>OY748302.1:1573968-2173968 GCA_963556515.1 Nudaria mundana
GTTTTTCGCCGCTTGACTGCCAAATTGGCTTGCCGCGCAGTCAAAGAGGAAATGGCCGATTACCTACAGCCACACCAATTGGGTTTTGGGACACGTCTGGGATGCGAGGCCGCCATTCATGCCACGATCCGAGGAACGGGGAGTCGATTGTGCTGAAGCTGGATATTCGCAACGCTTTTAACACCTTAGAGCGAGACGTTCTGTTGAGTGAGATCAAAGAAAAAATCCCTTCTCTCTACCCCTTTCTTCATCAAGTGTATAGACTTCCTTCCAATCTCTTCTACGAAAATAACCTCATCCTTTCAAAGGTGGGAGCCCAACAGGGGGATCCACTCGGTCCGCTTGTGTTTAGCCTGGCTATACACAAGACGATCCGAGGTCTCAAATCCTCTCTAAACGTTTGGTACTTGGACGATGGTACTATCGGGGGTAAACCGGAAGACGTCCTACAGGATCTGGAGGAGCTAGTTCCTAGCCTTAGAGACCTGGGTCTGGAGGTGAATCCCTCGAAGTGCGAGTTTTTCTCCTGTGGCACTGAGTCTCGAACATACTTTCGTCAGTTAAGTACCATTCTACCTGGCCTCAAGGAGCTTTCTCCTTCGGACTTCAACCTGTTGGGCTCACCAATTTTTCTCTCTGTAGTTCCTGATGCCATCACTGCTCGAAAGCAGCTTCTTCTTGCCGCTCACGAACGACTGAAAGGACTTTCCGCGCACGTTGCGATTGTCTTGTTACGCATGTGCTTCGCCCTCCCGAAGATCGCGTACTTATTGCGGACTACCCCAACTTGGCTCTGTCCTGAGGAAGTCTCCTCCTTCAACGATGCCCTGAAGTCGGTGATAGAGTCGGTCCTCAACGTCTCCCTAGATGGAAATCAGTGGAGGCAGGCGACCCTGCCAATCCGAAGTGGTGGTCTGGGAATACGCTGTGTGCGTGATGTGGGCCTCCCGGCCTTTCTGGCGTCTGCGCAGGGGGTTGGTAACCTCGTCACTATTTTATTAAACCCTAACGGTGACGGGGGGAACATGCCCTTTGTGTCGGATGCTGTATCAGCATGGTCGGCCCTCAATGGGGGTGTATCGATACCCGAACTGAGGCATCTTCAGCGGGCGTGGGATGAGGTGGGGGTGAGGCGACTCCAAGCTCAACTATTGGAGGGAGCTACGGGGGCCGATAAGGCTAGGCTGCGGGCTGTGTCACAGCCGGAATCCGAAGCGTGGTTACAGGCGTTACCTTCGCCTCACGTGGTGGCTCTCCCCCTGGGCTCTAAGGTGTGTGAACCCCACATATGCACCTGCGGTTTCATGGTGGAAGCGGATGGCCATCATGCTTTGAGTTGTCGGCGGTGCAATGGAAGGTTTCCGCGACACCACGCTCTAAACGAAATCATCCGCAGAGCCCTTGTGTCGGCGAACGTACCCTGCGTGCTTGAGCCTCCGGGTCTTAGCAGGTCGGACGGTAAGAGACCGGACGGGCTGACTTTGGTGCCCTGGAAGAACGGCAAGTGCCTGCTGTGGGATGCAACTTGTGTCAGCACTGTAGCCTCCAGCCACCTTAGTCGCACCATCCACTCTCCGTCGGCCGCCGCCGATGATGCCGGTTTGAGGAAGAGGCTCAAGTACGCCGAGCTGGAGCCGTTGTATCACTTTGTGCCAGTGGCGGTGGAGACTTTGGGGAGCTGGGGCAAAGAGGCCAAAAGCCTTATAAGGGCGATTGGGCAAAGGCTCATAGAGGCCACGGGTGACTCTCGCTCCGGGTCGTTCCTGGTACAGAGGATGGCCGTCGCAATCCAACGTGGTAATGCGGCAAGTGTGATGGGCACCTTTGCACCGGGTGCGATCAGGGGCGGGTTATTTGATTGAGCTATTTTATTTAGTATTAAGGTGACATTTATTTTGTTAATATATTGTAAATTTGACATTGACTAATAAACGTTTCAAAAATATTTGACTTATATAAAAATTATTTTTTTAACAACAACATTGGTAATCCCTGTTAGTGAAAAAACATACAGAAGAATATTCTTTAACAATTATAATTATTCTTTTTTCAAACCGAAGAAAGATCTTTGTGCGCTCTGCTATAAATATAAAAATGCACCTACAGTTCAGATAAAAAACAAGCGAATATTGAAGCGGAATATTGTTTACATTTAATTAGAAAAAATCAATGTAATGATGCTAAAGCCCAAGACAAATTAAGATGTCAAGTGGATCCTATATTCCTTACTTGCACATATTTGACCTGCAGAGTGTGCTTCAAATTCCATTTTCTGGTGTTGCTTTGTTTTATTAATCTCGCAAAATCTGTGGTTATAATTTAACCATTTATGTTGGAGAAAGAAAAGAAGCTCACTGCTATACCTAGAATGAACTTCATGGTAAATGTGGCAGTTCTGAGATAGGGTCCATCTTACATAATTTTCTTAAAATATCTTAAGATATCTGAAGTTTCATTATTTTGTGATACGTGCGGAGGACAGAATAGAAATCAGCAAGTAGCAGCCATGTTGCTTTACGCTGTACATTATATAGACGATTTGATGAAAATAGAGCTTAAGTTTTTGGAGTCAGGGCATACACACATGGAATGTGACTCGATGCATTCAGCCATAGAGGCAGCCAAGAAACACAAAAATGTCTTGCATGAACGACTGGGTTGAGATTTTTAAATCTGCTAGGAATAAAAGACCTAAAAAAACATGCAATGATGGATACATGTTTTAACATACAAAGATTTTAGTAATTTACAGGAGTTGGCAGCATCTATAATTAAAAACCGAAATAAAAATAAAGAGGGGAATAAAGTCTCTTGGTTACAAATGAAGTGTATCAAAGTTGAAAAAGAGTTTCCTGGCACTTTATTTTACAGGTATGACCACACAAGTGATTATAATGAAATTAATGTTAATGCAGGAAGGGGACGCCAACGAACACATGCTATTGAGCTCAATCCAGCCTACCGAAATTTGCTGCCATTGTCGGTTGCAAAAAAGGAGACCTAGTTAAACTGTGCAACGCTGCTCAAATACCAGAGGAACTGATTCCGTGGTACAAAAGATTGCCATCATCAAGTGATCTTACAGATTGCTTGCCAGAACCGTCAGTTGAAGATATGAGTGATGATGAAAGTTAAAAACGCCTATATTTTGTTAAGTCTATTAACGATTGTTTCATTAAATACCTGGACAGGAGCATATTTACTGATAGGTAAAACTCATTAAGTATAATTATATGAATAACTAAGAAAATAATGACAATTTTTAAAAAACTTTCTTTCCAGTTTTTAAGATATCTTTTGTTCTAATTCTTAACAGAAATTCAATGATTTAAACATAAAAACTGATTTATGATAACAAATAATATTTAAAACCTCAAAAATAAAATAAAATATAAAATAAATAAAATAACGTTTATTATCTTTGAAATTTTCAGAAAATTATTTAGATTCGTCAGAAGTTGGTGTGACTCTACCGAGGGTTCCAAAATGCAACGAGACTGAGAAGAGCCCTCAAGAAACTCAGCTCGGCATTTTTCAAAATATTTCATCTTAAATCTAATACAGAGTTATTTAGAAAGGAGCAATTCGTTACGTTGTTACAACCAGGCCGCCTTGTCATCTAAGAACTCATTAATACTATAATAAGCTTTATGGCACAATTTACTTTTTATTAGTTTTTTAAATTTATTGACAGATAAATTTGCTATTTCGGTTGGCAATGTATTGTACATTCGAATAAAGTTCCCCGCAAAAGAATTACTCACTTTATGAAGCCTAAATTTAGGAACAGCCAGTTTATCCTTATTTCTTAAGTTTAGATTATGATTATCACTATTTTTCACAAATTTACTTTTGTTCTTGTGGGTATACAATAAAATTTCATAAATATACTGTGAATACACTGTAAGGATGTTAATATGCTTAAACTTATCTCTTAATGACTCCCGAGACCCCATTCCATAGATAGTCCGGATAGCCCTCTTCTGCAACACAAAGATGCATTCAATATCGGCAGCGTTACCCCACAGTAGTATGCCATATGTCATGATACTGTGGAAGTAGCTGAAGTAGACAAGACGCGCCGTTTTAATGTCTGTAAGTTGTCGGATCTTTTTGACAGCATAGGCTGCTGAACTAAGCCTGGCCGAAATTTTCCCGATATGAGGCCCCCATTGCAATTTGGAGTCTAACGTTATGCCCAGGAAGACAGTGTCATCGACCAATTCTATTATATCATCCCTAACCTTAACACTGGTTTTAACAAGTCTTACATTAGGTAAGGTGAATCTTACACATTTAGTTTTATTTTCATTTAATAATAAATTATTAGCACAAAACCAGTGGACTATCCTAGAGAGGGCAATGTTTACATCGTCAAGTTCGCGCTGTCCACGTTTAACTTTAAATATTAAAGAAGTGTCATCAGCAAACAAAACTACCTCGTGGTCGTCTCTTATGAGGTGAGGGAGATCATTAATATATACTAGAAAAAGAAAAGGTCCCAAAATTGAACCCTGCGGTACCCCCATTGCTACAGGAGAACCAGGTGACTGTTTACCATTGATCACTACTTTCTGGACCCTATCGCTTAAGTAAGAATTGACGAAATTCAAGGCCGTCCCCCGGATTCCGTAATGATCAAGTTTCTTAATTAAAGTCTGGTGCTGAACGCAATCGAAGGCCTTAGATAAGTCACAGAATACACCATAAGCATCATATGACTCATCCCAGGCCCTGTATATACACTCTAATAATTTAATTCCGGCATCAGTGGTGGACCGACCACGAGTGAAACCGAATTGTTTTGTATGTAATAGTTTATTAACGTTAAAGTGATTTTGCATTTGATTAAGCATAATTTTTTCAAAAATTTTACTAAATGTAGGTAGTACAGAAATGGGACGGAAAATGGACGGATCTGAAGTACTACCCGATTTAAATAGGGGAATTAATTTACTAGATTTCATTAAATCAGGGAACACACCACTATCAACACAATTATTAAATATTATTACTAGTTCAGGAGCAACCATTTCAATAAAAGAATTTACTAAATACACAGAGATGCCCCAGAGGTCAGCTGTTTTCTTGATATTTAAAGATTTAAAAGTTTTTAAGATAGTGTTTATGTTAACTTTACTGAATTTAAATATGACGTTACAACAAGGAACGTTTGCTTTTAACAAAGATTCTGCAATGGGGGTTGAAGAGCCTAGGGTTTTTGTCAAATCTACAGGAATTCGGAAGAAAAAATTTTCAAATTCGTTAGCGACCTCGAAGTCTGATGTAGTTATTTTACCATTTATATTAAGTTTAAAATGATTATCATTTAATTTTTGTTTACCTCTTTCCGCGTTTATAATTTTCCAAGTAGATTTAACTTTGTCTGCACTATTGAGAATTTTATCACTTATATATTTTGATTTAGCTGCTAAACAATCTGCTTTAAACTTTTTTGAATAAGTTTTAACATAATCTAGAAATTCAACTGATCTATTAAGCTGTCTTTCTGAGTATAGTTCATAAAGTTTTTGTCTACTTTTGTGTATACCCTCAGTGGCCCATTCACTGAAAGTAGGACTATCACTAATCATGACCTCCTTAGACTTAAATATGGAGTTGAACTCGTTGTAAAAAAAATCAAAAAATAATTTATACATTACATTTGGATCTAAGCCAGTGTCTAAGAATTGAATTTTATTGCAAAGTCCAACCCTCATACGTTCCAAGCGGTCACCAGTTATTGGTCTACATAATATTTTACGTTTTATAACTTTTTCTTTAGTGATTTTAAAAGATGCTATTTGCCCACAATGGTCTGAATCTAGCTTTTTTATAATACTTTTACTTTCTGGCAACATATCGCTGTATATATTATCCAGGCAAGTGGCTATTGTATTACAATATCTAGTAGGCTCCAAAAATAAGTTTGTAAGATTGTGTGATTTAAATAAATTTAAAATATTATAACTCATAGGCGTATTAACAAGTAAATCGACATTAAAATCACCACATACTATTAGGTACTTATTAGTTTTTCCAAGTTTACATAGAACTTTGTCAATAAGTTCCTCAAATTCGCAAAAGGGTGAGGTTCCAGGTTTATACACGCATACTACTATGAATTGCTCCATTTCCACGCACGACAGTTCGACTTTACACTCTAGAGAAAGAGACACAATATCTTTCCGTTCTTTAAATTTAAGTTGTTTATTTAATAAAATCAAAGATCCCCCCCGTACTGTGGTCACCCTGCAGAATGCACTACCAACCCGGTGATTACTGAAATTGAACATGAGCTCATACGACTTACGCATATGTTCTGTAATACAAAAAATATCAATATTGTCTGAATTCATTAACAGTTCCAACTCTAACTCTTTGCCATGTGTTAAACAACCAATATTTTGATGCCCTATGTTGATATAATTTACATTTTTTGATTTGGTTTGATTTGGAGGGCATTTTTTAACATAATTAATATTTGTAACTAAATTTAATTCAATTAATTGACTATGTCTGCTAAAGGGTAATATTGCCTCTGTTGTCGTAGAACTTAATTTAAATTACTTGGAACAGATTCCAAAGTCTTAACACTAAATCTACATTGCTCAATAAAAGCAGTTTTGTCAGCCAAGTTCTTGGCTGAAGTGTAAAAATAATTGAATAGCAAACTTGCTATTTGTCTCTTATAATGCTTTGGTAGAAAATACCTACCTTTGTTTACATAAACAATATGTTTGTTATTGTTAAAGTTACTGTCAGAAGTTGACAAATTGTATTTATATACAGTTCTCTTAAAAACAGAAAAGTCAATTACATGGAATTTATTATTATATTGGCTAGTTAAATTGAGTTGTAAATTTATCTTATATCTAAGAGAATTTTCCACGTCTGGCACACCTTTTATGTACTACATGTTCAACATTTAAGTTTTGCATTTTGTCAAAGTATAGGGATAGTTCATTTTTGTTAATTTTACCCCTGTTTGAGCAGAAAATAATTATTTTACTGTTTGAGTCAAAATTATATTCTAATATCTTTTGCATAATTTCATTTAAAGATGCACCTGGATAACAGTTATTAATAATTGAATAACAATTTGAATTAAATTGTTGTATCAGAAAAGAACTAAAATCAGTTCCAATATCATCACTAAATAAAACTAGTTTAGTATATCCAGTATAACTATTACTTTTTACACTGTCACACAATTCATACACTAATGAAGTAGAAGGTGAGCAAGTTGTAAGGGAAGCCTGGTTCTCCAATGATTGAGAAGGACTTGTGCAATTGATATTGCATGAGTGGTTATTTATGAAGGTATTAAGGCGCTCAGTATTATAATTAGATGTTTTGAGTACCTTATCTATACTTGATGAACACTTATTAAAGTCTTTTAGAGACCATTCATATTTCTTAGTTACATACTCTAATTCAAATTGCAAATTTTTTATTTGTGACTCTAAGCGTTGTGTGCCAGTGTAATATTTTAAATGACTTTGTTTAAGTTCTAACATAGATAATTTAGCTTGTTCTCTTAATTTTAAACTAGAGTTAACATTTTTACACTTTTTGATTAAGATTCTATGATATTTTAATTGTTTCTTTGTTTTTAAAATGAATTTCTTTATTTTTAGGTATTTTTTTATTTTATTCCTGCTGCAAAAATAAACTGGCTTGTTCAGTTGGTATGAACTGTCATTGGTAAGATCTATAGTAGACAAGTCCAGGTTTGGAACTGTTGCAGAAGGAACAAACTGCGGAGTACCACTCATTAGCTCGTTATAAAGGTTATCCGTTTGTTGGACTACGACTTGCTTGGCAGCTGACTCCAAGTGTAAGATGTGCCCCTGGGCATCCCGTAGCTCCTGTTCCAGCAAGGTAGTCCTCCTCAAGGTCCCTTCATACTCGTCACTGCACTCTTGAAACCTATCTACTATTGATTGAAGGTGGTTCCGCTGCATTACAATTTCATCATAACTAATATGAAGCCTAGCTAGTTCAGATTTTAGTTTTTTACTATCGTCTAAAGCACCTATCAACAAGTTTTCATTTTCTTCTCTTTCTTTTTCTAATTGTAAACAGAGCTCTGTTTTAGATTTAAGTTCCTGCAACACCAGCTGAAGTTTGGGCTCCTCCTGCTGGCGGGATAAGGCTCTACGGCTACGGGTATTCATATTCTCGACAAATAAGTGCAATTAAACGCAATTTAGAAAATACAAGTAGGTAGTTCGAGGTTATGTTAGGTACCGGTAAATTAAAATCAAAACTTTTCTGTACTTACGAAAATAGATCGCCTGTTTTCAATGTTGAGTATATGAATAAACACGTATAATAAAATAATTTTACCTATTATAGGAGAAACATTATGTATTTACGTGAAATAACATTGAACAATACGGTCAGCTGATTCGTCACTTTTTAGCTTATTTTTACACTAATATACACAAAATTCTTTGAAATGATTATTTTTGCACTACTATTGTGATGATATTGGAGTTATCTGATGTAATTTGTATTTATTTCACTAATAAATTTATAGGAGCTAAAATTTTACGACTGTTCAATAGTCGCGTCATCGCATCGGTGACGAAAGCACGCGTGCGCACGTACGTAGTAGTTTGTAGTGACGACTTGTTTCAAAATGGCTACTAACGTAGTAAAATGTAAAAACTGCAATCTTGTTATTAGTGAAGTGTTAGTTTTCATCCAAAACAAACTGGATGTAATGGACGAGGAAAGTTTAGTACGATTGTGTGCCAGTGCTTTTACAACCGCGGACATAGAAATAGCCAAAAATCTACTTTTTAGTGCTGTTTCTACGAAACACAGGAACATAGTACGTAAAAGAACTGGTAAAGCGAATCGTGACCTCTATGATATAGTGTCCCTTTTCAAGCAAACCGATCCTGAACAGGTTCCTATATTTGTGGCAAAAAATTTACAGCTATTGCCCCCGATTACCTTTGACCACATAGACGTGACAAAATTGCTGAAAGATTTATTGATTATGCAGAGAGAGATTACTACGTTGCGTGAATCCTGTGTTACTAAATCACAGTTAGACGAAATTAAAGACGAAGTGAATAATCTGAAACATGCATCAATAGTTAATAATTTCGACCTGAATGTGAATAGAAAAAGAGGTAGTAGCAAAGTACTGGATAGTTTTTGTTTGGACAGTGGACCGTTTGGATTACCCCACATCGAAGAAAATATCAGTGATTTGAACAATACGCCAAACCGTCAAAATCGAAGTACAACATCCGAACCAGGTGCATGCAATGGAACTCGCACAAACGAGCTGTCTCGGTCGCACCTGTCTAAGGTCCATAGCGCCGTCTCTGTACCGCAAGTAACTCAATCACAAGAAGTGACCTTGACGACCGATGACAATGACATATGCGCTAATGACCGCCCCAAGTCAAAAACTTTTGCGTCGAAGGTAGCTGACAGTGGAAATTGGAAACATGTGGAGCCCGATGGGGAATGGATTAAGGTACAAAATAAACGATTAGCTAATCGATTATTGGGATCGAAAGGAAAAGCGGAAACAACGTCGAAATTCAAGGCAGCAGACAATAAAATCCCGCTATTTATAAATAACGTTGACAAGGGGACTAGTGAAGGTGATATAATCGATTACATCTACCAGAAAACCAGTATAACGGTGTCACTAAAGAAAATAAATATGATAACTCGAAAGTCGTACGACGCATACAAACTCTTTGTACCATACACCAAGTTACCGTTGTTTCTGGACGATTGTTTCTGGCCGGAGGGAATACGTTTTCGAAAGTTTATTTACTTTAATAGGCGTAAATATGAAGAAGGTAGTGAAAAAGGAGAACAGAGTGACGCGAAGGATATTAAAGTGGACTAATGGAGAAAGTAAACCTAGTTAGTTTCAACTGTAAAAATGTCAAAAGATCAGTGGAATGTGTTAGAAAGTTGTGCCGAACTGCACACATTGTATGTCTGCAGGAGACGTGGCTTTTACCCCATGAGATCGGGTACCTTGGCGGCATCGACAGTGAATTTAGCTACACGGGTACTAGTGCTGTGGACTTATCTGCTGGGGTACTAAGAGGACGCAGTTTTGGGGGTGTGGCCATACTTTGGAAAAGAACAACCTTCCCAATGGTTGCTTTAGTGAACTGTAATAGTGCACGGTTGGCGGCTATAAAGGTTACAGTGGGCGACAGTTCGGCCTTGATTATAACTGTGTACATGCCAACAGATTCCAGAGACAACTTAATATTGTTCACAGAGTGTTTAAGTGAAATTAATGCCATAATTGTGAGTCAAAATGTGGAATCTGTATTTGTGCTTGGTGACTTTAACGCACACCCTGGTGAGTTGTTTTCAACTGAATTGTTGAGTTTCTGTACTGAGCAGTCGTGGTCATGTATAGATATGCAGTTGTTACCTAGCAATACACATACTTTTGTAAGCGATGTTCACGGTAGCTTGCGTTGGCTGGATCACTGTGTACTGACTGAGGCAGCACAGCAGTCCGTTGTAAATTGTTCGGTACTTTATGATAACTATTGGTCTGACCACTTACCTATTGTATTACAGTGTAATTTTATCTTATTAAATTCTAAAGTATCTTTGTCAGATAATTTTGTTGACAGAGTTAAATGGGGTGACCGTGATATTGTGCAGACTAATCTCTATACCGACTTATGTCATTCTAAATTGAGGGACATTGACTTGCCCACGGTTTTTGTGTCCTGTGCTGATAAAATGTGTGACAACCCCGAACATAAAATAGTCTTAAATGAAATGTATGACAGGATCGTGTCAGTACTCTCTCAGGCAGCTGAAAATGCATGTATTGTGAACTCCAAGCGTAAAGCTGGTCGCGTTACTGGGTGGAATAGGCATGTGCGAAGCGCTCACGAGAGAGCCCGACTCCGATATAAAACATGGTTACTATGTAATAAACCTCTTCAAGGTCAGGTATATGATGATATGTGCGAATCAAGGCGGATTTTTAAATCCAAACTTAAATGGTGTCAAAATAATGAGCTACAAATAAAAATGAATATTATTGCAGAAAAGCATGCCAATAAAAACTTTAAAGACTTTTGGAAACTATGTAAAAATAATGATAGGCCTACTCTTCCAGTGAGTGTAGGAGGGTTACATGAACCCCGGGACATAGCAAATGTTTTTCTGCGACATTTTAGAGTGGAATCTCCACTGGGTCACCGTCCACGGGAGCCAATGATGCCCAGCGCTGGGGCATCTGACACGGAGTTAAGTGTAAGATTTACCGCTAAAGATGTGGCCTCCGTGTTGAAGCGTATGGTCAGAGGAAAATCTCCGGGTCATGACAGTCTCAGCGTTGAGCATTTGAGGTATGCAGGTGTGCATTTGCCAAGAGTACTGGCCATGTTTTTTAACTTGTGTTTAAATCATTCCTATTTGCCTGATAAACTAATGCGAACAGTGGTCATACCAATAGCCAAAAATAAAACTGGTGATCTTTCTGATGTCTCCAACTATAGGCCGATCTCCCTGGCTACGATTATAGCCAAGGTTCTGGACAGTCTGATTGACAGACACCTGGGGGAGCATATTAGATTGAGTGATGGACAGTTTGGTTTCAGGGCTGGTCTTTCAACGGAAACTGCGATCCTGGCTCTCAAGCAGACTGTCCAGTATTATACATCACGGCAAACACCGGTGTATGCCTGCTACCTTGACCTTTCCAAGGCTTTTGACCTTGTGTCATATAATATACTATGGGAAAAGTTGCGTAATACAACGGTGTCTGAGGAGATAGTGTCTGTGCTGGAGCATTGGTACAACAATCAGAGAAATAGTGTAAGATGGTCCGGCACTCTCTCGGATGAGTACAGACTGAGGTGCGGAGTGAGGCAGGGCGGGCTGGCCTCTCCTCGCCTATTCAACATGTATGTGGATGGGCTGATGGGGGAGCTCAGCAGAACCGGGATTGGGTGTCATGTTGACGGGGTTTGTATTAATAATATCAGCTACGCGGATGATATGGTGCTGCTGAGCCCCTCGATCAGTGCTCTGAGACGACTGCTAAATATTTGTGAATCATACGCTGTGACCCATGGGCTTAGATATAATCCAACTAAAAGTGAGTTCATGGTATTCAAGGCAGGCAATAAATGTTATGATGATGTGCCGGATATTCGCCTGTCTGGTGCTTTAATTAATAGAACGAAAAAGTTTAAATATTTGGGCCATTGGGTCACTGACGATATGCGAGATGACATGGACATCGAAAGGGAGCGCAGGTCGTTGGCTGTTCGGTGCAATATGTTGGCACGTAGATTTGCATGGTGTAGTGATCAAGTTAAAATGACACTTTTCAAAGCATACTGCCAGTCCTTCTACACGTGCAGTTTATGGGTCAACTGCACGCGGCGGACGTACAGCGATCTGCGAGTCCAGTATAACAATGCCTACAGGGTGCTGATGGGACTACCACGGTTCTGCAGTGCGTCAGGTATGTTTGCAGAGGCAAGCATCGATGGATTTGCCGCAATAATGCGAAAGCGTGCTGCCTCCATGCTTGAACGGCTGCGATCCAGTTCCAACAGCATCTTGTGTGTATTGGCTGACCGGTGGGACTCACCGATGCTCAGGCATTGGGTGGAACTACATGCAGTGAGGTGAGTGTCGGAGAGTGTCAGTCGGATTATATTATGTAGGTACTAGGATTAAGATTAACTAACAATAGCTCTTAAGGTTTATGTTACTAACACAATTGGATCTCTGGTCTGAAATAAAGTTTTTATTATTATTATTATTATTATTAATAGTGTTGCCAGACGCAGAAAAAAAAAAAAAAAAAAAAAAAAAAAAAAACAAAAAACAAAACCTCATTATCTCTAATTAGCTCTAATTATGTTAACTGCAGCCGAAGGTTCCAAAAAAAACCAATTTATTTATAATAATTTTAATTACTAAGTACAAACTACAAAAGAAATGATATCAGCTCGAAGTGTGAAACTAATATGAGCTGTGACATGTGGTAATTTCCGTTGAAACGTCCGGTTTCGTATTGTAGCACGTTCCGCTGATCTTGCACTTCACGTAGTCGCTATGCGCTGTTGCGATGCACCTACTAGGTGAATGCTGACGCTGCGGTCCCCATATACTAGGCGTACGTAACACCTCCCCCGAAGAACAGGCACCACCGATGAATTTCGTCGTAAATTGAGGTGGGGGTTGATTTCCGTTTGTCCTTGGTACTGGAACTGTGTATGTGTCTTGTAGTTTAATTTCTTGTTGTTCAATCTGCTTAGATGCGGTTCTTGAGATGTATCTTCGATAAAGTAAGATAGCGATAGTTACTGAAACGCCAATCATTACTACGTACAGGGGGATGGTAGTATGGTATATCATGGTATCAATTGGTTCGAGGTTGATTATTGGGAGTTGCGAGATCTTCATGTTGGTGGCGTGTAGATGGTCCAGTTTTATAGAGTTTAATTTAAGTGTGGCTTTAGAATTGTTGTACTCTGGTCCTTTGGGTAGATCTGTAATAGTCAGTACGTGTCCTTTGAGTCGGTCCTTGATGTTAACGATAGTGAACTCTGTGGTTTCTAGATAGCATGCTTGTGGGATTATAGCGAGGTAGCTGCCTTGGTATTCTTTGTAGAGATCTTGTCCGCAGGAGAGATGTACTTTGGTTGAAACAGGAAAGCTGATAGTGTAGTGTCTGTCGTCGAGTTCTTCATACGCTGGCTGGTCCATGGCGATGGTGATAGGGTTGCACATGGGTTTTTTCTGTTGGGTAGTGATGAGTTGGTGTATGCAGTCTTGAGAAGATCGGTTTTGCAGACTCCGTTTTTCTTCACATAGAAACCAGTTACCGGTCTTCGGGCATTCAGCCTCTATGTACTTGAAATCTTTCTGATGGACGGCTAGGAATGGAGATGACGGGATCAGGATTTCGTGGTTTAAATTGGGTACAATAGATAATTTATATAAATCATATATATGGGGTGTAAAAATGGGAAATTTATATACTATAACTATTTCGTTACCTACATAATATGAACCTAACCTAATTACATCATAGTATTCCCTAGTATCTAAATCTACTAACTTATTACTACCATATAAAGTACCTAACCTATCCGTTAAGTTGCGTATTTCCCGGGAATTTAAGAACGAATGGTAGTAGGATAGGATCCGTGCTTGTCCTAGTCTAAAAGGGAGTATCCCAGGCCCACTATCCAAATTTTCAAGTTTTATCTCCTGAGTTAGTGCTGGTCGTAGGAACAGGAGTATTATCGGGATCGCTCTGTAACAATTTATTGGTTTTAGGGACACGCTTTAACCTATGTTTTGCCACAGGACTTCGTTTCTTTCGTGTATATATGTGAATGGGAAGGTCTGCCATTACCGTGTCGTGTGTATAACGGGGTGCTAATTTTTGACGGGAAGCTATTGGGTTTTTGACAAAGATTTGTTGTTCGGGAGCATATTCTATTTCCGGTTCACGGTTCTTATTACGGTTTTCCATTAAATTTTGACGATTAGAGCTACATAAATCATGAATGGTATTATACGCTATTTTCATTTTGTCTTTATGATTAACCATGTACTGCTGTAACAACTGACTGCTTATATCTACGTCAAAAGGATCACGAGGATCAAAGTGTCCTGTGATTATCTCAATCGGCTTACATTTAGTAAAACTATGAATACTATTATTATAGGCAAGAATAGCATAAGGCATAATGTTAATAACTGAATCTATTTTCTGTACAAGTTTTAAAATACGTAAATGTTCTAAAATGGTGGAATGAAATCTTTCTACAATTCCGTTTTCGTTAGGTGTATGGGGGGCTACCCTATGATGCTGTATTTTATGGAGTCTAACAAATTCTGCCATTAATTGGTTTGTGAACTCACTACCGTTATCCGTTACCATAGTAATTGGTATACCGTGATGAGTACAAAAGTTAAGTATAGCCTGTAAAACACTTACTGCAGTCCCATCTCTCAAATAATAGGCCTGTCCATATTTAGAAAATGAATCTACAATAGTTAAGAATTTTTCACTTTGAATGGTTAATAGATCTAAATGTACTAATTCAAAAGGTTTCGTTGAGGGTGGTACTACTTTGAACTGTTGTTTTATAGGATTGCGGTCATATTTAGCTTGACCACAGATTGTGCACTCGCTAATATATTTTGTTATTTGCTCCTTCATTTTCGGCCAATAATACTTATGAGATAAAGCTAAGTAGCATTCGTTAATACCGCGATGATTGGTCTTACCATCATGGTACTTATTAATTATGTCTTGTTGTCTCAGGTATTCTCTGACATTTTCTATTTCCCTTTTTGTTAAGACTATGTTCATGGACGAGTTTTTGAAGTTACGTTGTATAATAGGTATAATCTGATACATAGCTAATGGTGGATTTATGAGCAATCCGGTTTTGATTTTTGGGTTTACATATTCTTTTATAGCGTTAACTACGTCTTCTTCTAAATTTGATTCGGAAATTTGTAAGTTAATTTTAGTGTGTGTAAGAAAAGGTTTGGTTAAGACTGGTCTGGCTTTAATATCTCCTACTAGATTAAAAATTAATTGTTTAGTGTATTTATTTAATGGATCGTCAGTGATGGGCACTTCAAGAATAGGATTTTCGGCGTCGGTATGTACGGTTGCTGTTCGAGAGTCAGCATCAACATCTGAAGCTGTAATAGTTCGTGACTCATCTAACGGAAGTACTGAGTTAGACGGGTGAACTACTATAGACGATCGTTCTTCATTATGAAGTTCGATTCGTGAAAGGGCATCGGCATTGGTATTATTTTTCCCTTGTTTATAGACGACTGTAAAATCGTATTCACTGAGCTTTAATCTCCATCTTGTCAATCGTGAATTTGGTTCTTTCAAGTTCATAACCCATTGTAATGGTTTATGATCTGTAACTATTTTAAATTTACGTCCGAATAAGTACGGTCTAAAATATTTCGTAGACCAAACAATTGCCAGAAGTTCCTTTTCTATTGTACTGTAATTTAATTCGCTAGTATTAAGGGTACGTGAAGCGTATGCTATCGGTTTATCTATTCCAATACTACCTTGGGATAGAACCTTTCCTTTTCCTTTCCTTCCCCTACCCTCTCTTCAGAATGCATTATTACCAATGAAGGACAACCTTGATATCCTTGGCATAGACGTTCGTCGAGAGCTCAATAATAAAAACTACATCGAAAGATGTATAGGGCTAGCTTCACGGAAACTAGGAATACTGAATAAGGTAAAGAGATTCTTTACACCGGACCAGAGGTGTCTGCTGTACAAGACGCAGATTAGACCCTGCGTCGAATACTGCTCTCACCTCTGGGACGGCTCCGCGAAGTATCTGCTGGACGCTCTCGACGCTATGCAGCGACGGGCTATCCGTATTATTGGTTGTCCGGAGGTAACGGGAAGCCTTGAGCCGCTAGCTCAGCGCCGAACAATAGCTTCCTTGGCCGCATTCTACCGTATTTACCACGGCGAGTGTTCTGAAGAGCTCTTCAATCTGATCCCACCCTCTTCCTTCCGATCCCGAACGACTCGTGCCGGGCAGAGATGCCACCCCCACACAGTGGATAGCATGTTCGCGAGAACCGAACGTTTTAAACGTTCGTTTCTCTGCCGAACGATAGTGGCCTGGAACGCCCTGCCTGTGCACGTGTTTCCTCCCACATATAATCCTGGGTTCTTTAAGCGGAGCGTGAAGAGGCACATCAGTAGGTCGTCAAGTTGAGGGCCACTCTCAATAGTAATGTGTGCTGTGAGAGTGGCCCACAATCGCTAGACGTCGTCACGACTTACCACCAGGCGGGCGGCGTCAATTTGGCGAACCAAATATAAAAAAAAAAAAAAAAAAAAAAAAAAAAAAGAATGGCACCTATTGCTACGTTAGAAGCATCGGTAGTTAAGATAAATTCCTTTGAAAAATCTGGATACTGTAAAATTGGGTCGTTGGTAAGAAGGGTTTTGCAATGTTCGAAACTATTAGTGTAATTTTGATCAAGTGTTATTTTAGATCCTTTCTTTAAGCATTGTGTGAGTGGTTTAGTTATTCGAGCAAAATTCGGTATAAACTTTCGGTAGTAACCAATGAGTCCAAGAAAACGTTTGATTTCGGTAGTTGTTTTTGGAATGGGGTAATTCTGAATAGCGTGAATTTTATTAGGGTTTGGTTTGACACCATCTCTACAAATTACATGGCCAAGAAATTCAGTTTCTAATTTTAAAAATTCAGATTTATCCATCTGTATTTTAAAATTCGATTCACGTAGTTTTTGAAATACCTTTTCTAAGTTTAACATATGTTCTTGCAAAGAAACTCCGAATACAATGATGTCGTCTAAGTACACTAGACATATTCGGTTTTGGAGGTCCCTAAGGACGTTGTCCATGACGCGCTGGAACGTGGAAGGTGAATTCTTTAATCCCATGGGCATTCTGAGAAACTCATAATGTCCATTTTCTACTGTAAATGCTGTCTTATGGATGTCATCAGGGTTCATCTCCACCTGATAAAATCCACTAGCTAGATCTAGAGTTGTAAAATACTGACATTTACCAAGTTTATCTAAGACATCTGTTATATTGGGAATGGGATATTTATCATGAATCGTTTTCTCATTAACCTTTCGAAAGTCTATGACAAGACGCCATTTAACTTTACCGGAAGCGTCACCTTTTTTGGGTACAATCCAAATTGGAGAGCTCCAGGCTGAGTCTGAAGGACGGATAATATTCTGTTCAAGCATTTTATTTATCTGATCTCTAACTTCTTGCCGGTGAACATACGGATATCTGTAACTTTTAGTGTGGACTGGAATTTCATCTGTGGTTCTAATTTTATGTTTAGTTTTATTAGTGAATGTCAATGGTTCACCATCAAGGTAAAACACATCGGCGTAATTACTACAAAGATTTCGTAAATTAGCAAGTTCCTCTGGATTTAAGTGATTAGTGCGAAGACGAGATAAAATAGCTTCTGTTCGGCTTGAATAAATTTGAGTACAATTTTTATCAATGTGAAATAATTCTGCTTCTACTGGGCGGTCTAGTGAGAATATAATATCATTACGTGTAAGGTTGGCAACTTCTACCCAACCACGGCCATCTATAACGGTTGTTAAGCAATCTAAAATTATGCAATTACACATCATCTGTTTCTCTACTGATACTTCACCATCCTTTGTATTGATTGGTAATCTAACTAATTTAGAAGAATTTGCAGGTATTATCTCCTCATACCAGTTTGCGTTTTTGGAATCGTACATATGTATCGGTATTTGAGCATTTTTAGTTTTTAATAATTTATTTTTCAAATCAATAGTGGAATCCCACTTATCTAGAATATCTAAACCTATAAGACCATCGAAAAAGTAATGAAATTTGTACACAGATAAATTTACACAGTCATTAATTCCATATTCCTGAAAACAAGGTAAGTTAATAGAATAATCACAAGTTTTAGTAGCATGAATATTAGTTATCTCAATGGGGTCATAATCTAGGGGCATATTACCAAAATATCTATCCACAGCTTCGGGACTGATAGTCGATAAGTTAGCTCCAGTATCAATTAAAAATTTAAGTGGCGGATTATAAAGTTGAATATAACCTAACTGTCTCTGTATCTGAAAATTTACTTCTATATTGGTTTTTCTAACTGGGGTTCTATCTGAAAATTTTGATCATTACATGCTGAGGCCTGGTCCAATTCCTGGATCACAGCTGCTGGTTCTTCATACTGCTCCTGACTACAGTAATTTTCCTGATATGGTTGGTATTCGTAATTATCGTCGTAATAATAACTATCGTCGTAATTATAGTATTCGTAAGAGTCGTCGTACTGATTAAAATTAGCATCGCGTGTTTTAAAATAGTTATTGGGGGGTGGATTGCCGAATTTCTGCCAATTATGTCCACTAGGTGGTAGTGTTTTCGGTATAAAATGACTTACGCCGCTCATAGGCCGTGGGCCATTAAACGACTGTTGGGGTTGAGGCTTATTAGGTAATTTAAAAACATTACTCTGGGGATTATAGTTAGGTAAAGGGGCGCGCATCATCTGCTGCGTTCTAGACGGTCCTAGGGGTCGTTGGAACCCGTTATTATTGCTAGGTCTCCAGCCTTGTGTTGGGGGTTGAAATGACTGTTGCCGTGAAGGGCCAGGGGCGTTAAACATTTGTTGTATCGATTGCCTAGGTGCGCTAGGGAAATTAAAGAATGGTTGTTTAGGGGTAAAATTATTAATGGGTATATTAAAATGATTTGGTTGTGGCCTTGACCAATCCTTTCTATTAAAGGAGCCGCTAACGTTACGATTTTGTAAGTATAATGTGTTCAATTCGTCCTGTACATATTCTAAAGCCTTCTCCATAGAATCGGGCCGCATACAGCGTATCCGGGATCCTAATGGGTCCTTAAGGCCTCTCAAATAAGCCTGAAGGGTTAATTTTTGGTATAACGTTCGTTTAGATTGTATGGTAGTGGGGAAAGTCTCGTGTAGCGAAATATAGGTCATTATAGTACTAAAAAGATTTTGACACCTTTCATAAAATTCTTGAGGGGTGCTAGAACCCTGGGTTTGTATGGACAAATCACTATACAGAGCGGTCTCGTCGCGATGATCAGCAAAATTATTTATAAGTGCGGATTTTATTCCCTGCCAGGTCTCTGGGATACCGTTAGCGTTAATATACCGCACGGCGGGGCCTGTCACTTTATTTAAAATACTGTTAAGAAGAGCTAAATTAATTAATTCATGACCTGGGTTCGCATTAAAATGGGTTAGTACAAGTTGGTCACATAATTTTACAAATCGTGTTAACACGTGTGGGTTACCATCGAATTCGGGCAATAATCTGAGAGATTTATATATAGCATCAACATCAGGTATTGGCTCGGCCATCATTGTGCTGGAGATACTGTCTAAATTCCTATGCTCGTCAAAAACTTTATTCTTATCGTTATCTAACCTAACACTACGTGACTCTCTAGGGTGAAAAATCTTGAATGATTAAATTAACACACCTATAAAATACACTAATAATTCTATCAAAATATCATGCACTAGATTGGGCAGGATATAGGGTCACACATATAATTGGGACACACAATTAAATATATTAGATAAGACTTATGGGTAAAAGGATAAGGACTTGAAAGATTCAAGTACTTACTGCATTGTTTTTTCTAGGAAGAATCTATTTCTGGATTCGCCTCGTAGCTGCAGCAACATAGGTTCAGGATAGCCGGAGTCCTTGCTTGATACACTGAATTTACGACTATCCTACCGACTGCGCCAATTATGTTAACTGCAGCCAAAGGTTCCAAAAAAAACCAATTTATTTATAATAATTTTAATTACTAAGTACAAACTACAAAAGAAATGATATCAGCTCGAAGTGTGAAACTAATATGAGCTGTGACATGTGGTAATTTCCGTTGAAACGTCCGGTTTCGTATTGTAGCACGTTCCGCTGATCTTGCACTTCACGTAGTCGCTATGCGCTGTTGCGATGCACCTACTAGGTGAATGCTGACGCTGCGGTCCCCATATACTAGGCGTACGTAACACTCTTATTGCTATTAAGGAGTTTTACTTGTCACCCACTATGATATTGAGGAATTCGACAGGATTTTCAATAATAATGGCAACCCTTGAAATCATCTAACATCATTTTTCATCTTAAAATTATTTTAATATTTTTATTTACTTGTACAATTTGTACAAGTAAATAAAAATATTAAAATTCAGACTAGACGAATATTTGGTGAATGGTTTGGTTAGCTTAAAACTGTGACCTCCTACGCATGAGCCGAGCGAGCGAAGCGAGCGGTGCCGCGGCAGCGGCCGGCGAGTGCCAGACATGACTTGCATTAACAGAAAAAAAGATTTTGTTTTTAGTAGGTAACCCGGAACTCAACTATTTAGATTAAGTTAATTTCTTCTTTAAACAAAATGGGTAGGTTAGGTTAGGTTAAAACTGTGACCTCCTACGCACGAACCGAGCGAGCGGTGCCGCAGCAGCGGCCGGCGAGTGCCAGAAACGACTTGCTTACTAAATATTTGGCTTATTTGATTTTGCGTAAAAACTGTTATTCCAACTGAAATATTTGACTAAATAAAAAATGTTAATATTATTAGTTGGTAAACAAGTTATAGTTTTAACGTTCATTTCCCAAACATTAGGTTTGCGTTACAATATTTTGTGAATAGATTTTTTGCTAAGTAATAATTTGGCAAATGAAATTATGCGAAAACTTTTTTGGGAAGTGAACATTTGTCTTTCGGTCAAACATGGGAGACCCGTTTTGTATATTTTGAGCATCTTTTCTGGTGTTAGTGACCCAAAAGCTTTCCTGACCAGATACACCAAACTTTTAGCTTTCTTTGTTATGTGTTGCTCCCACTTCAGGTCTTCGGTTATGGTCACTCCTATATCTACTTGCGCCCTGACTTCTTTCAGACACGTGTCGTTCAGTTTATAAGATAGATGGAAGTTATTTTTTCCCATATGCAGCAGTGTACATTTGGAAGCATTAAGATTAATTAGTCATTCCTTGGACCAAGTTGCTATCTTGTTCAAGTCATCTTGCAGGCGATCATAGTTAGTTAGTGGGTTGGAATTTTTTTTTGTATCATCGGCAAATACGCTGACCTGGCTTATCAAACGATGGGGGAGGTCAAAATGTGTAGATGATGTATAGCACAGGGCCCAAGACAGAACCCTGCGGTACTCCACTGTGTATGTCTATAGGTCTTGAGAGCGTCTCCCCTATTCTCACCTGTAGCGTTCTTTGCCTCAGAAATGCCTCTATCCAGGTAAGTAGTTTCCCCCGCAATCCAACAAATTCTAGCTTTTGTAGAAGCCATGTAGTTGGGATTTTATCGAAGGCTTTTTCGTAGTCCAGGTAGATAACATCTATCGGTTCTCGTTTGTTGAAATGCTTCGTCCATAGTGATAGGCATGACAGTAGGTTATAAACTGTAGAGCGGTGGAGGCAAAAACCGTGTTGCTGTGCGGCGATCACCTGGTGCCCCAACAGAAATTCCCTGATCTGCTTGACTATGATCTTCTCAATAGCTTTCCACACCACACTAGTCAAGCTGATAGGTCTGTAGTAAAATGGATCGAGTTTGCTTCCCTTTTGGAATATGGGGGTCACAACCGCTTTCTTCCAGAAATCAGAGAGGGTGCCTGTATCGTAAGAGGTCTGCATTATTGTTGCTAAGTGATCTGACAAGTTCGGACACTTCCTCAACATCTCCACCGGCATGCCATCCGGTCCTGGAGAAGCATCCATTTTCATTTCCGATGTAACCTTTTGAACGTTATCCTTGGTGAATATTATGTCGTGAATTGTGTATTCAATACGCAATGAAGGATCCAGAGTTGGTAAACGGCCATTCGGTTCCCCCTGAAAGACGCTCCCAAACTGGTCATCAAATACATCAGCAATATCTCGTAAATCTGGCGCAGTCATGCCTTGTTTGTTATGCATAGCAGCTGGGATGCCGACCTTTGAAGAAATCTGCTGTCAAAAAGGTTGTACATAATTTATCGTTAATAGCGTCGAAGTCAGCTTTGCGAAAATTAAATTTGGTCCTGGGTTGGGAAGCTTGTTTATTCTTTATTGGCAGTTGCATAGTAACCAACAAACAAAGGTGGTTTCTTTTGCCAATGGGGGGTTCATAGTCAATACTGGCTATAAGTGAGTCATCGTTTGTAAACACAAGATCCAAATATGAGGGTTGATTCCCTTCCCTGAATCTAGTGGGTTTGTTCACTAGTTGTTCGAGATTGCTATTGTTATACCATTGTCTGAAGTTTTGTTCAGCTGGTGTAAGATATCCACTGCTCTCAATTGGCCACTTTACACCACTATAATTAAAATCACCTATTATTAGGACAGTGTTGTTTTCGGATATATGGTTGATTTGGTCCAATATGTAGTTGTCGTGATCTAGTTGTAGTGGCCACGGCCATTATCGCCTTGCACGTCACCAGTTTAGGGTTAAGATTCAATACACTACCAGTTTAGGGTTAACTTGTTTTACGGTTACATACAAAGTGAAGATTTGTAAAATCGGTATTTATGAGAAGTTACTAAATACCTACAACTTAAATATATTGATATTGTTTAATTTATAGCTACTTACTTACCTTATACTTGCTATTTGTAATTCTAGTCATATAAATTGTATTATGTAATTTAGGCCCTGTTCTCAATACATAGTAACATTCTTGTAACTAGCCTAAGTTATTTTAGGTTATAATATATGTTACATAGTGGTAGACTAAAATATGTAAGTGTTAATAGATATATAAATAAATACCTAAACTTCAGTTCAGGACATAATCAGTCATGTCGCGGTAATGTCGTAGCCCGTGTTACGCGCTGCGACATGAGCGCAACTTGTCGGACCGGTTCTCTGAGCCATCGCCCGGTCCGCCGTATGCATTCGGGAATGTTCTTGCCAGTGGTTTTACAACACGCACGCAAAGCGCATGACTGCTTACTCCCTGACCGGCTAAGTACTAAAATACGTGTTTCCATTTTCTCCAACCCTTTCTACACTCTATCGGCTGTGCTGCTCCTTCTTCCTAGAAAGCTTGCTGCATCGCTTCATAGTAATGAGTTTTGACCCCTGTACAGTCCACCCAACAAGAACATAGTATTTCCAACTTTAACGTCCAACCATGGGCATTCAATGGTTTCGTGTATGTTGTTATAGATAACATTCGGTTTCGCCGACATTAGTTCAGTTCCACTTGAAGCATATACATGTATAGCAACACCACCACTACGCCTTCCTAATCGATAATCTCGGTGCAAAGTGTATCCTGGTATTTTTATCATTGCATCTGGTATATTTGGTTTTAAAAAAATATTTATTAATATTAAAAAAAATTGTAATTAAAAAATATTTAGTTATAAAATAACACTAATTAACATCAGTACATAAGTATTTACATTTAAAGCCAGATTCGCAAAGCAATGGGTGGAGCCAAGAAGAAACCTGGCAATAAAAACTTCCGGCCACTCTTTTCCAATCAGTAGACTTCGACCTTCGAACGAGTAGACTCGTTATACAGTCAGTTCATTTGCTTGCAGGTGCGTTGCTGGCGTCACCACTAAACAAGGAACTGATCAAGAGTACATGAAATCTGCGATCGAACTCCATAACCACACCACTCCATATTTCATCGCTATCAAGACGAGACACACTGCGGCTCAGTTCATATCCGAGGAAGGTCAGCATTATTTTCTGAGAGCAGGCTCTATTCTCTGGGGTTATATCCTTAACTTTCGAGGTTATCCCCGGTCGTCCGGTAACGGAAGTTAGGGTGGCGATTTAAAACAAATAGGGGTAAGTATTTAAAATTAAAATTTTACGCATTACGCATCAATCTCGGATCATATCGAGAAAGTCCAAAATATTTATTTACTTATTTTTATATCGTGCATATTTTATGGATTTATAAAAATCGTACAAACACAACACTGACAATAACTTTATCCAATTGTTTTTTTTTTTGTCATCTATTTTTGATGAAATAGAGTTTAAATGCTTAGTCCTGTCTCGCAAATCGTAGGTTTGGAGATTTCCTTTTGGCCGCCATCGTAAGCGTGTTTTGTAACCAGTTACCTAATCTACCAAGAGCCTTTGACTGACAGACATACCTCACGTTACATTACGTTAAGTTTTATAAAGCTTCAGTTTTTTATATTTTCTTCGGTATAACAATAGAAATCACGTCACCAAATCCTAGACACCTGACACGGTTGCAACCCCCTGCCAGACCGCTTTGACCCTGGGACTGCCAAATATAAGTCGTAGTTTATAAGCTGAAAACAGCAACACAGTTAAGAACGATCTGTGAGTATGGAGTACGATAGTGAATAAGAGAATAGAGAATAATAATAATAAATTTATTTCGTAATAATAATTGTACAATAAAATTTTACATAGAATCTTAATTTTAATTGTGCGCTATTACATCATAGTTAGTGCATTAGTAGCTTAAGTATGTAGGTATAATAATACCTATTTACATTTATATGTTTCTAGATGTTTTATAAATAGGTAGTCTTATAAACGTAATTTGCACCTGAACTAGGTAGTCCTGTATTTCAGGCGCCAATTGCAGCTAAGTAAATTATATGTGTATATAAGTGTGTATATAAGTAAAGTATATAGGTTATTCATAATATTATATAATAAGAGCTAGTACAATACCAAAGTGGCTCAATATTGATAACTATATTAGATATGTCTTAATTATTCAACTTATCACTATTTATTTTAATACAGATATTAACTCCTCTGTGTCATCGTAGGACATCCCTTGGAGGGCATTCTTTAGTACTTGCTTACAACGAGAATAATTAAGAGGATAAATATTTGCTGTAGCGTTTATCCTATTGTACAGAAGCGGTCCTAAGAACAAGTAAAATTTGCCTGTGTATTCGCGTTTTATCGCAGTTCTTTCAGTGCAAACAATATCTTTCCGTCTTTTGTAGGAAACTTGAGTGCTGTAGGGAAGTGATGCGTGCTGTTTTAGTACTGTACTGAGTATGAATAGCTGACGGACTGTTAATACTTCACAAGATTTGTATAGGAGGTTAGTGGGAAATAGGAAAGGGCGGAACGTTGATACCTTAAGGATTGCCCTCTGAGCTCGCTCGACGGGTAAAAGCAAGGTCTTGCCTGCTCCTCCCCATGACGTTATGCAATATGTTATTATTGATTGACAAAGTGCATAGTAGACTTGTTTAATCACCTTTGAGTCACCTATATATCTTATTTTTTTGAAGACAAATATCAGCTTGCGCATTCGCTTAATTAGTGCTTCGCTATGTTTTTTAAACGAAAGCGTCTCATCTATTATAATACCCAGGTATTTTATAGTATCTGTTATGGCTATAACTGGGCAAGTGCACGTGTTATCTTTATTATCAGGTTCCCTACAATAGTGAGCGTACAGTGAGGGGTTGGGCTGGGTTGTATTCGGTCTCTTGCGCATCGAGAATGAAATATATTTGGTTTTATCTGCATTTAATGTAAGTAAATTGTATTGAAGCCATTTATTTACGATGTTAAATCCTCGCTGCGCACGCCCATATGCTTCTGACTCTGATTCAGCAGAAAAAAGGAGGGCAGTGTCGTCCGCGTATGATATGACCGTATCGTACTCGAGATTTATGTTACATAGTTCATTTATATAAATTAAGAACAAAGTGCTTCCTAATACGCTTCCCTGGGGAATGCCGAACGAGGTGTTCTCGAGATCTTCACTGATAATATTACAGATCTTTACACATTGAGTACGCTCTTTTAAGTAGCTTTTAAGGAGGTCCAATTGTACGCCTCTTATTCCCATGTTGTCAAGCTTTGTCAACAGCTTAGGAATAAAGACCGTGTCATAAGCTTTGGCAAGATCCAGGAAGATTCCCACTGTGTAGTTACCCTTGTCAAGCTCTTGTGCTATGTAATCCGTTAGTTGATGCACCGCATCGGCTGTTGACCTATTAGCTCTAAAACCAAACTGGGTATTTGATAAAAGCGCATTGTCCTCTAAATATTTCGTCAACCTGTTGTTTATAATTTTCTCAAGTATTTTCGATATTGCAGGGAGTAAGGAAATAGGTCTGTAATTTGTTACCTGGTCTTTTCCTCCAGTCTTGCATACAGGGACAGCAACAGCTTTTTTAAGGCAAATTGAAATTGAAATTGAAATTGAAAATACCCGACGATAAACATTTTTGGAATATGTTAGTTAACGGTTGCACCAGCGTACGCCTGCATTTTTTAAGGATTTTATTTGATATAAGGTCCCAACCAACAGCACAATCATCTTTTAGATTCATTATTATCCTCTCTACCTCTTCTTCGTCGGTGTCTAATAGCACAAAAGATGACAGGGTAGTTCTACTCTGGAACGCTTGCTAGGGCTAGGGCTTGCTGGAAAATGTGTATTTGCTTGCGTTTGCTGCGCAAGTCGCCTACCAACTTCTATAAAAAACTTATTGACCATGTTAGATGATGCGACCTGTGATGAATGGATGTTTAATAAACTTGAAGGGGATTCATTTTGTTTCGTAGTGTATGTTATACTTTTAATATGCCGCCAGATAATTTTACTATTTAAACCTGCCTTTTCCAGTTCTTGTTTGTGGTGATGTATTTTAACTTTTCTTAACAGATTATTGCAAAAATTCCTGTATCTTTTGTATGACAACTGTAGCGCTAGATTGTCAGGGTCGCTCTTACATTTCAAGTGGAGTTTATCCCTGTGTTTTATACAACGGATAAGACCAGGTGTAATCCAAGGTTTTAAGTTATTATTTTTGTTACTTGTTCGTATTATACATGTATTTTTATTAATTGCACTTTTTACACATTCAATCAAGTATTGCATACAAAACTGCGGGTCATCAGAATAGTAAACTGGTTCAAAATCGATCGAAATCGATAGTGGTTACTTCCAGAGATATTCAAGTTGCAAGGTCGCAGGGTCACGGGCGTCTGGAAAGGGTTTGCATGCCAAGGGTCTGGGATTTGGTGACGAGATTTTTATTATTATTCCGAAAAAAATATCAAATTTAAAAGCTTCATAAAATGATGTAAGGTGCTATTTTACCCATCTTTGTCCGTCCGTCTGTCCTCCTGACCTGATTTTTTTCTTGCATCTACCCCATCGTGTGGGGTATTATTAGATAGGTCTTCTTAAAACATTGACAGCTTGCTAAGACAACTTTTTGATTTAGGTATTCGTTTGCGAGATTCAACTTTAAAGTGTATTTTTGTTAAAACAGGGCGTTCCCCCCTCTAAAAACTAAACGGCTAATGAACTTTGAAGGAAAACTATAATGGACCAGAAAACTTTGTTAGTTTAGCAGATATAGAGCCCACAATGGGTGACTACGGAACCCTACACTAAGCGTAGCCCGACACGCACTTGGCCGGTTATATTTTATAGCGCCCACACAGAAACCATAATTGAGCGAAGTTTACGAAGCTCTTTCTTAGACGACTCGTGTATTTCGTTCGTTATCGAACTCCTAAACGACTGGACCGATCTTTTTAAAATTTGGCACGGTCATAATGACCATCACCGTGAGTATCTGAATTCATAAAGATCGGTCCAGTCGTTTAGGAGTTCGACCCGGATCGACAAACGCAGCTCAATAATTGCAACAGCAGAATGTATTGCATACCTAGTAAATATTTGCATAAGCATAATTGTTGGGAGTTTAAAGGTCTTACGACGGGTATACAATGAAATATAACTGCGAATATCTACTGCCTTTCTGTTTATCTCAGGAGTTCTGCTTGAGGACTTGCCTGAGGCATTAGACATGGTGGGAAAGCTGGACGTCCATGATGGCGAATGTCTGAGCTATGATGGACACAGTATACGGGTTGTGTGGTGAAACGGTCCCCACAACCACGGAGGAGCCCACGACCACGAAGGAGCCCACGACCACAGAGGAGCCCACGACCACAGAGGAGCCCACGGCCACAGAGGACGCCACGGCCAAAGAGAACCCCACGACCACAATGGAGCCCATCACCACACCCAGACCCGATTCTTGTGGCACAGGTACGATACATTTACAATTATAATTTCATATTAGTGTGAAGGGATCTCTCACCTGCAAGTGGTGCACCTGTTGATCAACAGATGAGGCTCAGGCAAATATAGAAACGCCCAGTAAAAGGCAGTATGATAATGGGCATGCAAATGCCTCTGCCTCCCTTTCGGAGATATAGGCACAAAAGAATAGTAGATTGTTAACCAAGGGATGAAAGCATCCCATTTCTGACGAGATATTGTGAAATGAAATGAGTTAATACTATCAGGCGTTACTTTTCGGAAGTCCATAGTTAAATAAAATAAATCTAACTACTTTGCAATATTCCGCCACATGCAAATTACCCAACTCTCGTATTTATTCATGCACAAGTCCGCCCTCCAATCCCACTTAGGCCGAAAGAATAGAGAAATAATTTTGAAAATAGAATAAATATGAAAGTTGTGTTATCGTGCAAAAATAATAAAAAACCTCGACACGTGTTTCGGCGGTGTTCGGCGCACGGCGACCGAATCCGATGCCGAGCCATCGACATCTCCTGATGATGCCCCTGGTTGGGGCTTGCTTGATGGCTTTACTAAAAGTTACTGAAACTTTTAGTAAGTCTATCAGTATGGAGTTCGGGGTAGATAAGTGTGTGGTCATGCATGTGAAAAAGGGCGGGATTGTGGAATCTGAAGGAGTCAGTCTTTCGGATTTCACACAATTTGGGTCGCTCTCCGCAACCGAGACCTAGAAATATCAAGGTATGTCCCAAGCTCTGTGTATTGCTGAGACTGACATGAAATAGACGTTGCAGGACCGTTTCTTTGGCCGCCTGAAGAAAGTACTGAAAAGTCTCTTGTCAGGCGGTAACAAGGAACGGGCTGTTAACGGCTGGGCCATGCCAGTCTTAGTTTACTCTTTTGGCATACTTAGATGGACTCAGACCGAATTAGAAGCTCTGGATAGAAAGGTACGTTGTCTATTGACTTCATACCGTATACACCACCCACGTTCGTCAGTAATGAGGTTGTATATCCCACGGAAATGTGGAGGTCGAGGATTTTTAAACGCTAAGACTCTCCATAACCGTGAGATATGCAACCTTAGAGAGTACTTCTTGCAGGTGGATGTGGGTCTGCATCGAGATGTCGTGGCAATTGATAACGGACTGACCCCACTCTCCCTAGCTAAAGAGAACTGGCGCATACCGGTAATACTAGGTGTATCTGATCGCAAGGAAATATGGAAGAGCAAAGAGCTTCACGGTCGTTTTTATCGGGCTCTACATGGGCCCGATGTTGATTTCACAGCTTCCGTATCCTGGTTGCGTTTCGGTGATCTCTTTGGAGAAACTGAAGGTTTCATCTGTGCAATTACTGACGAAGTTATGATGAAGAATAACTATCGGAGATTTATTGTCAAAGATGGGACGCTAGACATCTGTCGGGCATGTCATCGTCCCGGAGAATCTTTAAGACATATTATCTCTGGTTGTTCCCGTCTTGCGAACGGTGAGTATTTGCACAGACACAACCAAGTAGCCAGGATTATCCACCAACAACTTGCTCTAAAATATAACCTTGTTGACTTAGAGATACCTTATTACAGGTATGTGCCCGACCCAGTTCTTGAAAATGGCCATGCTACATTGTATTGGGATCGGTCTATTATCACTGATAGGACTATTATAGCCAACAAACCAGATATAGTGATAATAGATCGATTAAAACGCCTTGCAATAATTGTCGATATCACTGTGCCGCATGACGAGTATCTCGTGAAAGCAGAAAAAGATAAACAAATTAAATATTTGGACTTAGCTCACGAGATTGTGGACATGTGGGATGTGGATTCGGCGATTATTGTTCCGATAGTCGTATCTGCTCATGGTTTAATAGCCAAGAGCCTCGACCACCACCTACAGAGGCTCGCGTTAGGCAGCTGGGTCAAGGGCTTGATGCAGAAGGCGGTTCTGTTGGATACGGCCCGTATTGTGCGGAAGTTCCTATCTCTGGAGCCCTAACCACCGGTAGCTTGGTCACTGTACTCGATACCGGTGGGTCACTATTTTTTATATTTTTAAATATATTTGTTTTTTTATAACTTTATTTAAAAATATAGTAAATATGTAATTAAATGTAGTAAAGGGAATAATAATAATAATAACACCACAAACAATATTAGAAAACGCAACCCATAAATTATATTACGATCGTGCTATACTCACCGACAGAACTATACACTACAATAGACCGGATATAACACTACAAGATAAAATAAATAAAACCACATCCCTGATAGATATTGCAGTCCCCAATACACATAACATACAAAAAACTATTACTGAAAAAATAACTAAATATGCAGAATTCAAAGAAGAAGTAACTAGAATATGGAGGCAAGACAAAGTGTATGTCGTGCCTATAGTCCTTTCTACGACAGGTATAATTCCCAAGCATCTCCACCATAGTATTAAATTAATAGACCTAAAAGAAACAATATACATTACTCTCCAAAAAGCAGCCATCTTAAATACATGTAGAATAGTTAGAAAGTTTATGCAACTAGATGAAACAGAAACCTCAACACACATAACCTACATCTTAAAACACACTATACGCTGCATTTACTTGGTTGATGATACCCGTAAATGCAGTTATCATCAGCATAAAAGCTGAGAATAAAAATGTATCCGAATAATAATATAAATAATTTTTACAATTAATTACAGATTTTTAAATAATAGAACCAATAAGTTTATAAATAAAATACTACAACAGTTATTACTACAATAAACCAATTTTATAAAAATTAAACCGCGATCTGACATGTGTCAATCAGCAAAACAACAAAAATAATATTACGACAAATGAAATTGGATATAAATGATGAATAACGATGCAAACAAGAGCCAGGAGCAAACAACATGCGCAACTACCACCCCCGGACTCATCACTTAGCTCCGCCTCGCAAGCGCTGGACCGCACACCTGCGACACAAGTGCTTGCTGAGGCGTCGAGCTCATCATCAAGTGATGAGTATTTTTCGCCGCCGACGTCGCCAACACCCGTACGTCGACGAGGAAGAGGCCGGCCGCCGACCAGTTTGGGTCCCCGAAGTGTACCAGCTTCGAGTAGGGTCCCCACTACCGGCGGTATTGTGCACCGCATGCGATGGACCTCATCCATCAATGTAAACGTCATGCGGGCGTATTATGAGGCTACAGATGGGGAAACCAACCTGACTGCGTACCGTTCAAGGATGCTTCATTTGTTTCAGGCTCTTGAACCAGCAATGACCGTTGCCGTCCAACGACTATCGGATCAAGTGCGGGCTATCCAACGATGTAAGTTGCTGGATCAATCTGTGCTTGATCGACTACGCCTGGAAGTATTATCTACTCGTATAGCTTCAGTGTCAGCGAGAGCACCGTCACCTGAGATACAGACGGTTGCAACAAGTGCAATCTTAGCCGAGCCCGCACCCGACACGGGAGATGACACGAGTGATATATCTATCCAGGTAAGCGAGCAAATAAGGAGTACTTTGGAGGATGCGATCTCGCAGTATAGGTTCGCACCTAACTCTAGACCACGGCTACCACGCTTGCCCATGCATAAGCGAAATCTGGCGTTGATGGGAGCCCTGAATGCATTGCTAGCTCCGTATTTACGGACTAGCAATGATTTGCTCGATACTCACTCGATTCTTTACTGTGGAGCTATTGCCGCTTGTCGTGTTGCACGCGTTAAGTTTCCCGAAGTTAACCGTGCACCACGACCGGATAGTGTTCCCGTATGGCAGGCAAGAATCGAGCGACGTATCGGCACATTTAGGACTCTTATTGCAAAGCTTATCTGTTTCAGTCGGGGAAATAACCGTCCCCGGGTCATGCGTTTCGTGACTCAGGCATTTGCTGGGACTGGTATTGGCCCCCATCAATACGTAGCGAATGTCACGGAACGTATTGACTTTCTGAAACAGAAAGTGTATGCATGGGCGGGCCGTATTCGGCGTTACAGAGAGCGTGTGGACAGATACTGGCAGGATCGTTTCTTCCAAAGTGATCAAAGGAAGGTGTATCGAGAGTGGGAGGGACCTAGACAACGTTTGAGTGACGGGCACCTGCCAGATTCTTACACCATGAATAAATTTTGGCGTGACATATGGTCGGTGCCCGTCGAACATTCGGAGGGCGATTGGATCCGTGTCGTCGAGCGTGAATGCAATACTATTGAACCCATGGAGTCTATCACCATAGACTCCGAAGACGTTAGTTGTGCAATTCGTACGGCCCCGAGCTGGAAAAGTCCTGGGCCGGATGGATTGCACAACTTTTGGATAAAGTGGGTCCAGAGCTCGCATGAACGCTTGGCTACACAGTATCAAGAAGCCCTCGAGTCTGGTTCCTTACCCGCTTTTATGACCACTGGCATCACCTTCCTGCTCCACAAATCAGGTAGTACCACGGAACCTAAAAATTATAGACCTATTACTTGCTTACCTACCATCTACAAGCTCCTTACATCTATTCTGAGAACTAAAATAAATTCTCACATAATGTTAAATAACATCTTAGATAGTGCTCAGAATGGATGTAGGGCTGGGTCACGTGGTACTAAGGAGCTAATCCTTATTGACATGGCCATTAGCCAACAAGTTAAGCGGATTAGGGGCGCCCTCTACTGCCTGGATTGACTCCAAGAAGGCGTATGATTCGGTGCCTGCCTCATTCATGGCTGGGGAGGATTTTAGAGTTGTATAAAATTAATCCGACTCTTAAATCCTTCTTAGTCTCGTGTATGGGGCAGTGGACCACAGTACTTCTTCAACCAGGTAATGGTGGGTTCGCCTCGGATCCGCAAGGCTTGATAAGGATCGAGCGAGGTATATTCCAGGGCGACAGTTTGAGTCCATTGTGGTTTTGTCTAGCACTGAATCCACTTAGAACATTGCTGAAGGATTCAGGGCTAGGCTATCGGTTTCGTAGAGGGGGTGAGGTTATTTCTCACCTGATGAATGGAAATTCACCGAATTTACAAATTTCTGAGGTAATAACTCTCAGATCTCTGACCGAGACCAAAACATACAAATACCTATGTATGTCAGAGTCATTGGGTATAGCGGTAGAGGATATTAAGAAATCGGTGAAAGAACGTTTTTTTTGCCGCCTGACAAAAGTTCTTAACAGTTCTTTGTCCGGTGGTAACAAAATGCGGGCTTTCAACGGTTGGGTGATACCTTTATTGTTATACTCCTTTGGCATACTTAGGTGGACTCAAACAGAACTAGACGCCCTGGATAGACGAGTCCGTCAACAACTGACATGGCACTGAATGTTACACCCACGATCTTCTGTCATGAGACTGTACATTCCGCGGAGGTGGGGGGTTGAGGCTTTTTGAATGCCAAGAGCCTCCACAACCGTGAAGTGTGCAGTCTCAGGGATTACTTCCTGCAGAATGGGTGTGACATTCATTGCGATGTTGTGAAGGTTGACAAGGGCCTGACACCTCTTTCCTTGGCTAACGAGAACTGGCGTAAACCAAAGGTGTTAAGTACTGAAGACCGTAAGGACGTACGCAAGGAGCTACAAGGGCGGTTCTACCGAGTCTTAACAGGACTCGATGTAGACCTGCTCGCATCGGTGAACTGGCTGCGTTTTGGGGACCTCTTTGGGGAATCTGAAGGTTTTGCCTGTGCAATTGCAGACGAGGTTATCAAGACGAACAACTCTAGGAAAAACATCATGAAGGACGGTACGGTCGACATTTGTCGAGCATGCCACCGTCCTGGTGAATCACTTCGCCATATTATTTCCGGTTGTTCGTATCTTGCTAACACCGAGTACTTGCATAGGCACAATCAAGTAGCCAGGATCATCCACCAGCAACTTGCTCTTCAATATGGCCTTATTGAGTTTGAAGTACCGTACTATAAGTACACACGAGTGCCAGTTCTTGAGAATGGTCGTGCATTGCTCTACTGGGACCGATCAATCATCACGGACAGGACTATTGTTGCCAATAGGCCCGATATCGTGTTGGTTGATCGGACCCAGCGTCGGGCAGTGCTCGTCGATATCGCCGTCCCGCATGACGAAAATCTCGTGAAGGCAGAGAAGGACAAACTTACCAAGTACCTTGATCTGTCCTTCGAGATAACCGCCATGTGGGACGTAGACTCGACGATCATTGTCCCGGTGGTCGTTTCGGCTAACGGATTAATAGCGAAGAGTCTCGATCAACATCTCAAGAGACTCTCGTTAGATTGTTGGATCAAGAGTCAGATTCAGAAGGCTGTTATCCTTGACACGTGCCGTATTGTTAGGAGGTTACTCAGTCTGTAGCCTCCACCGCCGGTAGTTTGGGTCCTACTCCGCTACTGGTGGGTCACTATTTTTTATATTTTTAAATGTATTTGTGTTTTTTATAAATGTATTTAAAAATGTATAAAATAAGAATAGAAATGAATAAACGATAAAATATTAATAATAATAATACCTTGATCTGTCCTTCCAGATAACCGCCATGTGGGACGTAGACTCGACGATCATTGTCCCGGTGGTCGTTTCGGCAAACGGATTAATAGCGAAGAGTCTCGATCAACATCTCAAGAGACTCTCGTTAGATTGTTGGATCAAGAGTCAGATTCAGAAGGTTGTTATCCTCGACACGTGCCGTATTGTTAGGAGGTTTCTTAGTCTGTAGCCTCCACCACCGGTAGTTTGGGTCCTACTCCGCTACTGGTGGGTCACTATTTTTTATATTTTTAAATGTGTTTGTGTTTTTTATAAATGTATTTAAAAATGTATAAAATAAGAATATAAATGAATAAACGAAATAATAATAAAAACTTTATTTCAGACCAGAGATCCAATTGTGTTAGTAACATAAACCTTAAGAGCTATTGTTAGTTAATCTTAATCCTAGTACATACATATTTAATCCGACTGACACTCTCCGACGCTCACCTCACTGCGTGTAGTTCCACCCAATGCCTGAGCATCGGTGACTCCCACCGGTCAGCCAATACACACAAGATGCTGTTGGAACTGGATCGCAGCCGTTCAAGCATGGAGGCAGCACGCTTTCGCATTATTGCGGCAAATCCATCGATGCTTGCCACTGCAAACATACCTGACGCACTGCAGAACCGTGGTAGTCCCATCAGCACCCTGTACGCATTGTTATACTGGACTCGCAGATCGCTGTACGTCCGCCGCGTATAGTTGACCCATAAACTGCACGTGTAGAAAGACTGGCAGTATGCTTTGAAAAGTGTCATTTTAACTTGATCACTACACCGTGTAAATCTACGTGCCAACATATTGCACCGAACAGCCAACGACCTGCGCTCCCTTTCGATGTCCATGTCATCTCGCATATCGTCTGTGACCTAGTGGCCCAAATATTTAAACTTTTCGTTCTATTAATTAAAGCACCAGACAGGCGAATATCCGGCACATCATCATAACATTTATTGCCTGCCTTGAATACCATGAACTCACTTTTAGTTGGATTATATCTAAGCCACAGCGTATGATTCATAAATATTTAGCAGTCGTCTCAGAGCACTGATCGAGGGGCTCAGCAGCACCATATCATCCGCGTAGCTGATATTATTTATACAAACCCCGTCAACATGACACCCAATCCCGGTTCTGCTGAGCTCCCCCATCAGCCCATCCACATACAGGTTGAATAGGCGAGGAGAGGCCAGCCCGCCCTGCCTCACTCCACACCTCAGTCTGTACTCATCCGAGAGAGTGCCGGACTCGGATCTTACATTATTTCTCTGATTGTTGTACCAATGCTCCAACACAGACACTATCTCCTCAGACACTGTTGTATTAAGCAACTTTTCCCATAGTATATTATATGACACAAGGTCAAAAGCCTTGGAAAGGTCAAGGTAGCAGGCATACACCGGTGTTTGCCGTGATGTATAATACTGGACAGTCTGCTTGAGAGCCAGGATCGCAGTTTCCGTTGAAAGACCAGCCCTGAAACCTAACTGTCCATCACTCAATCTAATATGCTCCCCCAGGTGTCTGTCAATCAGACTGTCCAGTACCTTGGCTATAATCGTGGCCAGGGAGATCGGCCTGTAGTTGGAGACATCAGAAAGATCACCAGTTTTATTTTAGGCTATTGGTATGACCACTGTTTGCATTAGTTTATCAGGCAAATAGGAATGATTTAAACACAAGTTAAAAAACATGGCCAGTACTCTTGGCAAATGCACACCTGCATACCTCAAATGCTCAACGCTGAGACTGTCATGACCCGGAGATTTTCCTCTGACCATATGCTTCAACACGGAGGCCACATCTTTAGCGGTAAATCTTACACTTAACTCCGTGTCAGACGCCCCAGCGCTGGGCATCATTGGCTCCCGTGGACGGTGACCCAGTGGAGATTCCACTATAAAATGTCGCAGAAAAACATTTGCTATGTCCCGGGGTTCATGTAACCCTCCTACACTCACTGGAAGAGTAGGCCAGGCCTATCATTATTTTTACATAGTTTCCAAAAGTCTTTAAAGTTTTTATTGGCATGCTTTTCTGCAATAATATTCATTTTTATTTGTAGCTTATTATTTTGACATCATTTAAGTTTGGATTTAAAAATCCGCCTTGATTCACACATATCATCATATACCTGACCTTGAAGAGGTTTATTACATAGTAACCAAGTTCTATAACAGAGTCGGGCTCTCTCGTGAGCGCTTCGCACATGCCTATTCCACCCAGTAACGCGACCAGCTTTACGCTTGGAGTTCACAATACATGCATTTTCAGCTGCCTGAGAGAGTACTGACACGATCTTGTCATACATTTCATTTAAGACTATTTTATGTTCGGGGTTGTCACACATTTTATCAGCACAGGACACAAAAACCGTGGGCAAGTCAATGTCCCTCAATTTAGAATGACATAAGTCGGTATAGAGATTAGTCTGCACAATATCACGGTCACCCCATTTAACTCTGTCAACAAAATTATCTGACAAAGATACTTTAAAATTTAATAAGATAAAATTACACTGTAATACAATAGGTAAGTGGTCAGATCAATAGTTATCATAAAGTACCGAACAATTTACAACGGACTGTTGTGCTGCCTCAGTCAGTACACAGTGATCCAGCCAACGCAAGCTACCGTGAACATCGCTTACAAAAGTATGTGTATTGCTAGGTAACAACTGCACATCTATACATGACCACGACTGCTCAGTACAGAAACTTAACAATTCAGTTGAAAACAACTCACCAGGGTGTGCGTTAAAGTCACTAAGCACAAATACAGGTTCCACATTTTGACTCGCAATTATGGCATTAATTTCCACACTCTGTGAACAATATTAAGTTTTCTCTGGAATCTGTTGGCATGTACACAGTTATAATCAAGGCCGAACTGTCGCCCACTGTAACCTTTATAGCCGCCAACCGTGCTCTATTACAGTTCACTTCAACGACAAAAACGAGTGAGAAGGAGGGTAGACCGATACGGTTTACCTTAAAACTATTTCGCGATGTACTGACAGTTCCTCCGTGACCATGGCGCTTGCAATAGTGCCGAAATATCGGAAACTCGATAACAATATATATGGTAAATATCCCGAATACATTTCCAAAGTTATTAATAATAACGACCATGGCAGTTTAAATAACTATAATATGTATGAACGTATGAACAACATCTCCTCAAGAAAGACTTAGCGCAAAGTGAAAAAGAAAAGGACAAGAAAGAATCAGATGCCATAGTTGTAGTTTATGATCTCCAAACAGTTATGCAAATTCCAAAAGGACAAGTATCTTTGTTCTTTTACAAATCTAGAATCAATTGTTTTAATTTCACCATCAGTGATTTGCATGCAAAGAACGTAGACTGCTTTTTTTGGAATGAAACTGAAGGGAAGCGTGGGGTCCAATAGAAATTGGGAACTGTGTTTTAGCTTTCATAGAAATGCAGCTAAATAACCATCCTAGTGTAGATAGAGATTTAATATTTTATTCAGATAACTGTTGTAGGCAACAGAAAAATAAATATTTATTGTCTGCTTATGCCTACGCTGTGTCTAATATGAGAGTTAGGTCTATAACACATAAGTTTTTAATTAGAGGCCACTCTTAAAACGAAGGAGACAATGTGCAGTGTTATAGAGGAGCAAGTGAAAAGGCATATAAAATCAGGCCCTATTTACACACCACTGCAGTATATAACACTGTTGCGGGCTGTAAGATACCACGATCGGATTAACTTGTTTATTGATTCATGAATAATGAATAATGAATACTGAATAATAATTACATTCTTAATGCTACAGCTTATATACTATTATTTACAAGTATTTAAAGAGTGGGGAATCGTCAGTCTTTGCTTTATCTCTGACTGACGATTTCGATGTTATGGCAGCAAACGTGATTCTTAATAATTACAATATTATTTATACAATTTAATTTCCTGATAGAAATCACGTCCCATGGATATGCCTATGCCATAATACTCCCCCCTTAAATGAATTTTTACTAAAATTATTGTGCTGAAATGTATGCTGTGCGGTGCTTGTTCTTGAACTTAGCCGTAGAACATTTTTGCTGACGTTTGTTATGCTGCGTCGTGTTTTCGAATTTGCTGAGTTGCACATACTTCTGTCTGCGCTTGAAGGTTGTCGCGTAGCATTTGTTTTCTTTTGTTTGTTTATATTCTGATGTGGTTTATATTGAAACGGACGGTGGGGCGTGATATTCGTCGTGAACGTGTCATCTTCGTGTTTTGCATCTTTTCTGCTGAATTATCGATGGATTGATATTCGTGTTTTTTCTCGTCTTCGTTTATTATGAATGCTGGTTTCAATCTGTCTATTGACACGTTCGTTTCTTTACCATTTCGCTTGATTGTGAATACCTACCTTATCATCACGTTTGATGACTAGGAAAGGTCCGTCATACGGTGGCGTTAGTGATGGACGTAGCTTATCGCAGCGTAGGAACACGTGTGTACAGTCGGCTAATCGTGGATGGACGAATGTGTTTGTTTTTGAGCTCTGCCTTTGTGGTATTGACGTCATGTGTGCGATGTTCTCTTTAATTTTCTCTACGAAATCCGAATACGTAGTGCTTTTAGAATTGTCGCCAAAATATGCTGCTGGTAATTTTATTGTTGTTCCGTAGACCAGTTCGGCTGCTGAGTATCCAGTGTCTTGGCGAATACTGGTACGCAGCCCGAATAATACCGATGGTAAATCTTGTGTCCAGTTTACGGTATCTCCTCTTGCCATCAAAGCTGCTTTCATTGTTCTGTGCAGTCTTTCTACTTTGGAGTTTGCCTGAGGGTGATATGGCGTAGTATGGATTTTTTTAATTCCCAGGAATTTAGTTGGGCTTCTGAATAGCTCAGACTCGAATTGTCGTCCTTGATCCGTTGTGATATAATTGGGACATCCGAAACGTGTGATCCAGCCTTCGTATAGGGTTTTCGCTATTGTTTCGGCTGTGATGTCCGAGATTGGAAATGCTTCTGGCCACGACGTACAACGGTCGATCATAGTTACGATGTACCTCTTGTTTTGAGATGTTGATAGGGGACCCACAATATCTATGTGAATGTGGCTAAATCGTTCTGCTGGCATGAATTTTTCCAGGGGTGATACTGTGTGACGATGAACCTTTGATTGTTGGCACTGTAGACATGTTTTACACATTTCTTATATGTCTTTGTGCATGTTTGTCCAGACGTATTGTGATGTTATTAGCTTTTTCGTTGTATTTTTCCCCGGGTGACTCATATTGTGAAAACTATCAAAAATTGTTTTTCTGAACTGGTATGGTAGGTATGGCCTTGTTGTACCGGTAGATATATCACAATAAATTTTGACATTACTGTTTTGTACTGGTACCAGTGCCATTGTTAGTGACCTGTTTTGTTTCAGTTTTGCTAATTCAGGGTCACTGTCTTGATTTTTTCTTACTTCCTGCCAGTTGAGGATTTGAGGGAGATATATAGTTTCAATTACTCGTGATAGTGCATCGGCCACCACGTTATCGCTGCCTGTGATGTGCCTTATGTCTGTGGTAAATTGTGCAATATATTCTAGGTATCTTATTCTTCTAGGGGACTCATCCACTGATGCCTTCTTGTCGAATGCGTGTGTCAGTGGTTTGTGGTCCGTGTATATAGTAAAATTACGACCTTCTATTAATCTTCTAAAATGCTTTGTAGCCATGTAGCTACTCGACATAGCTCGCGATCGTACGTGGAGAATTTTGTTTGTGCTTCACTTAACCCTTTGGAGAAGAACGATACGGGCTTCCATTTGCCTTTGACCTGTTGTTGAAGGACTGCGGCAACACATTTCAAACTAGCATCCGTCATGATGGCTAGTGGTGCGTCCGTTTCCGGGAACGCTAGGGTCGTGACGTCTCTTATGTCCCGTTTACAGGCTTCGAATGCTTGGTTAGCTTCCGTATTCCATTCGATTGGAGTGTTGTCGTTCTTTTTGGAGTTTTTTAGGTATTTGTTGAGCGGAGCTTGGTGTCTTGCAGAGTGAGGAATGTTATTTCTGTAGAAGTTAATCATTCCCAAAAATCGACGTAGCTCCTTTATTACCTTTGGTTTAGGGTATTCGTTGATTGCTTGAATTTTTTCTGACGTCGGAGTCATTCCTTGGCTCGTTATATGATAACCTAGGAAATCTAGTTCTGTCTTTACGAATTCGCACTTGTTTGCGTTGATTGATATCCCGTACTTGTGTAACCGGGCGAATACTTCCTCTAGATGCGCGTAATGTTCTTCGATACTATGGCTGGCGATTAGTATATCGTCGACAAAGACGTATATATAGTCCAGATCTCGGAATAGGGAGTCCATGAACCTTTGAAATGTTTGGCTGGAATTTCGGAGTCCATAGGGCATTTTTTTCCAGTGGAACATCACATAGGGGTAATAATGGCGGTCTTTTCCGGTTCCGCCACCTCTATTTGGTTAAATGCCTTTTCTATGTCCATTTTACTGAATATAGTTTTTCCACTTGCGACGTATGTAGTCTAATAGTCGCGGTAATGGGTATCTGTCGGGGACAGTTATTTTGTTTAACGCGCGGTAATCCTCGCACGGTCTCCACTCTCCATTCTTCTTCTTTACCATGTGTAGAGGAGATGCCCACGGACTATTTGATGGCTCGCATATTCCAAGGTTTATTAGCTCTTGAAACTCCTTTTTTGTTGCTTTATATTTGTCGGGCGGTAATGGGCGCGCACGTGCGTATACAGGAGGACCTTTTGTTATGATGTGATGCTGTATTCCATGTTCTGGACGTTTCTTAAACGAAGTTATTCTGGTAATACTTTCGTATTTTTCTAACAGGTGCTTTATGCGTCCTGGTAAGTTTGCATCGAGGGCGTGGTAGGGAGCACATCGGCAAACTTGTGGCCCATGTGCGGCCTACCATTATACACCGGCTACTTCCCACCGGTGTATAGGTTGATGGGTTTGAGAGGAGTACCACAGTTACAAAGATACTCAAACCAAGACTGGTCAGTTACCTTCAAGTGGTGCCGCCTGTTATTGGTCTGGTTCCATCCGAAACAGACGTAACCAAACTCGGCCAGTCGCCTACCCGTCCTCCCACTCCACATCCCAAATCCTCTACTCCCCCCCCCCCCCCCTGGTAGTGCTCAACCTCCCGTCGTAGTCGCGCAAAGCGCGGCGGGGCCGGACTTGGGCACACTGGAAATTGCCAAAATCCAGGCCTGTGCAACTATCCCGTCGTAGTCGCGACCATGCACGAGCGAATACATCGTGCAACTAGTCGCGGCGGGGCCGGTGGCTGCACGGGCTATCCCTATCCTAAACAAACTCCTGCCACTCTCCACTCCCCCCCCCAACCTCCCATATCCCAATCACATCCAAAATCCCATCTAGTGAGGCCTGAAAGTCATGCCTGATGGGAGGAAGGCGTCTCCTCGGATATTTCGAGGAGGGAGGAACGCCTGACCGCCCACCTTGCTAGACAACGGATGTCGGGGTAATGCTGGGGGACCACCCTCTCGTTACATCGGCCGCCGATCCAAACACGTAACCTCACTTCGTTGCACTGGATAACCGTGGAGATTACCAGTGATCTATCCATCCACCTGCGCTAGGCCTGCGCAGTAGAGCCGTCCGCGGGGATGAAGGAATCCTGGGAGGTTGAGGCATGGTGGGTCTTGCCAACACGCCTCCTTTGGTCCGGATTTCCTGTTAATCGGTAGCCCCCTCTAATAGCCGCAGAGGGGGAAACGGTCATAATGCCCCGTTAGAGGGGCATGGCGAGGTGCGCGTAGATGTGAGGGAGGACCATGCTGAAGGCTCGCGGAATGTGATCAGTCTGGGGGGGGCGTTTACCCTAACGTACCCTTTCAGCCACAAACCAAGAGCCCGATGTCGCGTTTCAAACTCCTCTACGCGCATCTATATCTCTCAGGTAATCCTAACGTGCGTACCACGTTCCCTGTTGCGGGCTCCATGGAGGGTGGGAAGCCTGGGAGACGAATACTCTACTCTTACACAATATGGATAAAGGGAAAATTTCAAATTTAGCTTCAAAATCAAAACCAGAGGAGGCGACTAAACCCGCCACCCCTGGTACTTCACATCGGTCCGGAGACACCACTTCGGCGGTCCCTCCGCACCGTAACGCACCCGCAGCGGCCAATAGGACTACTGCGCATAAAACATCAAAACGAAGAGGGACTAAGCCCCCCTTCACAAAGTTCGGTACCACCGCTTCGGCGGAAACGGCGAACTACAAACCTAGGTTTGGTACCACCGCCTCGGCGGAAACGGCGAACCCAAAAAACAACTACCAGATGTTCGGTACCACCGCCACGGCGGAAACGGCGAACCACCACACACCTCATCCAACAGCCATGAAGGCGTTTGGGTACGAAAATACACCACAGAATTATTTTAATCCTGTAAACGACTTTACCACATTCTGGGCCTCAAGGGCAAACCAGCAGAGCCAAGACTACAGATTTTGGTCTCAGCCGGGCCCCAGCACGTCTCACAGCCGTCCAGCTCGCTGGACGGACGAGAGAGATGTACAGCCCAGACGTAACACAAACTCCAAACGCAGGCGACGTGCCAAAGAGCGCGACGCTACAAACAAGACATCCACACCGGAGCCCTCGGGGGAAGGGGAGACCGAGGGAAATGCGAAAGTACACAGGATGTCCGCCATAACGTCGGAAGGTGAGACGAGTGGAGCGGAAAGCTCAGGCCCAACAGGTCCGTCTACGTCGCACAATAAACATCAGCCGGCACATATAACAGGTGGAGGCTCCTATAGGAACCCATACCACCACAACAAACGCGGAAATCCACACCCACGGAGGAAGGAGAGCGGGGATGTACGGGATCTACGTCACGAGGGACATAAATGCACATTTACTCACAGAGTTCTGTTCCAGAGACCTAACCGCAATACGGATCTCCGCAACTCTGAACCACATCGTGCCGGAACTAGTCATTGCATCAGCATACATGCCAGAGAATGAAGAGATACCGTCCCACAACTTCGCCGGGCTAATCAACCACTGCGAAACAACAAAAACGGAGCTGCTACTAGCAGCCGACACAAACGCACACCACACACTGTGGGGCATGGACAGGTGCAACGATAGAGGTAACGATTTAGTTGAATATCTTTTTAGCACTAATTTAAACATCCTCAATAAAGGATCCGAACCAACCTTCGTTACGAAACGATGCCAAACCATCATAGACATGACATTTACGACTGACTTAATAAGGGACCTCGTCACAAACTGGCACGTATCAAAGGAGGCATCATGCTCCGACCACAGGAGAATAAGATGCGACATACAAATTAACATACCCCTGCCCCCACCAAGCAGGAATCCACGAAAAACAAACAAAATAAAGTACACAAACACTCTGCACTCGAAACTGGACGACCAGCCTCTGTCGCCATCCATAGATGACATACAGCAAATTGAGGCGCAGGTAAGTGCTATATCAAACATAATCGACCACAGTTATCAAACTGCGTGTCCGCTGTACACACCACGGGCAAATGCACCCGAAAAACAACAAAACTGGTGGGGACCTGAACTGAAGCGACTCCGTAAGATAATAAGGAAACGTTTCAACAGGGCCATGAACACTAGAGCAAACGAGGACTGGGACTCCTATAAAGAGGCAAAGTCAAAATATAAAAAACGTATCCGATACAGATCTACCGAAGCATGGAGAAATTTTACCACAAGTATAAACTCCTGCGAACAAGCAAACCGCGTCAGGAAGGTACTGGCCACCCAACCACACCATGGGATAGGCAGTCTCCTAAAACCAGACGGAAACTACACCAGCTCACCGGGGGAAGCACAACAAACTCTGATAAAGACTCATTTCCCCAACTGCAGGTTCCTACAAATCGCAGAGGCAAGAGCAGACTGGTCACTTCCATCAGAAGAAGGCTGGGACTACGCGCGCACTGTAATAACACTAGACAAGCTCTCATGGGCGATAAACAGTTTCTCACCCTTCAAATCCCCTGGTCCGGATGGAATATTTCCGGCGCTCCTACAGTGGGGAGGAGAAAAGCTCTACACACCACTACTATCCATAATGCAAGCCTGCCTAGCCTACAGGTACGTGCCCGCAAGCTGGAGGAGAGTGAAGGTAATCTTCATACCTAAACCAGGAAAAAGTGATTACACAAACCCAAAATCATTTAGACCAATTAGCCTCACCTCTTTCCTCACAAAAACACTGGAAAGACTGTGTGAGAGAACCCTTCGGGAAAATGTGTTGACCCACTTTCCCCTTCATACAAATCAGCATGCATACACAGCAGGCAAATCAACCGAATCGGCCCTCCACCAGGTGGTAAGCCGGGCGGAAGTGGCGATACAAAACAAAGGTATATGTACTTTCATCGATATTGAGGGAGCCTTTGACAAAACAAATTTCACCAGCATCATGTCAGCACTGGAACATCATGGTGCAAATCCGGTCCTATCAGGATGGATAAAGAACATGCTCAGTAATAGAACACTTCTACTAGACCACGAAACAGAGGTGGTAGAGGTGGTGAAGGGATGCCCCCAAGGAGGAGTCCTTTCACCACTTCTGTGGAACCTAGTAATAAATAGCTTAATTACTGAACTAAACAAAAAACACCTCTACACAGTCGGCTATGCAGACGACATCACAATTCTCATTACTGGTAAGGAAGCCAACATAGTATGTGACCTCACCCAAACTGCTCTCCGAATAGTAGAAAAATGGTGTGCAAAATACGAATTAACCGTAAATCCAGGTAAAACGGAACTCGTAATGTTCACCCAAAAACGAATTCTGGGCAACTTCAGACTCCCCAGACTCTTCGGCACAGAACTAACACTTTCCAAGGAGGTTAAGTACTTAGGTATCACCTTGGATAACAAACTGACCTGGCGCAAACACATAGACGACAAGATAAACAAGACTAGCATCACCTTCTGGCACTGTCGCAAGATGTTAGGTAAGTCCTGGGGTCTCTCGCCGAAGGTAACACTGTGGCTATATAATATGGTCATACGCCCCATGCTATGCTACGGAGCGCTGGTATGGTGGCCCAAATGCCAGCAAATTACATGTCAGAAAAAACTACAAAAGTTCCAAAGGCAAGCCTGTCTTGCGGTGACAGGGGCCATGAGAACCACACCGACCGCTGCTGTTGAGGCCATGCTGGGCATAACCCCGCTGCACCTTCACATTACACAAGAGGCCTCTGCAGCAGCTCTTAGATTAAAATCCCTAAACTTATGGAGTAACATCAGCACCCATCACACAAAACTTCTAGATATCATCTATGACACTCCCATTCTCATGTCGGGATCGGATAAAATACCAAAAATCTTTATTTTTGATAAAAAGTACAAGATCCAGTTATTCGAGGAAGACAACGTTGAAGGCTTAAACCTCACAGAGCTCAGAGTCTTCACGGATGGATCAAAAACCAGATCTGGCACAGGCAGCGGAGTTTTCTCCGAGGACCTACAGATCAGAATAGCAACGCCACTAGGATCACACAACACGGTTTTTCAAGCCGAAACCTATGCGATCTTAGAGGCAGCAACGGCTATAGCTTCCAGAGAGGTAAGGAACACTAATATTAGAATACTCTCGGACAGCAAGTCAGTACTACAGGCCTTAAACAACCACAGCATTAGCTCAGGCCTCATCTACGACTGTCATCAGCGTCTGGCTGAGATAAGTAAGTACAACCACGTCACTCTACAGTGGATCAAAGGACACAGCGGCTCCAGAGGCAATGACGCAGCAGACGAGCTCGCAAGAAGCGGCTCTAGCCAAAGGTCAATCGGCCCGGAGCCAATGCTACCACTACCGATAGGCACCATGAGGACAATGCTGTCCCACAGAACACACACTCTACACAACACACTCTGGACAAGCCTAACGGACTGTCGGCAGGCGAGGGAGGCACTGCCCGAACTCGACTGCCGACAAGCCAGAAGGCTTGTGACGTTAGAAAAATCCCGTCTGCGTCTCTTCACAGGTGTCTTAACAGGGCACTGCCTATTAAACAAACACCTACATACGATAGGAATTACTGACAGTCCCCTTTGCAGGGCATGTATGGCTGAGGAGGAGACGGTCAGCCATCTGCTACTGCGATGTGAGGAAGTCAAGAACTACAGGGCGAAACATCTCGGCAACCCGGAAACCGTCCCTGAAGCTCTGCACAACCTGCGGGGCCTGCTGGCGTTCCTGGAGGAGATCGGCTGGCTCGTGTAAACGAGTAGAAGAGTCCTACCCGTACGCAAAACCCGCGCATTAGACGTGGAATTGCGGAAACCAGCCTGCGCCGACAAGTACAAGTACAAGTACAAGTTTGCATCGATTGATCTCACGGAAGGTAATTTTGATCTGGTGCTTTTGGCGGGTGTCGATAATTTCTTTTCCTCATCGATCAACCTCTTTCCGTGCAGATCCACTAGTCATTTGTGGTGCTCTAAGAAATCCGCTCCTATTATTGGCATTTTAACATCTGCTATTATGAATGTCCACGTGAATGGTCTGCAAAGACCGAGGTCTAATGTTAAGGTGTGTTCACCGTAAGTTGTAATTTCAGACCCATTTGCGGCATATAATTTGTACTTGCTTGCGGGTTTCTTGATCTGTGCGCTTTGTAAAACCGATATGTTTGCCCCTGTGTCTATTAAAAATCTATAACCACTGTTAGAGTCGGTAATAGTCAGACGGTTTGAGGGGTATATAGCACAGAGTCCCGTCTCATTCTGCGCTAATTTTAGTTTCCCGATTTTTGGTTGGGTTCATTTTTCCATGCGCACGGCTGTTCGCATTTATACGCTTTTGTTTTGAATCGGGCGTGGTAATAACATAGCCTAGTTCGTGACCGTGATCGTGGGCGCGGCCTTGCGCGGAATGTGCTGCGTTGCAAAGGTCGGCGATTATTCATACGTAGCTCGTTTATTTCAATACGCATCGCTGCTATTTGTGACGTGAGCGTTGTTATCAAGCTTACGTTTACAGATTCTTGTGACGAGTGGTTTGTTGTGTATCGCATATTTTCGTATATTCTATCTGCCATCTCGCATAATTTCGCCAATTCTAGGTTTTCGGAGACTGCCAAAATGGAGGTGACTGCGGCGGGAAGTTGTCTGAACCATAGTAGTCGTATGGTGTCATCATTCATTTTTTCGCTACTGGCTTCCTTCATCTTTCTTAATAATTGTGATGGGGTCGAGTCGCCTAAGTCCATCTCCGAAAGTAGCTTGTGGAAGCGTCTGTGTTCGCTTTCCTCGTAGCAACCGATCAGCCGGTCTTTGATTGTGGCGTATTTGTCGGCATCTGGCGGGCTTGTAAGGATGTCGCTAACCTGATGTATGACTTCCTTTGGGAGTTTTGCGATGACATTGTTATATTTGTACTCGTCACCTTGCTTTTGAGAGGCTATGATGGCCTCATATTGGGCGAACCAAAGGCGTGGTGAATCCGTCCAAAATTGTGGTATGCGCTCCGCAATTGTAATTGCAGCCACCACTTGGCTGTCGGTGGTTTGCTCAGATGATGTGCCTGGATTTTTGGCAGGCGTGCCAGCGATTGTTGGTGCCATGTCGCGGTCGGTTTCGGATTTGTCAGCCTCTTGAAATTCCAGCTGGTGGGACCCGCTTGTGGGAACCAACTGGAATGTGCTATCCGCGAATGTAGTGGTAGTTGGTGATCAGTTGAGACCGGCAGGCAAGATACCAGGACCGTCGCTCAACTAGGATCACGTCGGGGTCACCAATGTTGCGGGCTGTATAGAGATACCACGATCGGATTAACTTGTTTATTGATTCATGAATAATGAATAATGAATACTGAATAATAATTACATTCTTAATGCTACAGCTTATATACTATTATTTACAAGTATTTAAAGAGTGGGGAATCGTCAGTCTTTGCTTTATCTCTGACTGACGATTTCGATATTATGGCAGCAAACGTGATTCTTAATAATTACAATATTATTTATACAATTTAATTTCCTGATAGAAATCACGTCCCATGGATATATGCCTATGCCATAACACTAATTCGGACTGCCAAAAAACTGAACCAGCATACAAAGTGCATGAAATGACACATGACCATTTTTAAGATTTAAAAACGTTGCAAGAAAGTTGGGGTACGAACTTCAATACAGATGAAGATAACAATCAAGTCAAGTGGCACGATATAAAAGTTCTGAAAGTTGAAAAACAGAGTCCCATGGCCTTTTTATATAAAACATCTTTTGGTCAGACTGAATTTAAAAAATGCTGGATGAACAAGAGGAAGACTAGACGTACAGCAGAATCTACACATGACAATATTGCTATAAATTTGAATAGAGCGTACACAGAAAGACTAAGTTAGACAGAAGCAAAAAAGAAAGACTTTAAAAAACTTTTTTTTTAATACCGTGAGATCACGGCCGCTCCCATGTCCTTTGCTGCGGGCGTCTCCGGTGACCCCAGAAGGTATTTCCAATAGCGCCCGGCGGACTTAGGCCAGCTGTGTGGCCTCTTCGGGGGTTTGGTCGGAATGAAAATCCCGCGTCGTTGGGGTTGGGTTTTATCCCGCGTCGGTGAGTAAAACTGGTTGCTTGCTGTAGGGCAAAGGCCCCGCAGCACGCAACCCTTCTAGCCTGCTTCTGTAAGGACGGCGGGTGGCTATCCCGCCGTCCTCAGGCCCCGATCATGGAGGTTGATGGTCCTGGACGTAGATGAGTCTGCGGCGCCCTGGCCGCTGACTGCGAAACTCAGCGGGGAGGGTACGCTCCCTCTCCCTCTCAGCCGCCTCCTTCGCGAGCAAGACTTGCTCGCAGAAGGACACGGCCGCGTTCCACCTACTCGCGCTGGAGACCATGGCTTGGAGCATGGTTTCCAGCGAGAGGATATCCACGCACAAACCCACTACGAGGTCCCGGCGCTGACTCACCCACGCCGAGCACTCCAACGTGTGGAGTGCAGTGTCGTCATCGGAAACCTCGCAGTGTTGACACCGGGGTGTGACCTCACGATGGATGCGAAACAGGTAGCTACCGAAGCATCCATGGCCGGTAACCTGCGTCGCACGATACGTGAGGTCACCATGCCGCCTCTGCAGCCACTCGTCCATGATCGGTCTCACCGCCGCGATGACGGTAGTTCACCACTTTGGTTGCTCAAGTCGCACCCTCCAATTCTCCATGAGATCCTGGCGGAGTTGGGACCGCTGGTCCTCGATTTCTTGAGTCGCAGGCCTGTGGTCCCTCTCCAGCGCCTCCTTATGCCATTGAAACAATGACGCAAGGGCTCTCGCTTCCAGGTCCCATGGAGGTGTCCCGGCTAAGAGACATGCAGCCTCTCCGGAGATCGTGCGGTACCCCCGTATGGTTTTGACGGCCAAGGTTGGCACAGGTCTATTTAACAGAGTCGCGTTCACCCTGACCGCCAATCTATCCGCCCATACGGGAGCCCCGTATAAGGCCATACTCCGCACGATCCTCAGGTACAGTCTCCTGCAGGAGGCGTTGGGCCCCTTTAGGTTGGGCATGAGACATTAAAGAACTTTTTTAGTTAGTTATTTTTGATGTTGATGTGCAGACTAGTTTTAGAATTTGTATTTTTATTTAGTAGACTGAATATTATTGATTGAAGGGGTACTTATAATAGACCAATAATCAAACTGTGATTTGCTAACCTAAGACTGTTACTATTAACTGTCGAACAAAGCGGGCCCGCGTTTGTTTAGTGTGTCATCCCTCATATAACTACATTATTTACTAACCTAGACGCGCTGCTACCGCACTGCTACCGCACTGCAACTGCTTTTGGTTTGCCCAAGCCTTTATTGTATATGACTGGCGCCATACAGAAAACACTTTTGTGCAACAACGTTGTATTGGCTTTACGTATGCGAAGTCTATTGGATGTATTTTGCTTTCTATTACGTACGACTCCATCTGCCATGCTTTCAAAGAGGTTAAGATTTGTCTTTACAAAAATAGCCATTTCATAAATGTATAATGAAAGTAACATCAAAATTTTATATTGTTTAAAATACGGCCTACAACTATCACGATTGTGCAATTTAAACATCGCTCTTAAACAGCTTTTTTGAGCTTTAAAAACCTCATCCTTATTAACAGAGTTGCCCCAAAACAAGATTCCGTACCTAAGATGCGACGCAGTTCCTCCGTGATATGCAGCAAGCAAAGCATCCGTGTTAAGCACTGGTGCAAGTTTATACAGAGCATATGCGGTGCTTCTAACTTTTTTACATAAATTGATAGTATGCACTTTCCAATTCAGCTTAGCGTCAACACTCAATCCCAGAAACCTTGTAGTGGCCATTTCACCAATAGCAATGCTTTTATAGTTAGTGTCCAGATCTTTTGTAATTGACTTTGTTTGAGAGAACTGCATTATATTGGTTTTGGTCAAATTTATTTTCAAATTGTTGTTACTTAGCCACCCAATAATATCAGACAGAGAAGTGTTTATTACATTTTGATATTCATTTTCATTTATACAGTTAATGGAAATCGTACTATCGTCCGCAAATAGTGTTATTGGATGAGTGGTCACTTTTGGTAAATCATTGATATAGAGTATGAATAATAAAGGACCCAGGACGCTACCTTGACCCACTCCATATTCAACCCTGCGCAGATGTGATACGCTAGTTTCCTCTCTTTTGGTACGATTGTTAATGCGCTTAAGCTCTACATATTGTTGACGATCAGTAAGATATGACTTAATTAAGCTCAGAACATTGCCTCGAATCCCGTAATGGTCAAGCTTCGTCAGCAATATCTTGTGGTCCACATAGTCAAATGCTTGAGTCATATCACAGAAGACAGCGCACACCGGTACCCTAACATCTACAGAAGTCATTATTACTTTTAAAAAATCATAGATAGCTGCATTTATACTCTTATTCTTTCTAAACCCTTTCTGTTCCGCAGCTAGAATATTGTTTTTCAAGATAAGCATAAATTTGTCCATATATCGATGGCCCCAACGAATAAACGTGCAAGAGCTCTTACTCAAAACTTTTTTCTTGGTATTGTTCGTTTTTGTGGCCTATCATACACCTATATTTTTTTTTTTAAATATTTTAGACTTAAAATAAGACTTTTATGGCACAAAATTCGTTTATTGTAGGGAAAAAAAAACTTCATATCACAATAAACGTGTTAAATCAATCTGCCGCTCGTGCCTATCCTTTCCTTTCCTTACACGTTTATTCGTGTAAAAAGCAGCAGCAGTTTTTTTCGTAATGCATCATCGCAGACTGAATACAATAATTACAGTTATTCTATTAACTTTTACTAATTTCTCTCCTTTTCTCTATCTTTGTAAAGGTTCAGGCACTAATATTCTTCGTTCATAAATTTCAAGTTATTGTTAGTAACCGCTTAATAAACGGATACATTTCCGATCGTGTCTATTCCAATAGCGCGTTAGTATAGACGAGGGGTGAAGCGGGGGCGGGTAATGTGAGATGCGCGTGACATCGCTTTTCCCCGGAAGGTCAGTGCTGTAGTGAATTTACTGGAAGCATTACGTAATTTCGTTTGCTTACTGGGCACATGCATCGTCGTTAATATTCATTTTAATTAGTTAATGAGTGATAAGTATAATTATGAATAGACAAAAAAGTGCTTCGAGTCGTTGCAGAAAGATATTAGAATTAGCGAACTGTAGAAAATACGAAGATAAGTACGTACAAACTGATTAACCTCTTATTTAAGTAAGAATTAAATCAAAAATGTCCATTTATTGAAGTGTGTATCCCCACACACTTTAATTAATGGACATTAAATTTGATTTTATTCCTTTCTTTGACACTTTAACAGGTGCTACATGTTATACCGACTCGACAGACTAACATTTTTAGTTCATTGTAATAAGAACGAAATCACCTGACACAGGCACCGCGCGGCGGTTGCCTATTATTTAATTAATTAGATACAAATTACCTACCTATTAAATAACTTTTATCTTTAGAAGGATTATCGTTTTTACAGGCTCAGTTGATGTTATATCGAGTAAACATTTTTAAAGTTATGCTCTGAATATAATAAAATGGGGTTGTAGGTACCATGTGACACAATGTTTTTGGAGTTTACTCCTTAAGAATCGATTTTCATATATAAGGCGCCCGGTATGAGAAAAATCCGAGGGGTAAAACCTACTAACAAGTAACGAAAATCGTGTCACGTTTTTGGTGCGCACCTCTAGTGCGCAACTTTCTAATTTGTTATGGTTAGATACTCGTACTTAAGGAGTAAACTCCAGTCGTGCGTCGGAGCTGACACACACACTTTTTTTTTCAGACAGTGAAGACGTCAGTAGTATTGTATGTGAAGAACAAAGTGGAATTGAAAGTGAACCATAGATAGTTGAAATTTTCACAGATGATGTATTTTTGTAAGCCCTATATTAACAAAAAATACTAAAAACAAAATAAAACAAATATTAAAGGGTCCCATACAAAAGTGCATTTTTTTGCCTATTTTTGCTCGCCACCAACAAATGGTACTGTTTTTTACCTAGTCAGTGGTACGGAACCCTTAGTGCGTGAGCCCCACTCGCACTTGGCTGTTTTTTTAAGTAATTGCCTAGGTGTTATTTATTAGGTACGTGTCTATGATGGTGACCCTCTTTTTCGAGACTTTGCCTTCAGCTTACCATCAGGCGAAGTCAAATTGACGTGTCAATATAAAAAAAAAAAGGAAAATTTGCAATTTAGATGAAATTATGAGAAGACTATTAAAAATTAATTATTTTTGTGAATATGTTTTAATAAATAAGTTTTTTTTACTATTGCGTTGCATTATTACTAAATATTAGATTAACGGGACTAAAGCGACATTTATAATGTAGTAATTGCTACTACTTATGTCCTTTACAATTTCGACCGAGTTTCATTAGCCGTGATAAAGTGAAGTACGTAAGTAGTAGCAATTACTACATTATAAAAAATGTCGCGTTTAGTCCCGTTAATCTAATATTTAGTAAAAGGTGTTGAGTTAATTCATACTCTTTGTAGATGTAAGTGAATAGTTATTGAAATCATAGTAATGTAGTCATTTTAATAATTAATCATTTGTTTCAGAAACTTTTACATATCTTTCGAGAAGTTCTTTCCCTATTGATGGCATTGATATGCCATCAATTAATGAAGACATTAATGAAGTCAATTCAGAATCTGATCATTTTATTTCGCCGGCTCCATTGATAGCAGCAAGTGTATCGCCACGCGATAATAATACATCACCACCAAATGTACCAACAAGTGATATTTTGGATATTTCTCAAAATGTCATTGAACCATTACTACCTGAGATGGAATGCTCTGCGCAATTGCAAGTTACGAATAATAATGACGATTTACAGACTACCGACAGTTTGATGATAATGACTCCATCAACCCTACAAAAAACAGATTTTATAGCCACGCCGACTGTTTTATACATTAATAAGGATTATGTTAGTAGTAGTAAGTGTTAGAACAAATAAAAAAACGCAGGAAAATCTATTGGACCTCCATGCAACTGCAAATTGAAATGTTACGAAAAGATACATCAAAATATGAGGAATAAGTTTTTCAGAGTTTTTGGGCTATCGGGGACCATGAGAGACAGTGGGATTTTATTAATCGACATGTTAAGAAAGATAACGTCAAAAAGATTACAGTTGAACGTAAAAATAATCGTACTCAAACATTAACATATCAACTACTGGATGATACTAATTCCATGATTAAAGTTTGTAAAATTATGTTTTTAAATACATTATCCCTTACACAACAAGTAGTATATACAGCTATTGATAAATTGGGACATGACAGCTATTTAAAAGACTACAGAGGAACTCATAAGAACCGGCCAAAAAGAATGTTAGAAGAGACTGAGAATAGTATAATCGACCATATAAATTTATTTGAGAGAGTTGAGTCACACTATACTCGTAAAGATAGTCAAAAGCAATATCTGTGTGAAACTTTGAATATCTCTAAAATGCACCGACTATATTTGGAATGGATAGATACAAACAATCAGTACAATCAAACATGCAAAGCAACTAAACGCCAATATGAAATAATCTTTAATACAAAGTTTAACCTATCCTTCCACAAACCTAAAAAGATTTATGTGAGATATGTTCAATTTACCAAACTTCTGATGATGTTAGGAAAGAACAATTAAAAGCTGATTATGAAAAGCACTTGAAAGAAAAGCAATTAGTGAGGCAGTTAAAGGAACAAGAAAAAGAAAATTTTTGTTAGATGACAGTGTTGTAGCATGTTTTGATCTGGAAAAAGTGTTGAATATCCCTCAAAGTGAAGTAGGCATATTTCATTATAAACGGAAGAATCCTGTATACAATTACACGATCTATAATATCATAGAGAAGAAGGGTTACTGCTACGACTGGCACGGTCAGATTGTGAAAAGGGGTGCGATAGAAATAGCAAGTTGTCTTTGGTCATTTATCCAGGTACACGTCGAATTAGGAATAAAAAATATATCCTTTTATTCTGATTCATGTGCAGGGCAAAATCGTAATCGTTTCGTATTCGCCATGTTTTCTTTAGCAGCGAAGAAATTTAACATAAAAAGAACTCATAGGTTTTTGGAAAAAGGTCATAGCCAATCGGAGGATGATTCTATGCACGCTGCTATTGAGCGTTCCAAAAAAAAGCATACTATTTACACACCTGACCAAATGTATTCCTTGATAGAGAATGCCAAAGTTACCGGACACAAGTACCAAGTAAAACAAATGACGCAAGCTGATTTCATAGATTTCAAAGAGTTAATACAGGGGAAGAATTGGTTGAAAGATAAAAATGGCGATAAAATATATTGGAGCAAAATAAGAGAAAAAAAAAACAAACCTTAGAGCATTATGTAGTAGGTAGTTAGGTGTAATTAGTCCTATCCCACACTATTTCCGATTGTCGATTGTCATTCAACAAAAGTACTTTTTTCTAATAATCATCCTGGTACAATATACTTTAGATACAGTTTTGAAGACGAATTACAAGAGACGGAAACTACCACGAGGACTAATTCAAGAAGGCGACGAGGAGAACCTATAGAAGATGCTGAAAACCTAAAACTCGCATACACTGGAATGCTACCTGATTTAATAAGTCTGTGCGACTCAGGAGCCATACCAAACCATTACCAGTGTTTTTACAGAAATTTGGTGCCATTAGAATCCACCTCGGTTACCAACGATAGTGACGAGGAGAATTAGTAAAAACTTATTTCTTAATTTCTTTTTGATTTTTCTTGTTTTTTTTTCAGTAATTTGTTCTTGATTGGCTTAATAAAAAATAATTATTCTAAATAACATTCTTTTTTATATTGCCTTTATCAAAAATTATTAGCTAAATTACATTATTATACCATGCACTAATAAAGATGTATTACATAAATAATGAATTGATCTTGATTACGCTAATATACGGGCTTCTATCTTTATAAACATGAAAAGCAATAAAATATACAAGAATAAGCCTATAGACGGCCAGAACACGGCTCCGAAAAAAAATAATTGACGTAGAATAAACGTGCAACGTGCAGTAAATATTTCATTATACTTGTTTATGACACGAATAAACGTGCAATGATACAATACTGTCAAAAAGTCACATATTATTCACTAGAATAATAAAATAACATGTTTTTTCTTGAATATTGAGAAAACTAATGATATTTTTTTATAAAAAATATATGAGCTGAAAGACATTTTTTTTACCTTTAATTTGATTTTACATTATATGTATTTATCTATTATGTAATTCAAGTAATGTGATTCCAAACGTTTTTATTTTTTCCTGAAAAGTTGTTGTTTTTCGATTGCACGTTTATTCGTTGGGCCCATCGATATATACTTTTCGAAGACCTTTGAGAATACTGGTATGAGTGTAATAGGTCTATAAAATTCCATGAGTTCTCGGTTACCTTTTTTGAAAAGTGGTTTTACAACTGATGTTTTCAATCCATTCGTATATATACCAGCGCTAATACTTAAGTTTATAATGTGACTTATGTGTTTCGAAATTAATTTACTTGTGGATTTAACCACCCTAGTTGAGATGTCATCAAAACCTACACTGTTCGTGTTTTTTAATGAAACTATGATAGTGTCTATCTCTGAGGGAGTGCAAGGCATAATGAACATTGAATTACTTTGTTTATCAATAAGTTTTGTCACATTGACACCACGGTCAGCTATCGGCACAATTTTATCCACAAAATAGTCACTAAAAGCATTGGCTATCCCTTGCGGATTTGTGATTATGTTTGTTTCACTTATTTTTATTTTTGAAATTGTTGCTGGAGGGTGATTCTCTTTTGATTGGTTTATAATATTCCACGTGGTTTTTGATACATTCTTTGAAGTTTTTATACTATGTATGTTTTCAGATCGTTGAGTTAATCTAATTTTTTTTTATATCTTTGTGCATATACTTTATATTTGTATTTATTTTGTCTGTTAGGTTTTAGTCTATACTTCCATAAAAGTTTTCTTTTGTTTTTTCTACACACTCTAATCCCTCGAGATATCCACTTTACTTTTTTTGTAGATTTTACTGTCACCAATTTAAAGGGGAAACATAAATCGTATAACAATTTAAATGTGTCGATAAACGAGTTTTAGGCGCCGTTTGGATCATTTGTATGATACATATCCGCGAACGTTAAACTCTGTAGGCATGACTTGAATTTATTGATGTTTTCTGTATTATAATCCCTCCGCTTTATCCGCCAAAATTTAATCTCACCTCGTTTTTTAATAGGACATTCAATCAGTTGGGCCGTATGATCTGAAAGCGAAAATTCTATAACTTTAGTTTTACATTTCTTTCGAAAATTGTGCAAGAAATTATCTATACAGGCTTTGCTCTTTAATCTAGTAGGTTTCCTAAGTTCTAGTCCCAAGCCATATTGTAACAATATTTATTCTAATTCCCTGGTTGTGCGATTATTTTTTTAATGCATCAATATTATAATCACCTCCTATAATAATTTTCCTACTATGTTTACAGCAAATCATTTTTAGGAGCATTTCTAATTTTTAAAGGATTACAGGTAAGTTACTGTTTAGAGGTATTCTATACAGACAAACTACAATTAATTTACATTCTACTAATTCTATAGCGCAACATTCAAAACTGTTAGGTACAGCCAATTGCCTTACTTCTATAAGGGTATTATTTACGACGATGTAAATAATACCCTTTCGAAAATATTGCATTGGTTCACAAGTAACAACTTGCTGCTCAATGCGAAGAAAACAAAATGTGTAAAATTTACTATGCCCAATGTTAGACAGGTGGATACTCATATTACTATGAATAATGAATTAGTTCAAATAGTCAATACCACAGTTTTTCTTGGGATAACTCTAGATAGTAAACTACAATGGGGTCCTCATATCACAGCCTTGGCAGGAAGACTTAGCTCAGCTGCCTATGCGGTTAGAAAGATAAGGTCACTGACTGACGAAAAAACGGCACGATTAGTTTATTTTAGCTACTTTCATAGCGTTATGTCATATGGTCTGCTGCTGTGGGGCTCAGCTGCCGATATTGAGACAATATTCATATTACAGAAACGAGCTATACGAGCAATCTATAGACTCGGACCCCGTGACTCGCTGAAAGAACTATTTAAAGAAATTAATATTTTAACAGTTGCTTCTCAATATGTTTACGACAACATCTTATATGTACGGAAGAACATAGATCTCTTCAAAAAAAATTCTTATAACCATAGTTTTAATACAAGAAATAAAAATAAACTGGCAATGACAAAAATTAGACTTCATGAAGTTGGTAATTCGTTTGTAGGCAAATGTATAAAAATTTATAATAAAATTCCTCAGGATTTGGTTGACATGCCTCTTAGTAAGTTTAAAATAGTAGTTAAAAAATGTTTGATGATGAAAGGCTACTATAATGTAGACGAATATCTTAATGATAAAAATGCATGGTCACCCTAATCTTCTGTTGTTGGCCACTCGTATAATATAATATAAACTAATTGTAACAATGTAAACAAAACAATATTAAAAAAGAAAATGGATAATCTAGTTTCTTGCTGGTATCTTCTCAGGAGAACCAACTTACCGAACCAGCGAAAGAATAATTTTCTAATGGTTATTTATGTACTTACTTAATTTAGTATGATCTTTATGTGCCTAAACTGAATAAATGAAATTGATTCTTTGATTCTTGATTCTTTGATTCTCGTATTTCTTGCCATTGATGGCCTTTCTTTACTAATATACACGCACCGCCTCTTTTCTTATCATTTCTACTGTACGCAGTGGCTAGTTGGTAGTTCGGTAACGTGAGATTTTCCTCCAACCCTGAGAGCATAAAATGCTCCGTAACACAGACAACGTCAACGATGACACATTTTCATGTAACTCTTTCAAACAGACTATCAGACTTATTTATCAGACCTGCGATGTTTTGATGTAAGATATGGTACTGATTTTCACAGAAAAAAACTCCTCACTCACAAGCTCCTCATCTACTGTTTGCGTGCGGTATATTTCAGCAATGTTAGTCGTTAAACTTTCCATTGTCCATAATATGTTTTGAAAGATATTCTTTATTCCGTTGTTGTTCAGTCTGCCATCATATTTGGAGAACATTGTATAGTCGTTTGATAGATTCAGATTGGAGTCTAGTAGTGTCGCGTAGTGGTGTGTGCTTAGGTCTTGATATAATAAATTTGCAAAAGTTTCCACGCGCCAGTTATAGACCGTAGCATAATTACTGAACTTGTACGTTGGAAGACATAACATAATATTGGTATGACATATATTCTTTAAAGTATTTCTGAGTTCTAAGATTAGCTTTTTATAATCAGTCGTCACTTTGAAGTCCTCTTCTCCCAACATGATAACACAGTAGTCATTTCCAGTGAAATTGTGCAGTTTCTGATGCAAGTTTTTAATCATATGACTAATTCTACAATTCGGTAGGAGGTAGTGGCATATCGGTGTGTCACCAAATGTATCGAGAGCTGTTCGCAGAATACTGTTAGTCTTATTACCACTTATTATACATACTTTTTTTGAGCATTTATTGATAACTCAGCTGTCGAGACTCTGACAATTTGCACTTTATATGTTCCCGTCCAAGTATCCCGTAATTGTGTTTTTGGTATGTCTATCGAGTGTTTTCTATACTTAGATGGCGAGTCATATTTATTATCCAGGGAGCTGAGCGGACTATTGTCAAATTTGTCGGTCAGACGACGACCCTTGCTGCGACGCTGTTTTGATCTGATCGATGAAACAGGGCTAGTGCACAACTGCTTCAATACTTCTACTTCCTGGTTTAATTTAGTTATCTGTTTTTTCCGGAGTCGTAGTCACCCTCTTCCGTAACTTGCTAATTGAGCGTTAGTTTTAGATGGCGAATTTTAGTATCCCTTTGTAGTGCTATTGATTTTTGATAATTGCAAAACGGCTCTGTTGATTCATCTCTAAAGAATTTTTTTCCGCATTCCAATCACTTTGCATACGAACGGTAGTACTAAAATTTTAACACTTGTGAATTTAGCTCACAAACTTATATTATTCGGACTATATGTATCACTGATTTGATTGATTAAATGATTGTTATCGGCTAGATTATCACAAATTGTTAATTAATTATATTATTTAATGTTTTAGTTCATAATTGCGAGTGAATGATTTTAGCACTATTTTGCACTTTACGGTCCTGCTAACATTGTCACACATTACACTCAGTATTAGAAAGGATTTTTCTTTAAAATTTATGCAGTTTGTGTACTATAAATATTTTAAATTAAGTTATTTTCACAGATCACTTTTGTACACAACTATGGCGAGCAGCGCCACCTCGCCATATTATCAATTATATATTCCTTGCTTCATTATTCATATATGAATTATTACACCGTAGTTTCCTTGTTTACATGGTAACACCGCACATTTTTTAAAGATATTTTAAAAGAACCATAGACGAATTTCCGGTCTGCCCATCCCTAGCGCGCCATCTTGTTGTTTGTTCATTCCTTTTTTGTGCGCGGTAACTATCGCACGCGCCTTCCGACATCATGCCAAAAAGAAGTGCGCGGTCTCGAATAGATCGATACGCAAAGAAAATAAGAAAAATTGAAGAAAGTGAACGACGCAGATGGAGGATAATTTCCCCGATTGATTCGTCGTCAGATAATGAAGGTTAGTAAAGTGTTGAAAACCTAAGTGTTTGTGTATTAGTTACCTACGACGTGCCTAAATACCGAAAGCTATTTACTGATAGCAAACAAATAATTCATTAAAAGTTTTGGAATGCACAGGGATTAACTGCGAGTTAATAACTGTGACATTTCTCAAAACTGTGGTACTATGGTAACAATGTTACTGGCATTGGGGTGGACTGCGAGTCTTCAACGATGACCTAAGCAGAAAATACATACAATCTGTAATAGGTGTAATGTTCCTCTGCGAAAATTTAAAGAAAAAATTCAACTACCCTCAAATATATATATATATATATTTTCATCACAATCTAAATTGCAAATTGTAATTTTAGATAACGAAGAAAACGGAGAGGCCTGTGACGTAATCCCCGAGTCAACACTGGTCGAACCAGACATCAGGCTAGATGCGGAACTGGGTTTTAATGAAAATCCCGACCACAATGGTGATTTGGGTGTACCTAGTCTACAGGCAGAAGAAGTCGCATCTGACCTGGATCCAGAACTCTTGTCTGCCCTTGGAGAATCCACGACTGATTCACCGGACTATGGTGAAAGCATACATGACAATTTGTCAAAATTATGGCTACCTTTATTCAAGAAAGGGATTCCCAAAGAAAGCAAAGATAAGCTCCTGAAAGACTACTTAATACCGGACAACTGTAAGCTCTTACAAGCGCCGAAGTTGAACGCAGAGATCTCTGCTGCGGTACCGGACATGATTCGCAATCGTGATAAAACTGTGGCATCATCACAGCAACAGCTTGGAGCTGGTATAACGGCCATCACCAGAGGTATGGATTTGCTGTTAAAGAGCGACAACAAAGTCCAAGCGATGAAACATCTAAGCAATGGTTGCCGACTGTTATGTGATTCACATTTCTTAGCAACGCAAAATCGGATGAAGCTTGTTACACCCAGTTTGGACAAATCATTTTTACATATGATTAGCGAATCCGAGCGTGACGAAGCATTGTTTGGGTCATCGCTTTCAGAGAGGATAAAGGCCGCGAAGGTCATCGAGAAGCAAGGCCTCTCTATCAAAAAGCCAACCAAGCCAATCTAAATTCCCACCGTTCTGCTTTGTCAGTTTTCATTGGCAATAATATCGGTTCAGATGAATGCGTCAAGCGATTGCTAAGGGGGGCATACAAAATAAAACCCGTAAAAGCTAAATATTCTAGCACCTGGGATCCCCAATTAGTTTTAAACCTAATTTCCACATGGATTCCTAACACGGACCTTTCACTTGAAAAGATCACTAAGAAACTTGTAATATCTTTGGCTATTTGCACCGCTCACAGGGTGCAGACGCTTTCTCTGTTCAAGCTCGAAAATATTTCTTTCTCAGATAATGGTATTAAGATCCTCATAACCGATATTATAAAAACATCAGCACCTGGTAGAGACCAACCTGTTTTATTCTTGCCATACTTTAGGGAAAATACCAGTATTTGCCCAGTGACAGTCCTCTCAGACTATATTTCTAAGACTAGAAATATCCGACCTGAAGGAACAAACAGGCTGCTTCTGACGTACAAAGGTCCTCATAAAGCAGCTACGACGCAGACCATCAGCCGATGGATTAAACAAGTCCTGGCAGAGAGCGGGGTTAACATAAGTTTATTTGGTGCTCATAGTACGCGCCACGCATCGATGCGGTGCGAGCTCTGCTGGCGTCAATATCGAAACCATTCGCAAGACAGCTGGCTGGACCAGCTCGTCTAACTCTTTTGCCCGGTTTTACAACCGAATTATATTAAATGAAGGCGAATTTGCCCAGTCTGTTTATTTATCTTCGAATCAATAATTAATTGATCAGTGATATAAATTAATAACTTTAGAAGTAAACTTACCTAAGTACTTAAGGTAGTAATAATAATTACTTTACTATAAATTATGATTAAAACTATGAGTAGGTATATAATTAGTATGCCTTTCATTTCAAAACTTTCTGCTCTTAACATCTACGGTGTAATAATTCATATATGAATAATGAAGCAAGGAATATATAATATATGATTAAACGAACTCCTGAGTGAAGTTCTATCATTATTATATGAATTGCTTCATTAGAATATATGAACACCCTCCCTCCGTAGTGTTTTCCCAATTAATAGAAAGTTTTGTATAGGTTACATTACTCTAAAAAATGAACAAATAACAAGATGGCGCGCTAGGGATGGGCGGACCGGAAATTGGTCTATGGTTCTTTTAAAATATCTTTAAAAATGTGCGGTGTTACCATGTAAACAAGGAAACTACGGTGTAATAATTCATATATTCTAATGAAGCAACTCGTGTATGTAACTAACATGTTTTGGAATCTTAGGAAGCTAATTTAACCATCTTCCAAGTATCGTAGCGTCATGAAAATTGGCAGGTGTATATGTAGTTCTGATGACAATACAATAATATGGTACTGTCTAACTGATCTAATGATGGAGCCGGAAGATATGAACTGGAACTTCATGATGGACATCGTATCATAGCTGTGTTTGGACTTGTTAGAAAAGTCTTGTAATAAACTTTAACCATGATTAGGTTTCAAGGTCTGATTATGAAGCCGGAAGACAGGCACTGGCATTCCATGATGGAATATCGTATCATAGCCGTGTTTGGACTTGTCAGAAAGGTCTTGTAATGAACTTTGACTACGATTAAGTTTTGTCACATAATTATATAAGAGCTAAAATTTATAGCTAAGTATACCAACTACTTATTATGACAACCCACAGACATACCTACAAGACGATACAGATAAAAGGCAAGCTAACATTGAGCGTGGCAAATAGGTACACACAAATGCAAACGTGCAAAACCTGTGCCGGATCCAGGGTTTAGACGAAAATAATTCCTGCCATTGCGAGTTGCGACACAGTGTTTCACTATTGTATAGGTACCTGTTTCATTGTTACATTTTTAACCGATTTCAAAAAAAAGGAGGTTCTCAAATTGACCTGTATGTATGTATGTATGTTTGGCTGAACCAATTTTGATGCAGTTTTCAGCATAGTATTTGTTAGATTTATGAGAAGGGTTTAGGTATATTAACCGACTTTAAAAAAAGAAACAACAACAGATCGATGTTATACATATATACCTACTGAACTTTACAGACAACACTCAGCCAGACTACCGAAAAGGTAATAAAAAGCGTTTACGTCTTTCGGCTCGAAGAAAAAAAGGACTGGACCCACAAAACAAGAGAAGAATCATGCGTAAGAATTTATTATTTACTCTAAGTAGGTACCTACATAGGTATTTTCTATTTTTGATTGCTGCAAACAGGACGCACGATTATTTACATAAAACCTATCTTAGTTTTAGCACAGTAAAAACATGTTACAGTATTATATCGTCACAGAAAACGGTCGAAATGAAAAAGGGGATCATTGCACTCATTATTTTTAGTTACTTTTACCATAATTATTGAGCATTGGATCAAACATAAAATAGGTACTATTGAGTACATTTTATCGAATAGAACAGCTTTTTTTTCACGATTTCAAGGTTGATCACATAGTGAAAGATATTCATATTAGGTTTATTCGTAAATTGAGCCTTTTTCGTGTTTAGAGTACATAAAAACACAAGGAAAATGTTGTAGAAAAATTTCATATCAATATTTTATTTTCCAGGTTTATAAATGAAAACAAAGAAAACATTGACAAAAATGATGTATCACGGCTTAGGTAAGGCGGAAAGCAAAGTGGAATATATAAATATATGTATATATATATATACCTAAGTTTATGATTATTATGGTGACTGATATGTATACATTGACAATCTACCTAATTATGATTCATTTTACAGAGCTAACGCACATGTTAAACCCTTAGAAGACGTAGAAGAAGTTCTTGTGGATGATGATATATCTTTTGTAACGCTTGAAGTACAAGTAATTGTACATATCGAACAAGGAGGCGAATGTCAAACTAGGTACTGTCAGTAACAATAGTTATTACTCTACTTATACAAACACAAATCAAACCAAAACTTTGCACAAAACAAAGTTATTTGTATTTTTTGTATAAAGAATAAATATATTTATATTTAATTGTTTTAGGCTTGCCCAGGATAGGGTACCACTTCAAGATGTTACTCTTACATATAAAGCACAGAACAATGTTTTTGATGAAAATGATGAGATCGTGCCATATGACCAATACTATAAAAATATTGATACAGTCAGATACAGTCTACCATGGTGAGTGATTTCTTCACTACTGTTATATAAAAATAGTCATGTATTGTTTTTTTTTAATGTTGGAGATCTAAAAATGTGTATGTTTTGTAGGCAACCTCTTCAACGAAATAACGATGAAGAACTAGCAGAACAAGAAATTAACTATTCGACCAACTTGAGCACACCATCTTTATCAGACGACCAACTAATTATTACAGAAGAACAAGAAAATATCAATGTTACACCGTTATTAGAGGGGAATCGAGTTGTCGACATCGGTTATCTTTTCAGTCAGCTTGCAACTATGTCGCATCATCCATTTGACTGTAATTTCACCTCTATGGATTTTATAAAAGAAAATAGGGTAGGGTTCATGTCAAGTTTTCATTTTGTATGTAAAATGTGTAAGATAGAAAAGATAATTTATTCCCAAGAAACTAACAAAACAGATTATATAAATGCCAGTGTAGTAGAAGGTGTTTTCCAAACTGGGAATGGATATGCCCAATTAGACGAAATATGTGCTAGTTTAAATATGCCAAATATGTCTGAGCGTTATTATATCAACATATGTAGTAAGTTAGGTGATTTACACAGAGATGTCGCTCTGCAGCACATGCTTGAAGCAGGCAAAGAAGAAAAACGATTGGCGATAGATCAAGGGGATATCGACACGGACAGAATACCGTATGTAACCGTAATAATAGACGGATCTTGGGGTAAACGAAGTTACGGAACAAATTTCAATTCCTTGTCGGGTGTTGGTTGCATCATAGGGTTTAGGACTAAAAAAATATTATTCATAGGGGTCAGGAACTCTTATTGTTGCATTTGTGCTGTAGCTGCAAAGCGGAAAACTGAAGTTCCTGCTCACAAATGTTATAAAATGGGTTTGGCCCTTCAACTCAAATGGAAACTGATGCGATCGTAGAGGGATTCAAAATTAGTGTTAGTATGCATTGACTTAAATATACTACATTGATTGGCGATGGTGATAGCAGCGTGTGTAATGCTTTGAGAGATGCAATGCCCTATGGACCAAATGTCTACATAAGAAAAATTGAATGCTCCAATCACTTGATGAGGAATTACTCAAATAAGTTGAGGAAAATTGTAAAAAAGACCGAAAACAGGAACGGACCAGTACCTGTCACACTACGCAAAACACACCGTATTCGACGCCTACATAAAGCAGTCACTGGAGCTATAGAACATTCTGCAAAGCTGGAGTTACCCTTAGAAGAAAAAATAAAAAGCTTGAAGGAAGACCTACTGAACGGTCCATGTCACGTTTTTGGTTTTCATTATTCATGCAAGGATTATTTTTGCAAAAATTAAAATATACTGGAAATAAATTTAGTCCCTCAACTGAAAGCGTGTGGCATATGGGCTGACATTTATGAAAATCTAGGATGGTTGACACAGAATGCAGAAAGTCTCCTTCTAAATGAAACTAATAACCCTGCTGAACATTTCAACTCAATAATAGCAAAAGTTGTAGCTGGGAAGCGAGTAAACTTCTCCCTTTCGAGGAACTTATGAAAAAAGGTGTTACGCAGTACAATCTAGTGCAAGAGATACTGAAAAATATTAGTAGTGACGACAACATTAAAAATAGTTAGGTATACTAAAAGATATGTGGCAAAAAAACAAAAAATAATCCAAAATAAAAGAAAACGGAGAGCTGAAGATGCATTACTAGGGATAAAGCGAGCAAAGCGGTCAAAGCCAGCGGACCAGCATTACGGCAATATCACAAGTGAGCCTGATATGCCGATGGACGAATTCATTGTAAAACAAAATGAATTCCTTGAGTCGCTAAAAAAGACACATTCGGAAATATTACCACTAGAAAGAGATACTGTTGGCCAATCTAACTCTGATATTCAATGATTGGACAAATTTGTAAAATGAAGCCTACAACTCCTTGCACATCAATAATCAAAACAATGCTTTATTCGACATTTACTGGAAATGATTCCACCAGATATGGAAAGTCAAATGAAATAACAGCCCTCAAAGAAATTGCAAACGACCTAAACATGGCCATCACTCCTTGTGGGTTATTTGTTGATGAAGACCATTGCTTCCTTGGTGCAAGTCCAGATGGTTTAATTGGAGACGACGGAATTGTGGAAATAAAATGTCCATCTTCGGCTTCTGCATTGACGCCTCTAGAAGCAATAAAAAGTAAAAAAGTTGTCTTCTGTACAGAAGATGCAGGTGGTATAAAATTTAAACGTAATCACAATTACTTTTACCAAGTCCAAGCCCAAATGAAAATTGCAAAGAAAATTTTTTGTTACTTTGTTCTTTGGACGCCAAAGGGGTTATTGTATGAAAAGATTATCAAAGAACCAACCTTTTGGTCCGATGATAAAATGTCAAAACTAACGCAGTTTTATTTCAAATGCGTTCTACTAGAAATTATTGACCCACGTTTCCCACGCAAACTGCTAATAAGGGATAGATTCGACAACTACTGATAAAAAATTTTTGGATATTGATTTTTGCGTCTGCCTGACAAATTGTCAAGATAAATAATATTCTATAAAATATGTATTTCACTTATAGATTTTCAGTGTTTTCAGAAATCGGTTCTTTTTTTGTAAAAAGGTTTTTTATTTCTTGCTTTTCAGTGTCTATGTCCAAAATCAAACTAATTTCGGTGTAAAGTTCTCGTGAATACGAATAATATGAGCTCAAACACGACGTAGTTGGTACATACCGTTGAGGAGTTCCCTCGCCTCTCTGTCATCTCCATCATGAGGTCAGCTCTACCTGTTTTGTAGTGTTATGAGACATACCTGCACCTAAATGTCAGGTTTTTACCTGATGCGTTACTACAATTTTTGAGTTGCCCTCGATTTTTCAGGGTTTCCATCATCAGATCCTGGACCTGATGACAATGGGACCATTCGGGAAGTATACCCTTTCAAACAAAAAAAGAATTGTTCAAATCGATTGGAAAACGACTGAGATATGCGCGAACAAACATTAAAAAAAAACATACAAACATCCGAATTGAGAACCACCTCCTCTTTGGGAAGTCGGTTAAAAATATAACTCTTTTCTCTTTCTAATATTAGTGGGATAATATTTTTTTTACTAAACTTTCAAATACTTCTGAAAAACTGGTGTTTGGAGGAAATCGGAATCTTGTCGACAACCGATACGTAAAATCATACAACTATGATCCTAAAGGTGAGTATAGACTACAACATTTACTTGTAACAGAACAACGAGCCGCTCTAATATATGTTTTAGTGTATCATCCTTTTACGAACTAAACGTCGAACACGCTCGCCTCTTTGTTACAAACCAACGACCATTTTGGTGTAACATTTCATCGAGCCACGAGTGCGGGCGATGCGCGGTTGCAGGGGTGACGCGGAGGGAGAGGGACGAAAGACGCACGCGGTCCGCGCGGTTTAGTTGTTCAAGTTGACGCTGTGATTTTACACGTGCATTGCATTAGCTCGTTATTTATACTTATTATCTATTTTCTATTCAACTATGTCGTGGGATAGTCAAAAAACTTTATTGTTTATTGAAAAATACAGGAATCATGTAATATTATGGGATCCTAATCACGCTCAACATTACAATAAAATATTAAAAAACGACGCGTGGCAAGATATTGCTGCCGAAATGATTCCACGATGCTGATGACTGCAGAAAAATAATAATATTTAATTAATAAAACCGTAATTAATTAATAATTAATAATAAAACCTTCTACATTATTTTATATTATACCCGTTTATTATAAAATCAACAATATGTAGGACCATAGCGGAATTTGGACCATATTTGTGTGATTTTACGGTACCTACTTGGACTTTTCAAATCTTGACGGCATGTCTAATGATTTAGTACTGTTACGAGCCGGGGTTCTACGGAATGGAAAATGCCGATCAAACTACCACAAAACACTTTATTTATTACACCACTAATTTACACTTCACTATAAAGCTTCACTAAACACTTTTAATCGCACTTGAACTCGCAGGTATAACTCGTATTATCGCTCTGGAAATACTGATCCCCCGCCACCGAAGTGCTCCGCCTTTATAGTACGGTCATTACTCTAGATTACTCTAGAATCTTCACGGAAGAATTATCGCGAACATTCCACACCTTCGAGATGCTTCTAGATAACACGTTACATAGAAGTACCTTGACAGAACATTCCCGAAAGACGTTACGTAGTAGTACTGCGATTTGCTACTAGATGGCGCCGAGTTTGGTAGTCTTATTACTCGCTACGAGATGGCGTTACACTGCCCCCTCCTAAGACATGCTCGTCCCGAGCATTGTCAGGCCCATAATATCGCGCCAATCGATCCACATGAACTATCTTTTGCGCACTTCTTGGACTCTTCCGTATTCGGTAAGTGACATCGTTAATCTTGGTCACAACTCGGTATGGTCCATCCCATTTAGCTTGCAGCTTAGGAGACTTCCCTTTACTGCGGACTGGGTTATGTAACCACACTAACGAACCTTCATCGAAGCTCTTATTGTTTGTCTTTCGGTCGTAACGGGTCTTCATCTTTTCAGACATTTGTTGACCTGATTGTCTGACATGCTCATAAATGTCATTCATCCTGCTGCGCAAGTCATTCGCATAATCAGTGATATTGCGTGGAGCGTCAGGTGGTATACCGGTTAGTAAGTCGGCAGGCAACCGTAATTCTCTTCCAAAGTTCGCATAAGCTGGTGTCACTGACGTGCTTTCGTGAACCGCACTTCGGTAAGACAAAAGAAACGGTTGGATGTGCTTGTCCCAATCTTTTTGCCTGCTTTCCACAACTTTTGCCAGATATCTCTCCAATGTCTGATTAAATCGCTCCACCATTCCATCTGACTGCGGGTGGTAAGAGGTCGTTCTGGTTTTGTGAGTACCCATGATCCGACACATTTCCTGGAACACCTGAGATTAAAAATTTCTTCCTTGATCGCTATGGATTTCTAGAGGCACCCCGAAACGACAGAAGACTTCGTGAACTAATTTATCTGCGACCGTAGTAGCTTCTTGATTAGGTATAGCGAAGACTTCTGGCCACTTCGTGAAATAATCCATCACAACCATGAAGTACTTGTTTCCGCTTTCACTTTCAGGAAACGGTCCCGCAACATCTAGGGCTATCCTTTCCCATGGTGCCCCAACGTTATACAGTTTCAGTGCACCTCTGCTCCGTGTATGAGGTCCTTTCACTGCAGCACAACTCGTACATTTGCGACACCAGTCCTCAACGTCATCGCGGCAGTGGATCCAGTAAAACCGCTCACGTATCTTCAACAGAGTCCTTTTTACTCCCATATGGCCTCCTGAACATCCATTATGGTAGAGCTGTAGCACATCTGGAACCTTAACTTTAGGGACGACCATTTGCAAATGACAGCTGTCTCCTCGAGCATTTTCCCATTTGCGGCACAAGACTCCATCCTGAATAACTAAACTGTCCCATTGTGCCCAATAACTTTTTGTGATTGAACTCATTGAAGCGACGTCACTCCACATGGGTTTAGGAGTACTTGCTTTAATCCACTCAAATATTGGCTTGATGTCTGCGTCGTCCTGTTGAGCATGTTGTAGAATTTCTTTCCATTCGTCGCTCAGATCCGTTTTAAGCATCTTCACAGGTATGGCTACCTTTATCTCCTGTTTGGCACAGTGCTTACGGTCTTCAGGGCAAGGTCTTCTTGACAATGCGTCTGCGTTGCCATGGAATCTGCCATCCTGGGTTTGTGAGATCGAAACCTTTGGGGCTCTTCTAACATCAGCCGGCACCCGCCACGCAGTCCTGGCTATTGTTCGTTTTCCCTGCCGTTGCTGGGCGGTGACGTTAGTCACCCTATCTCCTTGGGAACGACTTCCTGCTCTTTCTGCAGTCCGCTTTGGGCAACTGGATCGAAGGTGGCCCCTCTCACCACATGTGTAGCACCTAGGGCTATACCTCGTGAAACGGTCGCGAGCCGGTGATGCTACAACTTCCCTGACGCGGTGAGATCGATGATCTTTCCGTACGGCTTCGACCTCCAAAGCATGAGCCAAGGCGTCTTTGAGAGTCTCATGGTGCCCGAGCCTCACAGCAGCCCTGACTTCCAGGTCGTGGATGCCGTCGATGAATGCTTGCATCAGATTCCCATTGATGAGCGCAGGTACCGACTGGTATGCTTTCCGTACCAGCTTCTCTACTTCCAGGGCCCACTGTTGCAAGTTTTCGCCAGTGCGCTGGACACGATCCTTCAGCTGCGCACGATACACGTGTTCCAGGTGAGCGTCACCGTATCTGGCTTCCAAGGCTTCTAGTAGCTGCTCGTAGGATACATCGTCTCCGAGAGCTTCTAGGATGGTTAACGCCTTGTCTCGCAGACCCAATGTAAGCGCAGTCATGGCCTGGGCTTTGCTCCACCCGTTTGTCTTCTTAACGGCCTCAAACTGCTTTTTATAGGCCGACCATGATGATGTCCCATCGAATGGAGGTACTTTAAATCCACGTGCTGAAGGCACAGCAGGTAAGGAAGTCGCATTCCCATCTCCAGCTTTCAGATTTCCCAGCTCTTTCCTCACATATTCTGTAATCTGGTTTTTTACATCTTCTATCCGTGTTTCGGCTTCCGTGATGCGGTTCTCAACATGATGAACTTGATCCTTCATCACATTCATCTCCTTGCCAAAAGTCGCTCGAAGATCTTTCATGAGGAGCATCTGTTCCTCCTGGCGGCGTGTCTGTTCCTCCTGGCGGCGTGCCTGCTCCTCCTTGTCGCGCAGCAGCTGTTCTTCCAACCGGCGGGCCTGCTCCTCCTGGCGGCGTGCCTGCTCCTCCTGGCAGCGTGCCTGCTCCTCCTTGTCACGCAGTAGCTGTTCTTCCAACCGGCGGGCCTGCTCCTCCTGGCGGCGTGCCTGCTCCTCCTTATCCCGCAGCAGCTGTTCTTCCAACCGGCGGGCTTGCTCCTCCTGGTGGCGGGCCTGCTCCTCCTGGCGACGGGCTTGCTCCTCCTGGTGGCGGGCCTGCTCCTCCTGGCGACGGGCTTGCTCCTGTAGCATCGCCATCAGCGCAGCAAAGTCTGGAGGTGCTGGCGCTGGAGATACCGTGGGCGGGCCTGCTTCCACCGTTGGCTGCTCCTGACCACCCAACCTCTCCGGCGTATTACCTCCGAAGCGCCTGCTGTCCAACTCCTGCTGGCGCTGACCCCTGGTACGGACGCCCTCTGTGTCTTCTTTCGGTAACACCGGCATTGTCCAAATCCCCAATTCTGACACCAATTGTTACGAGCCGGGGTTCTACCGAATTGAAATGCCGGTAAATCTACCTCAAAACACTTTATTTATTACACCACTAATTTACACTTCACTATAAAGCTTCACTAAACACTTTTAATCGCACTTGAACTCGCAGGTATAACTCGTATTATCGCTCTGGAAATACTGATCCCCCGCCACCGAAGTGCTCCGCCTTTATAGTACGGTCATTACTCTAGATTACTCTAGAATCTTCACGGAAGAATTATCGCGAACATTCCACACCTTCGAGATGCTTCTAGATAACACGTTACATAGAAGTACCTTGACAGAACATTCCCGAAAGACGTTACGTAGTAGTACTGCGATTTGCTACTAGATGGCGCCGAGTTTGGTAGTCTTATTACTCGCTACGAGATGGCGTTACAGTACTTATATTATTAAATTGGTGTCTTAGAAGTTGAGACGCGTGTGGTATTTGAGCTGGACAGGGCACCAAGAAAATATAAACAGGCCTGCTACATTCCTGAATAACATTTTACTCACAAATGAATACGATTAATAAAGAAATAATCGATAAAATTGTTTTTTTTTCTTTATCCAAATTGACTAAAGGTTCATGTTAAAAATGTGTACATAGCATTCTGTACATAAAAATATATTACTATTTCGGTTGCTAGTAATATAAACTACAATATCTGAATCATATCTGCCAAAGGAGTAAGCCCAATCATGCTTAGCTGACCTATAGAGACATAGTGCATTGCGTACGTGAGCAGTTGGTGACTGGGCTAACAAGTGCTCAGTGACCCACTACCGAAGCGGACATCAGGACGATCGCCAGGTCAGCAAGGACTCAGGTAACCGTAAGCAAGCAGCTGGTGTTCGGCGTGGCGCAATACAAGTAAGATCTGTCCAATATATAAATCTATAGCTATGACTTCAGCAAACGATATTCTTGCTACTCAGCAGCAAATTTCGGCGGAGATAGATACTATGCTTATCAATTTTAACAAGGATGGGCCGAGTAGAAAAACGCCGGAGTACTGTAGCAAGAAATTAAGCTTATTGGATAGTTATTGGTTTGAGTATGAACGCAATACTGCCCAGCTGTCTTCCTTCGAAATCGACCAAGAGTCGTGGGAACAGATCAACAAGGATTTGGAGAGAGTGAGGGAAAAGTATGATAAGGTTAGGGCTCAAATTCAGCACTATCAGGTCGAGGCAGGGGACAGGTCAAAGTCTCCAGTGGTAAAGCCTGCGTCGTTTGTACCTAGGCTAGGTGAACCCACTCAAGGTGGTTCGTCGCCATCAGCTATACAAGCGGCCCCGGTGTATAAAACGACTGCAACTGTGAGCAAAACGGAAGAGATGTTTCGGAAGCAATCTAGTAACTTTAGAGCTTTCCATCACACAATTAAAGATATTGACTTGGATTCCCTTCAAGAGAAGTGGGAATTCGAAGATATATTGAAGTCTGTACAAACTCGTTGGGCAACCATAGATGCGTTGCATTGGGAGTTGGACAGTCAGACGGACCTCTCTAACGAAACTTTCGCTACTTACGAAAGAAAGTTCCAGGCTATCAAGAAAGCCATTAACAAAAAGATGTGGTCTGTAGCTCACGTCGAAAAATCCACCCCCAATATAGAAATTCCGACTTTCAACGGGTGTTTTAATACTTGGGTTTCATTTAAGGATTTATTCACGGAAACAATCCACAACAATACTTCACTATCTAGTGCACAGAAGATGCAATATCTCAAGTCGAAAGTGAAAGGGGAGGCGGAACGGTTAATCCAGCATTTGTTAGTTAGCTCAGATAACTATTCCATCTGCTGGGATATCTTAAATCAGAGGTATAACAATCAACGGCTTCTATTCACCTCGCACATGAACATTTTAACAGGTTTGCCTGTAATGCAGAGTCAGTCTGTATCCTTAATAAAGCGCATGCATGACACTACTCAAGAGTGTCTCAATGCCGTTAAGAATTTAGGGTGCGATATCAGTTCGTGGGACCCTATGATAGTCTATCTTTTAACGCAGAAGCTAGATACGCTATCCTTCACAGATTACATGGAATCCGTGAAGAACCCAAGGGAGCTGCCTGTCCTTAAGGAATTTTTGGACTTCTTAGAAGCTAAATTGACAGCCCTTGAGTCATCGCGTAGAACACAAGATACGCAAAACGTTTCAAAAAATCAAACATCCATAAAAAATCAGAACGGAAACGTTAATCAGCAGAAACATAATAATAATTTTAATAATAAATCATCATTTGCAAGTAGCAAAAGTATGGCGAAATCAACCAAAGGTAAAATAAATGATGTCGCCTCGTCATCAAAATACGGTTGTCCGTTGTGCAAAAATCAGAAGCATAAAATTTATTTTTGCCCTAAATTTTTAGAAATGTCATCATTTGACAGGCTGAAAACAGTCAATGAACTCAGTTTATGTACAAATTGTCTGCACAGTCACCCAGATAAACCTTGCTATTCGGATAAGCTATGTCGTGAGTGCAATAATGACCATAATCGCTTGTTGCACGAATCATTTATGCTTCCCTCTACCACGCGTACAAAGTCGCAAGCTAGCCATAATGCCGAGGGCAGCTGAATTGCTAACGCCGGCAAAACTGTCCGAAGTAGCTCGCACGTGTCGCTGCCGGACGCCTATTGCTCAGAGGTTTTATTGCCCACTGCGCTAATCAAGGTTCAATCCAGCGATGGTTCATATCAAACTTTTGCGTTCTATTGGATCAAGGTACACAAACTTCCTTGATCACGGAACACGCTGCGCAATTTCTGAGAATTCCGAGAAAGAAGTGCATGGGAGTTATTTCTAGTGTAGGAGATAAGGAGAGTACCAGTAAGGGAATAATTACGATACAATGTTCATCTATGGGTGGCGATTTTACATTTACCACGGACGTAATATATTATGAAAAAAATAATTAAAAACCTACCTTATAATAGTTTCTCGGAACCGACTTGGTCGTACCCACAGTTTTATAAAAGTCGGCCAGTAGATATACTGTTGGGTGCCGACATATATTCTGCTATACTGATGGATGGAATTTGCAAAATTAGCACTGCAATCCCGACCGCGCAACAAACACGGCTCGGGTGGATATTAAGTGGTAACGTTAAGTCTTTTCAATGCAACGTAGTACTTCACAACATGGAGGAGATTCAGAGATTTTGGGAGATCGAGGACATTGCGGAGCAGTCGGATTTGTCATCAGAAGATAAAGAGTGCATTGAATACTATGAAAATACCACCAGGAGATTAAAGAACGGCCGCTACGAGGTCAGGTTACCTTTAAAATCAAATTACAAGCAACAATTAGGTTTGTCCAAACCACAAGCCACCGCTCAGTTTTACGGATTAGAGCAAAAGCTTAAGAAAAATCCTCCACTGGCACTTAAATACATTGAATTTATTAATGAGTATTTATCGTTAGGACACATAATACCCGTTTCACATTACAATAACAATGTACAGTGTTACTTGCCGCACCATTGTGTATCAACATCGAATAAATTGCGGGACGTCATCGGGCCTAAGTTTGAATGACGTAATGCATCGAGGACCCAATTTACAGCAGGACCTCCAGGGTCCTCCAGGGACCTCCTCTCATTACCAAGCGGAGACAATATAAGTATGCATTTACGGCGGATATTGAAAAAATGTTTCGCCAAATTTGGATCCATCCGGAAGACCAGGACCTGCAGATGAATGTATGGAGGGATAGCGAAAATAGGTCACTGAAGGAGTATCATCTTTCCACAATTAGTTACGGTACCAAGGCCGCTCCATTTCTCGCGATGATGACACTCAAGCGTCTTGCTCGCGACGAGAAAGATCGTTTCGAAGATAGTTTGGCTCCACGTATCCTTGAGGAGTCATTCTACATGGATGACCTTGTCGATGGGGGTCAACCATACCGGGAGTAATGAAATTAAAGGCCGATATGATCCGTTTACTTAAATCAGGCGGATTAAACCTAACAAAGTGGAAAGCAAACGTACCCGAGTTACTTGAGAAGGTCAACTCCCGTGTTCAAGATCAGGAGTTGACCTTTGACTTCAAACAAGTAGAGTCAACAAAAGCCTTGGGGCTTGGGTGGAATCCACTGCAAGATAATTTTATATTTCGTGTCGAGTTAGGAGGCAATGCCCAGCCTACGAAAAGGTCCTTGCTTAGTGAGTATCAAAACTATTCGATCCGCTAGGCTGGCTCTCCCCACTCTCTACTAAACTCAAATTATTATTCCAAGACGTATGGAGATCAAAAATACAGTGGGACGAATCCGTGCCGCAAGACATACTGTCTGAGTGGAATAGGGTAAAGGTAGATGTCGATTCTCTCAATCAGGTTAGAGTTTCAAGATGGTTGCAGACTCAGGATCAAGATCGAATCGAGCTGCATGGATTCTGCGACGCTAGTACCACTATACCGCTATATATGTGCTGTTCGCGGTAGTATGTTTTGCTGCTGGCGGTGTGGGCGTACAGACGTTGCGCCCGCTCGCGCCGGCCCAGGCGAAGCAGCGAGGAACCCCAGTCCCCGCGTGCGGCGGCAGCCGTTGCAGTAGAGCCAGCGTGTGTTGCTGTGTCCATTGCACCGGTAACGAGACTTCAAACTTATAGTGAATGTGTAAGTGAAATGCCCAATAAAAGTGCGCGAGTATCTTTTAAAGAAACGGGGTCGAGCCCCGTATTGTATAAATCCGGTTTTAAAGTTCCCAGTGAACATTCGGACACACAACTGTGACAAGGAAACCCGCGCTAATCATTAAGTTTTATGTTTAATTAGTGTTAACTACTAACACAACATTGTCCATCATCTTGTAGCACCTCATACTACTAACTAACTATCTTCCCATTTTTTCCCGCCCGGGAATATGTACGGGCAAACCGTACATGTAGAATTGTAGAGTCAGCAGTATTTGCTGACCTGATTATTTTGTACGTAATTGCGTTAGAATTAAATTAATGTAAAACCAGTTCGTGATTCGTCTTCACATCGACTACACGTTCTCGCATACTATCATTTTACACATAGTTAGATTTAGGACAGATTGTTAATTATTTGCAATATGGGATATTCCCGTACAGTACTAAAGAATAGCCTCTGCTAGTTAACTAAAAAGCTATTTGTGTTTAAGGAAACCATACCAAAATAAGACTAACAACAACAGTCATATTATGTATATTATTAGGTATATTAATATATTATTACCTGACTGCCAAAGAAAGGAGGGTAATGTTGTTTGACAGTATGTATGTATATCCATTGATATCCATCTATCATAATTGTCCATCAGGCATCAGGCAAATGTCTCCAAGTGTCATAGAACAGTACATAAAAACAGTCCTGTCTTTTTATTTGTAAATTATGTTTGTTTTATTTCATAAATGATAAGTGTATTATTTTCAGGTAGGCCGCATTACTAGCGTTTGTGTGGCATGTTGGACAACTGCTATCTACAAAGGCAAATTCATCAGGACTATCCTAGATTTGTTAGAAACATGGAAATTTATGTATCTCCACAACTACCTGAACCTCCTCCAATGCCACCTGTTAAGTTACAACCTCAACAACAAGAATCGGTGAAGATAGTATCACAAACTCATAAACGTGCATTATCGTCATCAAGACACTGTATTTTTCCTCAATGCAAAAATGTTGAACGGTTATTGGTATATTCGAGGCATATTGGAGGCAGGACATACCACACTTATTTATTAATAAGCCGTAGTGAATATGTTGCCAACACTTTCTGCAATTACAGGTTATTGCTGCAGCTGTTTAGTTGGTAACATTACCGTCGGCTGTTGTGCCCATGTTATAGCAATAACTTGGTATCTGGGTTGGGGTAGACACAATGATGTGTTTGCTCCAGCAAGTTATTTAGATAATATTTTTGATGAGTTTTCATATGAAAATGAATGAAATAAAAGAAATGAAATTATGTTACATATACTTATTTGTTTTATTTACATTGTATGTAGGTAGGTAGGTACCTTACTCGATAGACATCTGTATTACTAGATTGACTGCTCTACTGATTAAATAATAACAAAAATCGGGTAAGTTACATCGCTCTCATTCATGACCCAATAAAGTCCGACACTTTCCCTCGCTATACCATAGAAAACGCAATATGTAGGCAATTATTAAAAGCCCAGCTCGTGATAAACATAACCTAATTTTGTGAAATTCATATGCTTTTTTCTCGAAAGTCTGGCCGGCGAGTTGGAGTGATTATGTTTGTTGTTTTAGAATATACATTAAAAACTCCTCCGAATGACGTAAATTTCACTTTTGTGGGCATACTCCTTTGTAGCTGTACATGATGAGCCAAACCTCCATACAAGTTCGACAGTGTCCTTTGAGGAATCATTTGAAGCGAAAACATATTGGAGCATTTAGTTCGTTAACAGAAGAAGAAAACCAACTAATTCCAAATTAAACTGTGCCTCCTCCACCTACACCAACTTTACCTTCAACGTCTAGTATACCTATGACTTCAAGGGTAAATACTATTCAAGTTCCACCATCCAAGAGTACTAGTACTAGTCAAAAACTCTAGATAATTTTGTAAACAAAAAGATTAACTAACTGTTGGATTTATGTGTTGATGGATTTCATCCCTTTTCTATTGTGGAAAAACGAGGTTTTAAGAAATTTTGTCGGTGGATACCCGGATATAAATTACCAACACGGAAAACTTTATCAAATTCTTTACTCGACGAAACTTATTATAAAGTAGAACAACAAATTAAAACGGAAGTAGCTAATGAAGTACAGTCTATTTGCCTTACTACAGATTTGTGGACTTCCCGAATAGCGGAGAGCTATATAGCCATCACAGGACATTATTTTACTAATAACATGCAGTTGAAAACGTTTTTACTGGGATATTGCCGTTTTACGGGGAACCACATAGCAGTTAATATCCTAGCTTCTGAATTCAGTGCTATTATTGATCAGTGGGGACTCGCGGGGAAAATAAATTTTGTTGTTAGTGATAATGCAGCAAATGTTGTCAAGGTGATTAAAGAATATCTAGGGCTTAAGCATTTCGGATGTTTTGCTCACACACTGAACCTAATCGTCCAAGATGCAATAGGACCGTGCCAAGATGTGATAGATAAAGTAAAAAGAGTAGTAAACCACTATAAAAAAGTACCGTTTCAACAGAGCGTTTAGCTAAGTACCAAGTACAACAAAATGCGCAACCCAAACGCCTAATCCAAGATGTTGATACACGGTGGAATTCCACCTGTTATATGATTTGTAGGTTTTTGGAATTAAAAGAGGCAATTCGCTCTACCATGGCTTTGGTGGATCGAGACCTGTCGCAGATCACTGTAGAGCATTGGAACATAATGTCACAGTTGGTCGATGAGTTACGTCCCTTTGAAGAGCTAACTAAAGCTATGAGTGGCGAAAAATATTTGACAGCAAGTTCTGTCATAGTTATGACCAGATGCCTGAAAGAGTCATTAGAATTAGTAGCGAACAAAATTAGTGAAGAAGCTGTCAAAGACATTATTTGTCAATTAAAAACCGGCATATCTGAGCGGCTTAAAAATATTGAGCAAAGCGGCACACTATCACTGTGCACTTTCATGGATCCGAGGTTCAAAATGTCAGGTTCAAAATTTGCCGATCAAAACGAGGCAACAAAAACCAAAGACCGTGCAAAGGCACTCGTGGCCGAGATAATCGGTAGAGAGCAAACTGAGCTGCCAGTTGAGAGATTTCAAGAACCACAGCCCCATGACGACACAAGCCCTTGGGCAGTTTTCGATAAGATGTTTGACCAACCTGCTGGGCAAGGTACGCCACTATCTCGAGCCATCAAGGACGTCGACATGTACTTGTCCGATGAAAGGTTGCCTCAAAGAAACTTGGCTGGGGAATGGAATTGTCCAATGGAGTGGTGGAAGAGTCATGCTGCAGTGTATCCACAATTGGCCCAAATTTACACACGTCCCTGCAACATTGTAGCAACATCCGTTCCCTGCGAACGGATGTTTTCTAAATCGGGACTGATAGTTAACCAACGCAGGACACGGCTGACCACCAAAAAGGTTGAAATAATTATGTTCCTAAATGTAAATATGCCTGAGGAACGATTTACAGGGTATTTGTAAAAGTGAAAAAAGTGTAAAAAAAGTAAAAAACATGAACTAAAAAATTTAATAAAAAAAATTAAAAACAAAAAAAAACTAAAGTTAATACTATCAGGCGTTACTTTTCGGAAGTCCATAGTTAAATTAAATGCACATTAATAAACAAGACCCTTAGCAACAGCGTTGCCGCGGCCGCCCGCAACACAGTCATGGGGCCCGCCTGGGACCAACCACCCCAGGAGGCTGCCCCACATGTTGCGCAAAATCCTGATGTGGGATCGCCGCTCCGGGTGGTAACCGGTGTGGGGTAGCGGGGGCCTTGCATCAGGGGGGTTTGTGAGCCATTCCGTCCGGCGAGTCGGCTCCGACCTAACCACACGGTGCTAGACATAGCTAGCCCCTGAGCTTTGTCACTTACTGCTGCACCAAATGTCGCCCTGTCTTCACGCTTCTTCTTCATATACATTATGGCAGTGCAACATTAAAAACATAAACGTTCCACAGCGGCCCCAAGAAACCCCACAACTTCACTTTTCGAGGTGGAGTTCACTAACATCCGTGGACTCCATGCGAACCTCGATGCCGTCCACCAGCACCTTGAGAGGGCACGGCCCGCTGTGATGTTTCTTACGGAGACACAAATACGCCGCCCTGAAGACACGTCTTACCTGTGTTACCCCGGCTATGTCATCGGGAACAATTTCGAGATAAAGCCGGGGTGTGCGTGTTCGTTAGGGCGGATGTTTGCTGCCGCCGGTTGAGCTGCCTAGAGAACCCCTCCAACTCCGTCCTTTGGCTGCACGTAGATCATGGCCCTATGAGCCAGATCTACGTGTGCGTCTACCGCTCCCACACAGGGGATTCTGAGACAACAAAGCTCTTCCAGTACCTCCGCGAGACGGCTGATGAAGCGCAGGTGCGATTCCCGAACGCTGACCTAGTATTTCTGGGGGACTTCAATGGCCATCACATTGAATGGCTAAGACTGATCATGCGGGTAGGGCCACCCATGCGTTCGCTCTCTTCCACGGTCTGACCCAGATGGTATGAGGGATCACCCGGGTACCAGACAGGTCAAATCACGCGCCCGCTCTGCTGGATTTACTGCTGACGAGTCGCCCAGACCAGTACATTGTTTCGGTAGGAGCCCCATTGGGTAGTTCCAACCACTGTGTTGTTCACGCTGGCATGAAGGTGTCACCTCCTGCACGTACTGTACAAACGTCACGACGACTATGGCACTACTCGTCAGCGGATTGGGACGGTCTACGAGATTATTATGCGTCCGTCCCCTGGAGCCAGCGCTGCTTTGTAAGAAAGGCTCTTTCGGATAGCACTTCTGCGATAGCTGGCGAGATCAGTTTAGGGATGGATTATTACATCCCTTTCACTGATGTCGCCAGTATCCGCAGAGCCCGTCCCTGGTTCGGGCGAGATTGTGCCAAAGCTGTTCGACAAAAACAGTCGGCATATCGCGCCTGGATCAGGGCCCGGGTTGTGCGTGACCCAAACGTGGGCCACCTCAAAGCAGCGTACAACCGGGCCACAAAATCCAGTAAGAGGGCCTTTAAGAGAGCCTGACCAAGCCGCGGCTTGGTCAGGAGCTCACTTCCCATCCCACGGGCAGCCGTGGATTCTGGCAACTGGCCAAAGCCGTGCAATCTAACTTTTGTCAGTCCCCGCAGCCACCGCTGCGTTACCCAGATGGAACACTGGCTCACAAAGCCCAAGAGAAAGCGGATATGCTCGCAGACCTCTTTTCGGCCAATTCCCGGGTCGACGACCGTGGCCTGCAGCCCCCCGCCATCACCAACTGTGGCCACACTATGCCTGATATCGATATCAGGCAATGTGATGTACAGGCAGTGCTGAGGTCACTCGACACGCGGAAAGCCAGTGGCCCTGACGGCATTCTGGCGGTGGTGCTACGAAAATGTGCAGCTGAGTTGTCTCCAGTATTAACGCGTCTGTACCGCCTGTCATACTCTTCAGGGCTCGTGCCGGAGGTCTGGAAGGAGGCGAACGTACAACCGATCCCCAAGAAAGGGGATCGATCCGATCCAGGCAACTGTCGACCCATAGCTGTCACCTGTCATTTGCAAGGTGCTTGAGCTCCTTATGAATAAGCAGCTCATGCGATACCTAGAGGATCTCTCGCTAATCAATGATCGACAATACGGTTTCAGGCCAAAACGATAAACGGGAGATCTTCTGGCATTCGTAACGCATGTCTGGGGTGGGGCTATGGAAAGGCACGGCGAGTCCTTGGCTATTAGACTGGACATCGCCAAAGGTTTCGATAGGGTCTGGCATGCTTCGCTCCTTTCCAAGCTTCCGGCATATGGTCTACCTCCTCAACTGTGCAGCTGGATTGCCAGCTTTTTAAACGAGCGCCGAGTGCGGGTCCTCTGCGATGGCCAGGCTTCTCGCTTCTTGCAAGTGAATGCCGGGGTACCGGAGGGGTCCGTACTATCACCAACTCTCTTTCTTCTGCATATCAATGATATGCTATCCCTCGGGAACATTCATTGCTATGCAGATGACAGCACACTGCACGGGAGTTACTCGGTTCGTCCGACGGCGGGGCGATCTGAGATTGAGGAGGAGATATGACGACTCGTGGCTGATCTCGACCATAACCACGGCAGTATCTCTTAATGGGGTACCGAGAACCTGGTCGAGTTCAAATCCCCTTTTCTTCCCCTACCCTCTCTTCAGAATGCATTATTACCACTGAAGGACAACTTTGATATCCTTGGCATAGACGTTCGTCGAGAGCTCAATAATAAAAACTACATCGAAAGATGTATAGGACTAGCTTCGCGGAAACTAGGAATACTGAAGGTAGGTAAGGTAAAGCGATTCTTTACACCGGACCAGAGGTGTCTGCTGTACAAGACGCAGATTAGACCCTGCGTCGAATACTGCTCTCACCTCTGGGACGAATCCGCGAAGTATCTGCTGGACGCTCTCGACGCTATGCAGCGACGGGCTATCCGTATTATAGATTGTCCGGAGGTAACGGGAATCATTGAGCCGCTAGCTCAGCGCCGAACAATAGCTTCCTTGGCCGCATTCTACCGTATTTACCATGGCGAGTGTTCTGAAGAGCTCTTCAATCTGATCCCACCCTCTTCCTTCCGATCCCGAACAACCCGTGCCGGGCATAGATGCCACTCCCACACAGTGGATAGCATGTTCGCGAGAACCGAACGTTTTAAACGTTCGTTTCTCTGCCGAACGATAGTGGCCTGGAACGCCCTGCCTGTGCACGTGTTTCCTCCCACATATAATCCTGGGTTCTTTAAGCGGAGCGTGAAGAGGCACATCAGTAGGTCGTCAAGTTGAGGGCCACTCTCTATAGTATTGTGTGCTGTGAGAGTGGCCCACAATCTCTAGACGTCGTCACGACTTACCACCAGGCGGGAGGCGTAAATTTGGCGAACCAAATATTAAAAAAAAAACAATAGATTGAGTGTAATTCACAAAACTAAATATTTATTTTCAGGTATTCAGCAACGGGACTGCCCAAAAAGCCTTTCTGTCAATATAACTCCAAAACTTTGACATGTAGATCGTTAACTAGCAACGATGTCTTTTATTTTCCCTAAAAACGGTATATAACGGTAGTCATACATCAAAAATTGAGCAAGATATTTTTTTAATTAAATAATTATTGTGATATTATTTCAGAATAAATAATTATCTAGTAGTATTTTTCTTTTCATTATCTCGATCACATAAAGAAGTAAGTGTCAACCCCACGCGCTCCTGTAACGATGACGTCACTTATATTTAAATGAAAGCCAGATTATGTCCAAAACTATTTTTCTTTCAAACTCAAATATATCCACTGATTATTTTCATAACCTAATATGTCCAAACTAGGATTGAAGATTTTCGCGTTTTTTTATATCATTTTGTTTAATATTTGTGTTGCCAGGGTTGGGTGTTAGTTAGTAAACTAAAACATACAATAATAATAATCTAAAAATTTCGCCAATAAGCGTATACGGAAAAACTACGAGTATGATTTCTCCGTTTCATCCTTCAAGGACATATGGAATATTGATATTTATCTACCCCTTTTTGTTTTAGCTCATAATATAACATTATTTTATATTACATGTTGAATTATTTTATATTGTATTATTTTTGACCAGCCCGACCGTATTCCCGTTCCATTTCCCACGGGAACATAGGTAGCATAAATATATCCTATCCTTTCTTAGGCATTACACAGTTTCTGTACCTAATTTCATTTCAATCACCTACATCCCACATAGCACCCACTAACAGATAGTCATTTTCGCATTTATAATAATAGTAAGGATGTAAGCATTAAGTTAAGTCACTTCTGTACATGACTGTATTAAAGCTTTTTAAACTAAGATTTATTTTTGAGATCCAACCGAGAATCAAGTTTGGGCAAAATAAAAGTTTGGAGGTCAAACCACCGAGAGGTCCTACCGAGAATAATTTCAGCGGAGGTCCAAACTTGGAGGTCGATCGAGTACGTCACCTAAAAAGTAGCCTCCCAAGCGATCATTAGTATTAAGCTGTGGTAAATTTATATTAGTATTCTAGGATTAAAGACAAGAATGTATGGGATGAGTGGACTTCCAAAGAAGATAACCTCTGCACCGTTTATGCAGCCACTAAAAATTGTTGGATGGAAACACAATTTTTTGAGACCTTTTTCGAAAAAGTATTTTTGAAAACTATAGGAGAAAAGAGGCCAATATTGCTTCTGTACGATGGCCACTCAACTCATGTTGATATTAAAATTATGGTAAAAGCGCGCGAAGCAAACGTGACTATCTTAAAAACACCACCCCACACAAGTGACAATTTGCAACCTTTGGACCTTGCGGTAAACAAATCTTTTAAAGACAAATGGGATATAGCCCTTGTAAAATGGCAACGACTTCATATGGGTCAAGTTTTACCAATAAGGAATCTTCCAAAATAATTGGTGAAGTTTGGTCACAAATAGATCCTGGCGTGTGTAAAGCAGGATTCCGAAAAGCAGGAATTGCGCCATATAATAAAAATGCTATTCCTATAGAAAAATTTCACTCTTGAGCTTGAGCAATGGAAAAACCATCTGAACCGGAACGTGCTTCAAGAACAAGCAGTAAGGGAATCTAATACTAGTCGTACAACATCATCGAACAACTTTGAGACTCAAACCGCAATGCCAATTCTTCATTCTACGTTCGCTAAAGATTCGTTTCCTATTTTACGTCCAATTCAGGTACAGCACGAAATGAAAGCAGCCCCAAACCCTAAAGTTTTCCCAGTTTTAACATTGATGACCTTTGTTTGAATGTTTGGAATTATCAAATGGTAGACATACCTCAAATTGTCCAAGGTCATGTGAGATCAGATACTAACTTTGATTTATCGATTACAAATACACCTATAAAATCCCAACAGAAAGAAAAAAATAAAAATCCTTAACGATGTGACAAACCTAGCAATTGTACCACCTAGCTATGATATATCACTTCAAAATAATATTAATACAGCAAAAGAGTCTGCAACAAAAGTTATAATTATTGATGACCGTCACCTAAACCTCAATGTGAGGTTTGATGATTTGCTGCTTCGAAATATAAAATCTGGTATTTGTAACAAACAGAAACACAAAAGTTGCTGATGGCGCTGAAGTTATCACTTGTGAAGATGTATATAAAAACGAAAATTAATAGAAGACGAAATTACTGAAAAACGAAAAATTAAAGAAGAGAAATTGGCAAGAAAACTCAAAAAAGTTCAGAAAAACTTTTAAAAAAAGAAGACAAATAAAACTAGTAAAAAAATCAAAAGATGCAAGAAAAATAAATATTCCTCGTGTGAAAGTGATATGGACATACAACTTGATGATGACACTGATTGTAATGAGTTCTGGGCATCTATAATAGCATCTGACGAAGAAGAATCTTATCAATCCGATCATATACAATACATTGAATCAACAAGCGTGGTTTTCAAAAAAAAAACTAAACAGTCAAGTAACTTGTCCAAAAAACCAGAACAACAGAAAAACAATTTTTTTAAATCGTGAAAATGACACTCAACTCCATTTAAATAAATGTAAAAAAGTGTAATGATAATGCTGCCGTCAATATTTTACGAGCTGATAAAAAAGAGAATAGCCAACGTGAATTCAGTGTTTATGAAGAAGTAGCTATATCCAAGATCAAGCAGTGACAGTGGGCCTTAGTTAAATTTGAAACGAAGAAAACTGTTAAGCATTTTATTGGAGTAATTACAGATTTGGATGACAATGGAACGCCAACAATGAATTTTGTCAGGAAAAGTCTATTCGGAGGTGAAAGCATAATTACGTTTGTTTACCCAATAGTCCCTGATATTAGTCAGGTAAAGCATCTCGAGGACATTGTAATCAAACTGCCTAATCCAACTGAAGGTCGCAGAGGGCAAATAATATTTAAAATGTCCTTTGTAGGCTACATTGTACAATAGCGGTATTACTTAGTAGTAGTTAAGAGTGCGTATAAAGCAAAATTACCAATCTTCTATTTGATTTTACATGAAAAATTCCGGACAAAGTCTTGAAATAAAAATGTATGAAAAACCACATGATATTTTCAAGGGTTCTTTGAACAAAAACATAAATTAACAACATTTTCTCGATAGAAAACAATCACGAAGTAACCTCTAATTTTTATATTTTTCCGTTTTATACTCGATATGGTAATGACTATTGCGACAAAAATTTGACAATAAATATATTTATATAAGAGTAAAGGCTGAGCCTAGGCATTTTATGTAATTACTTTTAAATTTTGGATTTATTAAGATTGAACACTTTTGGCGCTTACTACGTTTTTATTCCGCGAAAGAAATCATCTTCCGTCGCACATTGCGGGAGCTTCAAGCATATTAATATTTCACACACAGTCGCTATCGCTCGGTTGAGACGAGAAGACTACGCTGCAGTTTAGCTGCGCCGAGTTATTATCTTTTTAATCGTAATTGTTGTTGTTGTTGTTCGAAATAAATAGTGAAATGGGAAACAAGAAGAAAACATTGAAAAGACTTCCGAGACGAGTCCTAAAAAAGTTACAAATTGAAAGGATGGCTAATTGTCGAAGGTAAGTTTGTGAGTTACAAAAGTTTGTTTGTTTTATGTGAAATATACAAAATTTGATTCCTTCGAGAAATTTTGTGCAGGCGATTTTAGATTCTATTTTGAGAAACATAAGATCTAAATTAATTTACTCCCTCTTTCGCGGGCTGAATCAAGTCAATACTCAGCCCGCGAAAGTGGGAGTAGTAGGTAGGTACTTTATTAGATTATTGGGATAGTACCTAGATAATAAATTAAATTCATAATAGGTAGCTATTTATTTTTGATAGTTTGTTATGTGGGTAATTCTTCACAATTTTGTACCTACTTAGTGTAGTTATGAGATCTTTCAAAATTCTAGATAAACGGGTGGACAATCTTACGAGTATTCTATAAAATTATTATAATTAGCTACATAAACCACTTTTCCTTATTTCATATTTCTATGATCGCTCCAGTAGGCAAGATAACTTACGCGGGCAGTATAGTATATGCAAAATATACACAGGCTTTTAGTTGGTACTATTTTCAGAGACACAGTATCCATTATAGGCAAATAAAACCTATCTTTTGTAGATTTAATGAATTAAATCTACAAAAGATGATTTAATGAATTAAATTTATTGTGGTCATGTTTATCAAGGAATGTCTCTATGTCAAGGAATTTGTTTCAAATAATATATTATTTTCAGAATTGCTGCGTCTCAAAATATTATAGAAGCTAGCGAATGTGATCAAAACGAAGTTATAACCGAATGTCTCCCATCGGCTATGTAAGTACTTATGTATACAAATACAAAATACAAAAATGTTTATTTCATCTGAAACATAGTGTTATTACATAAACTGAGGCAGCCCCAGTAAGTTACAATACTTGTGTCGGAGCTGTATCACTCTTCCCTAAGTGGTATCTTAGTAATGAAAATGATGAAGCTAGTCAATATAAATAAAATAATAAAGCTCTCGATGTTTGAAGAGTGCACGTATGTGCGTAGGTGTATGTTTTGTGCATGCGAATGTGATGGTGTGTGCGTATGTGAGTGTTTGTTTGTGCGTACGTGTGAGTTTGTGTATGCATGTGTGTATGTTTGTTTATGTGTGTGGGTATCCAGCATGTTACCTTACCCAGGGGCCTACCACCATCCCTAAAAACAGTATTATTTTAATATTACTGTGTCCTTTTCACTGTTTAACTTTCAACTCGCCGCTACGCCGAGCGTTGAAAATCGAACAGTGAACAAGATAAAGTAATATTAAAATAATGTTGTTTTAAGAGATGGTGGTAGGTCCTCTGATCCGAATGCTTTCTGTATGCATGTTTATTTATTTATTTATCCGCACATGCATTTCCATCTTGAAATAGAGTTCATTTAGACAGATTAAGAAAGGTGATGATGTTTGTTTTATTATTTTAATTTTAATAAGTATCATTTTAACAGAACAACATTGAATTTAGAAAATGTGAACCCTAATGGACAAACTATACGTACGGACTAGTCATGCAGAACCAAATACTCACCATAATGATTATGACAAGAATGAAGATAAAGCTCCAGAAAGGTACCTGCTCCAATTCGTAAAGTACAATCAACATAACATATAATAAACCCGAGTTTTATCTAAGCCGCTTTCGTGGCACTGCTCGTTCTTCCATTCACGTTCGTTGTGTAGTCACAGCTCTGACCTACTGGTACTTGGTAATTATAATTAAGTTTATTTTTTATTTCATTACAGTTCATTGAAGCCACGAACCACTCGAAAGAGTGGACCACAAACGCAGAGTATAATTCAAGATAAAAATTTGTATGATGCAGCAGAGAGAGTGATAATAGATAAGGTGTACTTCTTTGAAAAGTTAAAAATTATTTCAAATCATGCACCTCAATTCGGCTGCACACTGTCTAACTTAAACATTGTAGGAGAAACTAAATTAGGTTTATATTCTAAATTAAAACTTTCCTGTAATATGTGCAGAGGTGAATTTATAATCAATACGTTAGATCCAAAGCCAACCCAGAACCCAGAACATTAATACAGTAGCAGTTTCTGGTATTACTAGTGCAGGTATTGGCTTGGAGCAATTCCAAGGCTTGTGTATAGCCATGAATCTTCCTACAATGACACAACAAATGTACCGGAAAAAACACAGATATTTGTGATCAATGGGAAAAAACAGCACATAAAGTTATGGAGGCTGCAGCAGAACGTGAAAGACTAGCTGCAATAGAAGAAGGAAAGTAAAAAACGGAGTAGCCGTCATTGATGTCATTGCTGATGGCTGCTGGTCGCTCGTACAAGAGCGCTCGTACAAGAGCGCTCGTACAAGAGCAACTATGCTGCGCTTTCTGGAGCAGCAGCTATAGTCAGTAGAAAGTTTAGAGAAGTTCTTTTCTTAGGAGTTAGGAATAAGTACTGCTGTATCTGTGCTCGTGCGCAGAATAAAGGAATAGCTCCAAGCGAACATAAATGTTTCAAAAATTATACAGGTTGCTCATTTGGCATGGAGGCCGAAATAATAGCAGAGGGATTCAGAAAATCAGTAGAGATGTACAACATTATCTACGGAAGACTGATTGCAGATGGCGATTCAAGTACTTACTCAAAAATCCTCGAAGAAAAGCCATACAAAGATGTCACAGTGGAAAAAATCGGATGCAGGAACCACATTTTACGGAATCTGTGCAACAAATTAGTTTCCAAATACTTCTTTAAACTTTCGCGTTTTGTACACATTATAAACTTAAGACTAACGGGTATGTATATATCTCAATAATCGCGTAAAAGACCCGTTAGTCTTAAGTTTATAAATTGGTTTCCGTTAGCAAAGACACAAAATACCCACTGCCTATGAGAAAAATGCTTACTACGCAAAGAATACTCGCTATTAGGAAAGTCATTTGTTGTGCTATAAAAAATCATAAATCAGAAACTTTGGAATTAGGAGAAAGAATAAATAAACTATATACTGATATTTCTAATTCATACAATCATGCATTTGGACACCATAACGAATGTATTGATCACTACTGTAGCAGTGAAAAGAAAAATGAAGATCTCGTTCTAAAAGTTAAAAACTCTGCATTTTGGGTCAAAATACAACACAATGTAGGCATAGTTGCCGCACATACTCGAAGCCTAATTAATGATTGTAATAGCAATGCCGTCGAACAATTTAATAGCATAATTGCTAAATTCGTAGGCGGTAAAAGAACAAATTTAGTACAACGGCAAACATACCAGTCTAGTTGTGCAGCTGCAGTGGTGGCATTCAATACCAAAAGGCCATTGTATAATATACAAAAATCTTTGCTGGGCAAAAGCTCCAAATCGAAAATTAAAACATTTGAAGAGAAAAAAGTACAAAAAAAACAAGCTAAGAAGAAAGTTAACACGAGTCAGAAGGATTAATTTTAATGAAAAATTGACAAGCACAGACCAACATTATGGAACAGACAACTGCCATAAACCCGACATGGGGGAAGATATTTACAGGATAGCCAAAGAAAGTTTCTTGAAAAATTTAGAAAAGTCGGATCAGGAAAGGTTGCTTATCGAACGTGCAACTATTTTACAAAGAGATAGTAGTGAGTGGTTGGAACTCCGTAGGAATTTACTTACAGCGTCAAACTTTGGAAAAATAATAAAACGCCGTCCAACCACCAGCGCAGGTATCATAAAAGCTATGCTGTATAAAAGCGATATCTAGAGCGTAATTTCAATAAAACACGGTGTGGATAATGAGACTATTGCGCTCAACCAGCTAACGGCACAGGAAGGAGTGCAAATAAGAACTTGTGGCCTATTCATAGATAGTGAAATACCTTTTTTAGCTGCTACCCCAGATGGCCTCGTGGGAACTGATACAATCGTGGAGATCAAATGCCCAATGTCAGCTTTTAATATGCCCATTGAAGAAGCTGTTGAAAAAGTTTAGGAACATCAAAGATGAGACTATGGTTGTCAACACCAACGATACTTGGTATTATCAAATACTGGGCCAGCTTCATATCACTAAAAGAAATATTTGTTTCTTTGCTGTATGGCTCGGTGAAAGACAAGAGTTGGCCGTCGAAAAAATACAACGTGATGAAGATTTTTGGAAAAAAAAAGATGGTCAAGCTCACTGACTTTTATATGGATCATATACTACCCCGAGTTGATTGATCCACGTCATACAAGGAACATGCCACTAAGACAACCAATCATCCATAGAGGTAAAGTCACGAAAAAACGGGTAGCTGAAAAGCAAATATGTAGTGAGCCCTTAAAACTATCTCGTCTAATATTTCGTGACCAGCCCGATCCACGCAGTACTGCTACTGAAAGCTCTGTAATTGAAGGAGACCGAGATCTTGTTCATTCAAAAAATTTTGCAGCAGGGCCCTCTAGCTATAAAGTAGTAGAAAATGTATTATCACTTACTGAATATTGAAATTAAAATACTGCTTGGCTCTACGTTGATTTTTAAAAAATCGGCATTTTATTTTTTTATAATTTTGATGTAGCCAGTGTTACCCTCACAATCAAGACGAATCTAACGACATGGCGACACCTCTCCTCTCAAGCTGAAATCCATCAGCGTGCTAAAGAAATAAACAAACAAACAAACAAACATACTTACATACATACATACATACATACATACATACATAGATACATGCATACATACATACATAGCTACATACATATATACATACATACACTCGAAAAACATAACCCTCCTTCTGGCATAGCCGGGTAATAAAAATGTTATTCTTTTGGTATTGATTTTTTATTGATTCGTCTTCAGTATCAGTAGTATAGTCACCTGCTACTAACTTACTTTTTATGTATTGTTCGCGTACACATAATAACATTTCGTAATATTATACAACGCAGTCATACTTTGAATACATGTTGTTTGATGTGATTATTTTACATATACTACAAAAGATACGCGTCGAGCAAGCGCGTAGGTACACGCGCGATCGTGTTCGATGTGAGGAGCGGACAGGGGTGCGCGGGTGAATTCTAAAATTTTGCTGGCTTCATGCGCGCTCTTAACACACAACAACATTGCTCCTAAACACGATACCGTCTACTTGCCCGTAATTTATGTTAATGCTCAATAGTTTTATGAGTATACTTATTTAATTACATTGTTAAGTTGCTTAATTTATTTATTAAGCAACTTATATTATTATGTTTATGACTCAACATTGTAAGACTGACTGAAAATGGTACTCAAGTTACCTTTTTCAATTAAATATATGTACCTACACGTACAAAGTTAATTTACTGTTGATCTAAGACTGAATTTGATTTCCTATTTGTACCTTTTATTGTAGTTTATTTTGATTTTGAAATGTTGTGTATGAGGTTATTTTGTTGATTTGTTTTGGATACTCATAATGTTTTACTTTTATCTAACTAAGAATCTTAATTTTTATTTCATAATTTTATTGCGACACAGAACTCATGTGTTTCATAAAATTATATATATTCCTACCTACTTCAGTACAATTTTTAGAAAGTTTGTACCTAGTATACTTTCAAGACGACACAATGTTTGTGATTCAAAAGATATCACAAAAATGGTAGTCATTGTTATGTGTAATTCAAGCACAATTTATATTTTTCTAATAAAGTTTTTTAGTACCTATATAATTTACTATTACTACTTGTGTTTCGCTTGCCACAAAATAATATTTATGAGTTGCTTCCCTAAAATAAACCCTATTTAAAGACAAGAAATATACAAAGTCCTATAACATGTATGTCTTCTTAACCTTTCAGTGCTAAAAGGATTCTATGTCCTAATATTGCATAGCAAAATCGGACTGTTTAACTTGCGCCCCACACCAGGAGCCAAGTGAAACAGTTTCTGTGTGTGATTATTTTGTGAACTATTGTAATTTTTAATGCATTTAGAGAAATATTTTATTAAGTTTATAAATCTATACTTTTTATTACCTGATTAATGGTTTAACCACGAAAGTGTGGTTTTAATAAAATAAAAGTAAAATATGTTTCACTTTCCCAACCTGACCTAACATCAATTTGACTCATTTAAAGTTTTAAAAAAAATTACTGGATTAGCAAGATCCATCTAAAGAAGCCGAAACTGTTGATGCGACAGTATTAAATATTTTGAAGAAAATGCGATATGGAACAATCAATATTGTAGAACCTAAAAAAAAGAAAACCTTCAAGTTCAAGCCAGAAAAAGTGTATTATGTTCTAGTGATAAAGATTATATTGAATCTGACCTAGAGTACTTACCTTGTTCTGTCTTAAGAGAAAACAATGAACAGAAAATGATAAACAAATGACCGATAAGTTGTTTTCCCTTTATCCTTTCCTTTAGTGACCTAAAGGAAAGGATAAAGGGAAAACAACTAAAATTAAAAAAGTGACCCACCTGTACCTAAAGATTATTATGATCAAGCAGTAGCAAGTAGCTCCCAAGTACCAATTCCAAGTTGTTCCTTTAATAATCCTTTTGATATAAGTTAATGCCGTATCATCTTGCACCACGACAATGCTAGTAACCTTGATATCCTTGGCATAGACGTTCGTCGAGAGCTCAATAATAAAAACTACATCGAAAGATGTATAGGGCTAGCTTCGCGGAAACTAGGAATACTGAATAAGGTAAAGAGATTCTTTACACCGGACCAGAGGTGTCTGCTGTACAAGACGCAGATTAGACCCTGCGTCGAATACTGCTCTCACCTCTGGGACGGCTCCGCGAAGTATCTGCTGGACGCTCTCGACGCTATGCAGCGACGGGCTATCCGTATTATAGATTGTCCAGAGGTAACGGGAAGCCTTGAGCCGCTAGTTCAGCGCCGAACAATAGCTTCCTTGGCCGCATTCTACCGTATTAACCACGGCGAGTGTTCTGAAGAGCTCTTCAATCTGATCCCACCCTCTTCCTTCCGATCCCGAACGACTCGTGCCGGACAGAGATGCCACCCCCACACAGTGGATAGCATGTTCGCGAGAACCGAACGTTTTAAACGTTCGTTTCTCTGCCGAACGATAGTGGCCTGGAACGCCCTGCCTGTGCACGTGTTTCCTCCCACATATAATCCTGGGTTCTTTAAGCGGAGCGTGAAGAGGCACATCAGTAGGTTGTCAAGTTGAGGGCCACTCTCAATAGTAATGTGTGCTGTGAGAGTGGCCCACAATCGCTAGACGTCGTCACGACTTACCACCAGGCGGGCGGCGTCCGTAACCGTAAACCGTAGAACTTCAAAGAATCAGAATCAAAGAATAAATTTCGTTTATTCCGTTTAGGCACATAAAGAGCATATATCTGTGTCTCTAGTATAAAGAGGTTAAACTTCAGTTTATCCTTATATGTAATTAGTTACAATGATATGAATTTGACTTTACTCTTTCAAATGTTTTTATTTTCAGTTGTCTAAGTGCATTGGATGTTGAGATATAGTCTTGTGTAAAACGAGCAATCTATGGTGTTTTTTGTTCAAAATGGTTTATTTAGATTTTAACCCTTGTAGACAACTTATAGTTGTCCATGTAAATCGCCTTTAAGTAAAATAGTTAAACTTCAGTTTTATCTATACTCATGTATCAGAGTAAGCATGCCATTTTGTGCTAAGAGGTTATATTGGACATTGGTCCTTATGCACCCATAAAATATTTACGTGTATAATGGTGAAAGTCTAATAAAACCTTTATTGACACACTTTATCGAGGATATAAATTTGTTCAAAATGATTAAGTTAAATATAGACCGTTTTATATAAATGTATTTTTTAAAGTCACATCGTTACAGAAAGAGTTCTACAAACGGATTTATTTACTGTTATACCTCTAATTAACATTAAACCACCACTGCCTGATACTTGTACAAACGAAGAGAATGCTTCAGAACAAAGTCTCGCTCAGCTACTAGTAGATGATATCGATGCTCATGAAGAATATGCCCCTAAAAGAAACATGGCTCTGGTTATTAATCAGCTCACAGAATATGTCAATGAAGAAAATAATTCTGAAGCAATTCCAACTCAACGGTTTGAAGCACATCTAAATGAAAACGTTAATGGTCAAAACTTAGAGGAACCTTTTGAACAAAACAATCGGAGCCAACCTGGCAATTCTGTGGATGATTTTTGGGATCAAGAAAATATTAATGGTGCAGGAAAGAAAAGAAAGCCACGTAAGAGTATAAAAGAATCAAGACGTGAAAGGGAGGAAAGAAGTTTATTAAGAAACACAGGCCACGAATATAATACAGGTAACGGGACGAAAATTAGAGCGAGGTCAATTAAAGAACTTGGCAACTGCAGAATGAAGTGTAAAGACAGAATCCCAGAGCAAGTACGAATAGGTTTTTAGTTGTTATTGGACGCTTGGTAATTATAATGAGAGTTATTATGTGAAAGGTTTAATTGAACCAGGAAAAAAGAAGTCTGCTAAAATCAGCGAAATTAATTCTCGAAACAGAGTATTTTCCAATAAATATTATTTAAACTTTGCAGGAGACCGTTTTCCAATATGCTGAGGATGTCTGTCAAAAACTCTGGATGAAACTTCTAAATTCCTGCAAATTGTAACAACAAAAAACAAATTGATATCGGTTTTCTTTGTACAGCTATTAAAAAGAGAGGCGGTAAAAAGCGGAGTTCTAGATTACAGTTGGAAGAGGCGTTTGAAAGCCACTATGTACGCTCTCAAACAAGGAAAAAATTTTTACCAAGTGACCTCAACATTTCTACCATGTACAAACTTTATAAAGATAAGTGTGAGAATAAACCGTTGTGCTTAACCACGTACACAACTATATTCAAAGCTCGAAGCAAAAAATATTTCTTCAAAGAAACCTAAAGTTGACACCTGTAAGTGTGATATGTTGATGGCCGAGATAAAAGTTGCCGAAAAAAATCATGACAATAATGCCAAGACTGATTTACAAAATCAACTAAATATTCATCAGGCGTTAGCAGACAAAGCCTATAGAGGAAAAGATTCTGATAAAAAGAGAGCTGCAAGTGGAAATGATACAATTGTTGCGACATTCGACAGCAATGCCTTCCAACCACATCTATGGACATACAATCTAACTATCCACGTATGTAATGACAACAAAGTGTACTGTTACATGTGGCATGAGGCCTCTGGTGCAAGAGGTGGGAATCAAATTGCATCATGTGTTTATCACTTCATTTCCAATTTTGTGAAAGAGAATATTAAGCATGTGATATTTTATTCTGATTCGTGCTCAGGGCAGAATAAAAATAACTTTATGATTGCAATGTTCTTGACCGCCATCAAAAACTTCACGAACTTGGTGAGTATTGAACATAAATTTCTAGTGCCAGGCCATACTCATCTAGAGTGTGACGCTGATCACGCCTTGATTGAAAAGGCCAAAAGAAATACAACACTGGATATCCATGTTCCACGTGACTGGTATCAGGTTGTTCGGTCAGTCTCAAAGAAACACGCTATCCAAGTCATTGAAATGAATCATGAGAGCTTTTACAACTTTAGTTTGCTCTTGAGATCCGAGTTCACGGCCAGAAAAACTAATCAAAGTAAAGATAAGTTTCTATTTGCTGAAGTTAGTGAATTTAAATTTCATAAAGATCTCTTCCCTAAAGTTATGTACAAGAAAATGGAGTTAGAAGGTGAATATAAAATAATAGATTACACGAAATGGCGACGGAAGACATATCATGAAGAAATACGGTTGACGGAACCTTTATCGATATAATCAGAAAAAATTAAAGATTTAAAGTCACTGTTCCAATACATTGGTCACCAGGCGCAAGCGTTTTATTCTGCTTTGAAATCAGATGACGGCGCATCTATTATTGATCCCGATCTTGAGGATAGATCAAACGAAGAATATTAATTTTTCATAATATTCAAACCTTTTTGTTCTAAAATAATCACAACCCTTGCAACATAATTGCATGTTAATAAACATAATTATAGACTAAAAATATTTACATTACAAAATATGGTTTAAAAAATCCTCCGCGTCATTGCCGACTGGGAAGGTTCCCAGAATGCTGGTTGTGTTGCCACGTTGGATGGCGATACTTATTCTTTGGGCCAGAAAATAGCCAGCCTTCTGGTCCTGAGAAGCATAGATTAGACGTTTAGCAATGTCTCTATAAAGGCGGCGAGCACTCGGACCCCATGACCCCAGTGTCTCAACCCCAAACGGCTCAAATATGTAATCACCTGCTAGGTTAGCATATTTACGCCGTTTAAAGCCTTCAGCCAATGCAGCAGCAGCGCCGGCACATCTGGATGTGCTTGGAAGGTCTGAAGGTGCTAAGGTGTCAACGCATGTAGCGTCCCACACCAAAGGCCTTCCCATCTTCCACGGTAGCAACGACAAACCGTCCGGTCTCTTTCCATCGCTTCGTGCTAAACCATTTGGTTCGCGTACGGCCGGAAGACCTGCGGTGGAAAGAGCCCTACGAATTATGTCGTTTAGAATAGCGTGCCGAGGTATACGACCTGCGCTTCTGCTACAAGAAAGGCCATGGTGTCCAAGATTATCGACGGCTACTCTACAGGTGCAATGATGCAGAGATACACAAGGTGTACCCAGCCGAAGGCAAGTGACAATGCGAGTTTTTTTTCAAGTTCTTATATTTAATATTAATGGTCACAAGACGATTTTGCTAATGTGTAGCTTTGTTGTTAGCCTTGCATTTTTTTTAATTCAATTATTCTTCTCTTCGGATTTATACTTAGGCCCACTTGCGCCAACACTTTGAGTTAAATAAATAACTCGAGGTTTACTAACTCAGAAATAAGCAGTTACCTTTTTAACTCTAATCACGTCTTGCACCATTGAAAAATATCATAGGGTTAGCAAACCCAGAGTCAACATAACAATTTATTTTGTCTATGTCACTCTATATAATCCAACCACGGTTAGCAAACCCAGAGTCAACATAACAATTTATTTTGTCTATGTCACTCTATATAATCCAACCACGCGTTATTGATTGAACAAAGAATGAAACATGTATGTCTATCTCTTTTGCACTACAGTCTGCCGTATATGACTATTCTTACACAAAGGAATGTAACATGAGATGCGAATGCATTTTAATTTTACCACATTATGTTGACGTGTTTCGGTTGTCTTGTGTCACTTTGCGGTGTCAACTGTCAATCCATTCCGAGTTATGTTACTTTCTGCCCTTTTCTTGAATTAAATACAATTCGTCGCGAGGAATACGTAGCGGTAAAACTACTACATATAGGTAAGTAATATAATTGTCTTTTTCCCTATTCAATATATATATTTATCATCTTATTTTTATTTATATTGTAATGTTTATTTATAGTTGTTTGGTTTACATTTTTTGTTTAGACTTCCTGACATTTGGAATTAACCAAGCCACCGACAACAACAACAATAACAATGGAAAAGAAATCACGTCTTCGCGCTCCTAACTTCACATCCAGCGACAACTTGCTACTGTGTGATATAGTGGCAAAACACAAGAATATCATTGAAAATAAAAAAACTGACGGAGCTAACCTGCTACAAAAGCAGACTGCTTGGTAGGAAGTAGCAATCCAATTCAATGCAACAACTTCTGGTTGCCATCGCACTGTATAAAGCCTAACCCAAAATTATAAAAATTTAAAAAAACAACTAAAGAAACAGGAGTCAGACAGGAAAATGGAAATTCCAGGTAATAACTCTTGCGATACTTACTGTTGATATACAATATTCACATCTCAGCAAAGCCTATTGTTGAAATTGGAATAATTTATAGTTCAAATGTCATTCTTCAGTACCTACCTATGTAATGCATTATTCTCTCATTTTTCAGTTGAGTGTTTCGTGAACAACTTGGAAGAATTTGGCACTTCTTCGGAAGGATGGGCACAAGTTGCAGCTAATACGGGCATGTCTGAAGTAGTGTGCCAAGAGACATTGCAACGATTGGTGAAGGAAACCAACACAAAGGACAAGATATTTAAAAAAAAATGCATGGGTACAGGTTAGTACTAGAGTTCTACATATTTTTGCATATTGCCACTGTAGAGAGAAGACCGTATATTTGATTAATTAAATTATAATACTATTTTTTCTATCCTAGGAGGAGGACCACCTCCAAGTGATGTCCCGGATCCAGTACTGGAAAAGGTGAAAATTTTGGCTGGGCCCGTGATTGACGGCTTATATACCATCTATGATGGTGATAAAAATTTAATGACAACTCTAAATAAGTCACCCCTTGAAGATGATGTGTTGGAAATAATATTCACAGGCTATTTATTAATATATCAGTACAGCTACTAAGCACCCGCAATAATATTGGCCAACAGAACTCTGTTTAAAGATAGTTCACTTGATACATTTACTACAGCTCATCACATGTTTATTTACAGAACCAGCATTCAAACCCGAAGTTCGGTCGCTGGCACTACCACCCAACTGCTGACGGGGCACGGTGGGTTCGCAGAATACCTGCACCGTTTCAGGTGTAAGGCGAGCCCATCGTGCGCCTGCGACCCGGACGTACACGAAACAGTCATACACTTAATTCTTGAATGCCCAGTCCATGCAATTGACCGATACAATTTTGAAAATGGAAATAATATCACTTTGAACAGAACTAACTTGTCCATTATGCTGAAAAACTATAATAAAGAATTTGTAAAGTACAGCGAGAAAATTATAAAAATAGTTAATAAAAGAAATGGCGGACACTAAGCTATATGTACAGATATTATAATAATATTATGCCACATATACACAAGTAAACAATAAGGATAATGTATTTACAATAAGAAAACAATGTTATATAAATAAAATGTAAAACTTAAATATTATATCTGTTCAAACGGTAAAAACAAATTTATAAAACCAAACATCTTTGTTAGAAATGTAAAACTGTTAGAATTTAGAATAAAATGTAAATCTGTGTTTAGAATAAATAGAAAATAAGAAGCAAGTTGTAAAATTAAAAGAAAAACATTTTTGTTAAAATTAAAACTGCTAGTATAAGAATTGTAAATTAGAAATAAGAAAGTGTAAAGGTTAAAAATCTTAATTTAATAAATAAACAAAGCGCCATTCCACAATAATCCCCCCACACAAAAGAATGAAAGGTAGTATGAAAGTGCGAGAGGAATAAAAGAAGAAATGGAATGATACAAGAGAACTGGAATGAAAGATGATTACATGATAACAACGACGTATTCGCGGGCTGCGCCACGGGGTGTGCGGCGCGTGCACTGGTTAATCACCATTTTCCAGTGCATGACGTCCGCGCGCCCCGTGGCGTGGTCAGTGAATGCGGGTGTAAGTTTAGCTTAAAATCAAGAATGAGCCCTGTGAGGGCTAGCGTTAAAAGTAAGGTAGTCTAGATAGATCATACAGCTGTCGAATAGGCTCTGCCATGGGTAGAGGAGCGCAAAAAAAAAAAAAAAAAAAAAAAAAAAAAACCCGAAGTTCTGCAAACAGAAACACCCACGCCAAGTACGAGTACAGTAACTGATTACTTTACAAATGATAGGGTAAATTTGAAGAAAAGACCACATCCTTTATTGACAAGTGAGTAGTTTGTTCTTTAAAAAAAAAAACAAATTTTGCTCATCCCACAAAGACTTAGGCTAGGTGGAAGTTAAAATCAGAGCAATTCCTAACATACCTGTAAATTCTAATTATAGGAAAAAGGAAGTTTGAAGAGCAACCGGCGCCGAAACAAAGTGTTCCGGATAATTTCAAAAAAATAGCTGATGAAAAATTAAAGCTAGTAAAAATGCAGGCAGAATTACTAGAAATGCAATTAGAAGACGAGAGGGAAAGGTTAGACCATAACCGTAAGCTGAGGGCCCTCGAACTGGAAGAGGCTATAAACCGAAACCAACATAATCAATTACTACGTTCTCTATATATAGAGAAGATGAAGAATACAGAAAATGAATAAAACTATTTATTAATTATATTAGTTTATTATTTGTCCAAAATGTTTTTGAATGAAAACTGACGTGCATGTTGTCCAGATGAATTTCTGGACGACCTATTGTGTTCAGGATGTTCATGTACATCTACAATTTCTAATATTGGTGGATATTCAGGACCAACTGGTTCATCATCATTATATGTAAACGTGCAATATTGTGTAGGACACATGTTGCACTGATAATGCCTGGTATTCTTTTCAAATTTACTTGAATTCCTCTGGTAACAAATTAAGTTAAAAAATAAGGCAGAACTAGTTAACTAATCTACCAAAATGTTCTTCTATTAGGACATGTCGAGCGCGGTGTCCTGATGTACTTCTGACTGAGCCAGTGCTGGCTGGTAATTCCAATCCATCAAAACTATCAATGATAGGAGGATATTCTGGGTCAACAGGTGGTTCTAGGTCCTTTTGAAGTCGTGCAATATTATGAAGCACACAAGTAGCAATAATGATGCTAGGTATTCTACTTAAATGTACTTGAATCCCTCTTGACACAATAGGGAACCTTCTTTTCCATACTCCAAAGGTTCGCTCTATAGTGTTTCTTGTCCTTATCTGCGACTCATTATATAATGACTAATTTGTGGAAGTCACTGTTGCCAATGGTGTCATCATAAATATTGATTGTGCATATCCACTATCACCAAGTAAGCAGTAATTTCCGTATGTTCCTTGCAAAAAATGTCGACGCTGGTTAGAATTGTCCCAGATGTTGGAATTATGGGCTGATCCATGCCACCGTGCAACAACATCATTGAACACTAAATCAGCTGAACATATTGCCTGCATATTCATTGAAAAATATCCCTTCCTATTTCGGTATATCTCTGCAGTTTCGCCTCCTGAAACAAGAAGCCAAAAGGAAGTTTTATGATTTCAGCAGTCTATGTTTGTATCACGTGTACTATTTTAGTCAGTTTCAGTTTTTAAACTTATATTTTAACACTATGTATAATCTATAAAAAAGTATTTACAAAGGTAAGTACCTGGAGACTTCATTCGCACATGAGTACAATCTATTGCCCCAATGACACGTGGGCCAGATTACCAGATTGCACGATGCAATCTGGTAAAATTCCAATGCCGCCTGTCTTTGCTCTTCACCGGTAGTGGGCATAAATATAAATTGTGGATATAACCGAGCTATAGCATCAGTGACCTTATGTATGATTCTGCATGCTGTTGACTCATGTACCCCGATGACATCTCCACAAGTCAGTAATTGACTTCCAGTGGCGTAAAACCGTAATGTACATAACAGTTGGTTCATAGGTGATACAGCATCACTGGAAAAATAAAATTAAACAATACTGTAGATACGTATTATTAGTATTGTTCCTACATATATATATATATTATGATACACTAGCAGCGTAGCAACACAAAGTAGGTATATCATTGCACTTAAATCCAACTAACCAGTCTATTTTAAAAGGAGTTCACTGAAGAGGCACTAATGACTAAAAACGTAATGTTGGTACTTACTTTTTATTCGCATTTGTATATTGCAATCTATTTTCAATTTTATCTAATAAATAGAGAACAGTTTCTTTTTGTAGACGAAATCTTCTCTGAAAATCTTTGTTTCTTTGTGAGTTAAAATGATCAGTCCGTTCTGCAATTCTTCTGTTATAAAAGTCTGAACTAATGTATTCGAAGATCTCTTCATCATCATCAGACAACCACCATTCATTTATCATTTTCAGGACAAAATAATACCGATAACAATGAATGCAACAAACACAAGACACAACCAAAGCGTACCTAACCTAAAATATCTCAATTTTGACATTCTAACCCAGAGTTAGTTGACATTAACCCTCCCACATCAGTGGGTTAAAAATTTAAAAATTTAACTCATGGTTAACCCCTAACTCTTGATGGTGCAAGACATAATTGGAATTTAACTCCAAAGTAGCATTTACCGCCGAGTTAATCGTGTTAACCTAGTCTGGCACAAGTGGGTTAGTAACCTAAGTTTTAACCTTTTACATTTTCAATAAATAATTTCTAACAATATTTTGGTGAATTTTATATGTTTATAAAACCCTTTTTAACCTGCAAGTTAAAGTTATTGTAGCCTATCAAGTACTAAGTGAAAGTTAAACACTAATACTAAATTGCGTTTTGTCAATACATTGGTCAGATTAAGTCTAGTTTGACCCTTTTTCACATTATCAAGTTTTGTGTTAAGGGATAAAACTTATTTTCTTTAACCTGTATTTCGTTACAGAAAACTGTAAATAGGTTATTGATATGGCAATAATAAGTCTGTGGAACGTTATGTTAGTCTATGACATCCATCTATCGTTCTCTATGCTGGCTTGCTTCCGAGTTGAGTTGTGTCTTGAGTGTGAATAAATCGTTAATTATTAAAGTAATCCATATTTATTTCGATCCACGAATAAAACCTATTAGGTTATGGTCCCAGGCCGCCTAATATTGAGAAATTGCGATTATATTCACGAGAAATTACGAGACGTTATTCACGGCTACGAGACAGTGAGAAAATACACATGGAGACCAATGTAGCAATTCCATCAATAAAGCTGCGAGGTGAGTCGAACTGGCCTGTGTGGCGCTTTCAAATTCAAGTTATATTGAAAGGCCGAGGGCTGTTGGATGTCGTCACCGGCGTCAAACCATGCCCCACTAAAACAACGACCCCCGAGGAGGTAAAATTGTACGACGAATGGGTAACACAAGAAGCCAAGGCACAGGAAATTTTAGTTACGAGAATGGAGGAAGAACCCCTCACCTATTTGTTTACGTGTACTACTGCCCGTGAAATGTTTGAGAAGTTAAAGAGTATATACGAAAAGGAGTCTGCCGTGAGTGTGCACCTTCTTCAGCAGAGGTTCTTTTCCATGGTGGTGGAGAACGGTGAACCCATGTCGAAATATATCGCCAAGTTAGAGGAATTAAAGTTGAAACTTAAGCTGGCTGGTGAACCCATTACTGACAATATGTTAATCACTAAAATATTGATGACACTTCCTGAGCCATTCAAGCATTTCAGGTCTGCTTGGGAGTCAGTACCAGTGGAAAATCAAACTTTTAAAGAGTTAACATCTAGGTTATTATTGGAAGAAGAGTGTCACACAGTGAAGTGGTGGCACTGGCTGTGTCACGAAGCGCACAGAATAAACAGTCAACATCAGGGGTAATCCAATGCTATAACTGGTGGTAAGGGTCACTTTGCGAGAAGTTGCAGTAATAGAGATACTAGGCAATGTTTCAAATGTAAGAAGAAAGGGCACATTTCAGCGCAATGCCGAGGGAGAGACTATAAACCAAATAAGAGTAATAACTCCAACGCTTTTATGACCACTGGTGGGGAGTTGGAATTTGAAGATATATGGTATATGGACACAGGAGCAAGTGAACATATATGTGGTAGCAAGGGACTTTTTAAGACATTATGTTTGACTGGAAACGGCTCCCACGTCAAAGTTGGTAACGGTAACTTACTGCAAGTAAAAGGAGTCTGGGTCTATAGAACTGAATGCCTGGAATGGAGTCAGGTTCATAGACACAGTGCTGACAAATGTGTTGTTTGTGCCTGAGCTCCGGTTTAACCTATTCTCTGCAGGTTATGTGTTGGACAAGGGACTCAGCATGTCTTCAAACAGTGACGAGTGTCGGTTTGTTAACAGTGACGGGGAGGTTAGAGCACTGGGTAGGAGGAGCAATAAACTCTACAGAATGATCTTTGTCATGAATGAACAAAAGTGCAGTCAGATCGTGAAGCAAATGATGTGTGGATCTGACGTTGTCAATCAGTCAAGCTGTCAATTGAGCAAAAGAATTGAAAAACTGTCAGAATGGCATTTGAAGTTTGCCCATCTACATTTTGAACAAGTGAAACATGTTTTGAACCAAAATAAAATTATGTTTTATGATGAGTCATACATATGTTTGTGAAAAGTGTTTGAGTGGTAAACAACACAGAATATCATTCTATAAAAGTGATTCTAGAGCAACAAAAAGATTAGAGATTTTCCATTTTTTTTTTTTTTTTTTTTTTTTTTAGGACAATTCACACAACGCCATCTAGTCTCAAACTAAGCAGAGCTTGTGATATGAGTACTAGATAAACTGATATAAATACTTATATACATTTTTATTTTTTTGTATATACATACATATTATACATAGGAAACACCCAGACTTCGGTACAAACGTTTGTATCATCACACAAAGTTTGTCCCGACCGGGAATCGAACCCGAGACTCCGGCGTCGAAAGCGGATGCACTACCGACCACGCCACCGAAGCAGTCAAACAAAAAAAAAATGTTTCCATGCCGATGTATGTGGCTCAATGGAACAAGAATCCATTGGAGGAGCAAGATTCTTTCTACTACTAAAAGATGATTATTCTTCATATAGGTATATATATTTTATGAGGCACAAATCGGAGGTCAAGGGGTACATTCAAACATTTATAAATCTAGCGGAAAATGAAACTGGCAGTAAGGTAAAAATATTACGTTCGGATAATGGGCTGGAGTTTGTAAACAAAGAGCTAAAACAATTGTTAGTGTCAAAAGGGATCAGACATCAAACCAGTGTAGTTTATACACCTCAGCAGAATGGACGAGCTGAACGAGAAATTCGTACACTTGTGGAATCTGCACGTGCATCCATTACTGGTATGCATAAAAGGTTCTGGGCAGAGGCCATTATGGCTGTATGTTACACTTTAAACAGAATAGTATTTTTTTATTAGTTGTTAAAGTATTTCTTTTCTCTGTTTTTTTGTTTTCTACCAGCAGGCCGTCTCTGAAAACCAGCGCTGTCTGCCTTGCACCACGCAGACAGCATAACGCTGAGAGACGGCCATTTACTCCATATTTATTATGTATTATTATTATTTCATTTATTTTATTTATTGTTATTATTTACAAAGCTGTTATTGTTTTCGTTGTGTTTGTTATTAATAGCTATTAATAGCTAAATGTTATTAATAGTATACATCGGGCACACTAAAAGTTTTGCACTTCTAGCTAATCGGAACTATTTGAATTTCTGTTATATTTTTTTAAACGTTGCAACCTTCTTAGTAATAAAAAAAAAACAATTGGCGGGAAATCATTTGTCAATTGTTTTTTATCACACATCAAAGTTCTACGTATGCAACGAAAATGGAATTAAGTCGAAAAGATTTTAGAGCGATGATTTTTTATGATTTTAAAAGTTCTCTCTCTCCGCAAGACTGTGCCCCTCGTCTTCAAAATGCTTTTGGGAGAGAAGCATCTTGTTTGAGCACCGTGAGGCGATGGTTTGCTGAATTTGAGAGAGGTCGAGTTTCTTTACATGACGAATTTCGTGAAGGGCGGCCTTCAACTGCCGTCAACTACTACTGTTAAGCGGTTAATAGAAGAAAACCCGCAGATTACCTATGAGACAATTCGAGGACTATTGGGGATTGGTCAAATCGAGAAAATTTGACACAAAGAATTGAAAGTTCGGAAACTTTGTTGTCGTTGGATCCCTCATGAACTGACAGCGAAGCAGAAGCGGGCTCGCGTGGAATGGTGCTCACAGATGCTACTGAAGTACGACCACGGACATTCTAATGCTGTTTATGACATTGTCACAGGTGGCGAAAGGTGGATTTATTGTTTTGAACCCGAAAAAAAACAGCAATCTTGTGAATGGGTGTTTGAAAATGAGTAAAAAATGGTAAAAAAATGATCGCGTTTTTTTTCGCAGCTACGGGTCCCATCTGTACAATTCCACTTGAAGATCAAAAGAGTGTTAATGCCGAGTGGTATTCTACCATTTGTTTACCCAGGGTGTTAGAAAAAGTTCGTGAAAGACGACCCAAAAGCCGCGTTCTCCTACATCATGACAACGCTTCTTCACACACGGCCAACAAAACAAAGTCATTTTTAGCTTCCGAAAAAGTACAACTCGTCACCCATCCTGCGCATAGCCCCGACCTAGCACCCTTTTTTTTTTTTTTTTTTTTTTTTTTTTAATTCCGCGGCCGAAGGCCGCGGCCGCTCTAACGTCCGTTGCCGGGCGTCCCTGGTTACTAGCAGAGGGTATGTCCAGTGGCGCCCGGCGGACTTTGACCACCCCTGTGGTCTCTGCGGGTGTTTGGTCGGGACGAGAATCCCGCGTCATTGGGGTCGGGTTTTATCCCGCGTCAGTGAGTGAATCTGGTTGCGTGCTATGGGGCAAAGGCCCGGCAGCACGCAACCCTTCTAGCCTGCTTCTGTAAGGACGGTGGGTGGCGATCCCGCCGTCCTCAGGCCCCGATCATGGAGGACGATAATCTTGGGCGTAGTCGCGTAGTCTGGGGCGGCCTGGCCGCCGACTACGGAACTCGGCGGGGAGGGTACGCTCCCTCTCCCTCCCGGCCGCCTCCTTCGCGAGCATGACTTGCTCGCAGAAGGACACGGCCGCGTTCCACCTACTCCCGCTGGATACCATGGCTTGAAGCATGGTCCCCAGCGAGAGGGTATCCACGCCCAGACCCACTACGAGGTCCCGGCGCTGACTCGCCCACGCTGAGCACTCCACCAACGTGTGGAGTGCGGTGTCGTCGTCGGAAACCTCGCAGTGTTGACACCGGGGTGTGACCTCACGATGCATGCGAAACAGATAGCTACCGAAGCATCCATGCCCGGCAACCATCTGCGTCGCACGGTACGTGAGGTCACCATGCTGCCTCTGCAGCCAATCGTCCATGATCGGTCTCACCGCCGCGATGAAGATGGCACCCCCCTTGGGTTGCTCAAGTCGCACCCTCCATGACTCCATGAGATCCTGGCGGAGTTGGGACCGCTGGTCCTCGATTTCTCGAGACGCAGGCCTGTGGTCCCGCTCCAGCGCCTCCTTGCGCCATTGGAACAATGACGCAAGGGCTCTCGCTTCCAGGTCCCATGGAGGGGTCCCGGCTAGGAGACATGCAGCCTCTCCGGAGATCGTGCGGTACCCCCGTACGGTTCTGACGGCCAAGGTTCTAAGTGGTCTGTTTAACAGAGTCACGTTCCCCTTGACCGCCAACCTATCCGCCCATACGGGAGCCCCGTATAGGGCCATACTCCGCACGATCCCCAGGTACAGTCTCCTGCAGGAGGCGTTGGGTCCCTTTAGGTTGGGCATCAGTCGCGAAAGCGCGACCGATGCCTGCGTCACCTTGGGGACCAAACTTCGGAAATGTGGTCCGAAGTTCCATCGGCTATCAAGTACGATCCCTAGGTACTTCATCGAGGGCTTGATGCCGATGCTAACGCCTCCCACATTTATGCTGGAACCTTCTGGTGGACCGTTCCGAGGTCTGTGAAAACACAGAACCTCGGACTTGTGCAAGGCCACCTCCAGTCCCAGCTGCCGTATCCGACCCACGACTCGAGCAACACCCGTCGTGACCTTGAGTGCTGCCTCCTGGTACGTTGCACCCCGCGCCGTGACGAGGGTATCGTCGGCGTAGCACGTTACGCCGACACCCCTAGGCAACGCACCCCGCAGCACCCAGTCGTAGCCGATGTTCCACAGAAGCGGCCCCAGGACCGACCCCTGCGGAACACCGCACGACACATCTCGCCGAGCTGGCCCGAGCCAGCTGGGGAAAGCTATGGCCCTCTCCGAGAGATAGGCCCCGACAATACGACGGAGGTAGAGAGGCGTTTCGTGATACACGAGCGCCTCCCTAACGCAGCTCCATGGCAAGGTGTTGAACGCGTTGGCGATGTCAAGAGACACCGCCACCACCACCTTGCCCTGCGAGACTGCTTCCTCCGTCAGGCTCTTCACGCGCATGATCGCGCTCACGGTGGAGCGTCCCCGACGGAAACCGAACTGGTTATCCGCCAGGTCTGGCCCCACACTCGTGAGATGCTCGACGAGGCGTTCCGCGATAATTCGCTCAAAGAGCTTACACACCTCGTCGAGCAACACGATCGGCCGGTATCCGGACGGTGAGTCCACCGGCCGCCCCGCCTTACGGATCAGGACCAGTTTCCCCGTCCTCCACACCTTGGGAAACTGGCCCCTTTCGAGGCATGCGCTAAAGAGCCCCATCAGTCGAGGCCCGAGTTCTTCGAGGGCCAGGACCCATGCACGGCCAGGAATGCCGTCGGGTCCGGGGGCAGTGATTTTCCGGCGTTTAAGCCGGAGTACTGCCGCACCTAGCTCCCCCACCCTGACTTCGGGTACGTCGTCTTCGCTGGCGCTATCCGCGTCGGGCAGAGACGGAGCCATGCGCGGAGGGACGTGCTCCTCCGCGCTCGTCGGAAACAGGGAGCCCATGACCCGCTCCAGCTGCTGCGGCTGGAGACTCTGGGTCAGTGGGGGCGCCCTAGGTCGGAGTTTCTCCCTGACCTGTAGGTACGGGCGCCCCCATGGGTTCTGCTGCAGGGTCTCCAGGAGCTCCTCGCGGGCCGCCGTCTTGGCCCGCTTTATCGTCTCCTGGAGATTACCTTTAGCCTCCCTGTATGCCTGAAAAAGCTCCGCCTCTCGGGCTGCCGCGTCGTCTGGGCGGCGACGCCTCCGGCGAAACCTGGTGTACCGGCGGCGGGCGGAGATGCATGCTGTGCGCAGCTCTGCAATCTCCGGCGACCACCAGTACACCTGCTTCCTGGCCGGTCTGGGTGTAACCCTAGGCATCGCCGCATCACAGATTTGCGACATGGCTCTCCTGAACCACTCCGCCTCGGCATCCACATCGGCAGGCCGGTCCGGCGCCGGAATCCAGGCCTGCACGATGGATGCCTCCAGGAGAGCCTCCCGATCCAGATGGTGAAGTGCCCAACGCGGATCCGGGGGATTTGCCACCGGCTGTGGGAGGTCAGGTGGGGGGACGACATCGAACCGGATGTACCGATGATCCGAGTGCGTCTCCTCACCCTCCTCCACGCGCCAGCCTGTAATACGGGCGGCGAGGTCAGGGGATGCGAACGTTACGTCCACGATCGATTCCCCCCCCCGCCGCCAAAAGGTGGCGACATTCCCCCGGTTGAGGACCTCCAGACCACGTGTTCTGGTCCAGTCCTCAAGAAGCCTCCCCTTGTCCCTGGTTTCCCGGGAGCCCCACGCCTCACTCCAGGCGTTGAAGTCTCCCAGGAGCAGGACAGGGCGAGGACGGCACGCAGCGAAGACGACGTCGAGCTCAGTGAGCCATAGCTCAAACTGAGACTCGTCAATGTTCGGCGAGATGTAGGTGGCCACGACTGCCAACCCATCATAGTCCGCCGCAACACACCCGCGGCCCCTTGCAATGATCGCAAGGCGCGAGTTGTCTGCGGCGGACCCCCCAAAGATACAACAGGCCGAGCCGTCCTCGTCCACCGGGCTTCCCGGGTGGACGTAGTACGGCTCGGCGACCACGGCCAAGTTTATGGACCACTGCCGGATGCTCTGGTACAGAAGATCCTGAGCAGCACGGCAGTGGTTCAAATTCACTTGCAGGATACGGATACGGGCGTCAGACATTAATTGACGTCCATAACCGCATCCCGCCGCGAAACAACTGGCCGCGCAAGGGCGGCACCCCCACCGCTCTCAGCGGACGGACGAGGTTTTGGCCTCGAGGCGGCGCAGGTTGTGCTGCCGACCCGGTGATCCGCGGTCTTGCCCTCCGCCTCGCATCTAAAGCAGCGAGGCGGGGCGTCACAGGCACTTGCCTTGTGACCGGGCCGGCTGCAGCGGAAGCACCGATCGCCCACGGTGACTTCCGCTGTACACTGCACTCCGACGTGCCCCACCACCATGCACCGGAAACATCTGGTTTCCCGGGCACGAAGGAGGTGCACCTGCGCCTTTAGGAAGCCCCCTACGAGGAGGCTTCGTCCGTCCGCCACTTTCAGTGCCGCCGCGACGGGGCACTGGACGACTGTCATCCCGTGACCAGTGGAGCCGAAGGAGATATCTCCAGCCTTCACCTGGTCACGGGGGCAGCCGCCCGCCTCCACGACGGCGGAGACAACTTCCTCCGTCGTGGCCGCGTCATCCAGACCCGTGATGCGCAATGCGGCGCATTTGGTGGGTCTGGTGACGCGGACGGCTTCTTCGTCCAGCGCGACCCTAAGCTGAGCCGCTAGGGCGTCAGCTTTAGGGCCGCTGGAGGCGCCGGAGACCTCGAGGAGGCGAGCCCCGGTGCGTGTCGTCTTGCACCGGAGCCCCCCCTGTATATCGAGGGCCGAGAGGTTGACTGAGGACTTCACAGTCCTCAGTACGTCGGCGTACCCTACCCCCTTCTCCACACCTACCGTCGTCACCGTCAGGACGACGGCGGTGGAGCGAGGAGGGCGGGGCCTCTTCGGCGCCTTCGCCGCGGCGGCTTTGGCCGCTTTCTTTGCGGCCTTCGTCTTCCTCTTCTTGGCCCCCACTACTTCCCATCCCTCCCGTCTGGAGGGATGTAAGGAAGCAGCGGGAGCGACGATAGAGGAAGAGGAGGCGGCAGGGGTGCCACTCTTCTTGCCGCGCCCCTTGGCCTTCCGCACCTGGGCCGCGGTCTCGGCCGGTATCCGGCTCACCGAAGCGGACGGGGGCGGAGCGGGGCGGCGGACAGCAGGTGTGCCGCTAGGACCGGGAGCGGGAGCACCGCCAACAGCCGCCGCGTATGAAAACGCGGGGCGCGCTAGCGGAGGGCGGTACGCCCGGTCCTCCAGGACCGCGAGGCGCCTCTCGATCGCCGTCAGGACCTGCACCGTGGTCGGCACAGGCTGTGGCGGCGAGGCGGGCGCCGTGGTGGGCGCGGTCCTAGGCGCCGTCTTCGGCGCTGGTCCAGCCGTCAGAGGAGGAGGCGGCATGGGACCTGGAGGTGCCTTGACCACTGTGGTCAACTCAGCGACCTCCCGACGGAGATCTTCCATCTCCTTTCGGGAGGCAGTGAGCTCCACCTCCAGGCTCGCAACCTGCTTGCGGAGCTTCGCCTCCTCCTTTGTGGCGCTCCGCGCGAGGAGCTTGTCAAGGGAGGATTGGGCTTCATCCACCAGTGAAGCCACAATCTTCTTCCTCCCCGACATATTCTTACTCCCCCGCATGGCCGCGTTCATGCGGGAGAGAATGCTCATGATCTCCCGCGCGGGCGGCACACCAATATCCCTGCGACTACGCAGGGACGGTACAGAGGACGGCGGTGGAGTAGGCGGGCGCACTCTGTAGGCGCCGTGACGCGTGCGCACCGTCTTCACTGGCACCTCCTCCTCCGAATCGCTGGAGCGGAGGGACCCCCACCCAGAGCAACTAGTGCTCCGGTCGCGCGGCGGCCCCTCCTTCTCGAGGGTCCTCTTCTGCGAAGCAGAACGGCCCTTACCCTTCACACTACTGGGAGCTGACCCACCGTCAGTCCCAGCAGCAACATTTCCTTGGGGCGTCGACGTCGCGCTGCAACTAGGCGGCGCGACGCGAGCCCCCAAATCAATAGGCATCGAAGTCCGTTGTTCAAGCATTAAGTCGTCGGTTGACACTGGCCGGGAAAGGGCAGTGTCAGTACCGGGGGTCTCGTCAAGCATATCCATCGCAATGTTGGCCACTCAAGTCTCGATATCGACATTCGGTCACCCAACTTGCCACTGCGTTACCGTGGTCAAGTTGGGGTCCAGGGCGGACGGCGAGGACGTAGTCGAATCTCTTGGGGCCCCGCCCCCGACCTAGCACCCTGTGATTTCTGTATTTTCCTCAAAATCAAAGATTTGATGAGAGGTTTCACTTTTACTCCAAAGAGGCAGTGACAGCGTTCAATCAGCACGTAGAAAACATGCCTTCAAATCTGTGGTCCTCCTGTTTTAAAAAATGGTTCGCTCGCATGAAAAAAATGTTTAAAATGTAAAGGAGAGTTTTTTGAAAAGCAATAAACATAATATTTTGGTTTTAACATGTTGTTTTTTTAAGTTACGCAAAACTTATAGTGTGACCTACGTATAACAAAATAACTTAATGTTTATTTTTTATTTTTATTTATTTATACTTTATGTACATCGTAGAATCAAACATCACATTGATAAGTTTAAAACATGCACAAAGGTGTGCTTAAGTCAAAAATGACTTCTCTTCCAGCAGACCTCATAGTTAACAGGATAGATAGCATACATAGCAGAGAAGAGAAGTTAAACAAAACAAAGCATAGGGTAGAAAGGGTAGAGAATACAAATAAATACTTACTATACCTACAAAAAAGACAAATATAAAGACGTACACACTTAAATCTAAAAAAGAAACAGTTATTTACATACAAAAATCAAACCCAAATATGTATAAAAACGAAATAAGGCATTACCTACTATTTCGGAAGTGTTCCCGAACTCGTCTCTTAAAAATGTCCAACGAAAGGCTCGCACGTATCTCATGTGGAAGTGAGTTCCATAGTCTGACAGCTTGAATAGTGAAGGATTCGTCATAGCGACTAGAGGAGTGGGCAGGAGTTCGAAGGAGAAGGGAAGAAGAGACGCGACATTCTCTGTCTCGAGGCACCAAATACTCAAAGCGTTCACGCAGATAGGTTGGAGAATTAAGATTGTGAAGGATAGTATACAGGAAAGACAGAATGTGAGCATTACGGCGCTGCCGAATCGGAAGCCACCCCAATCTACGCCGGAACTCAGATACATGATCGTATTTCCGAAAACCGTAGATGAAGCGGATTGCCAGATTCTGCAGACGTTCAAGTTTGTTTACTAGTTCCTCCGATGCATCCAAGAAACAGACATCAGCATAGTCTAAAAGTGATAGAAGAAGAGATTGCGCAAGAGTCACCTTAGTTTGAAAAGGTAAGAGTTTCTGAAGAGATTTGAGAGATTGAAATGAGTAGTACACCCTCCTACTTATCTCTGCAATATGTACATCCCAGGAAAGGTAACGATCTATATACAATCCTAGACTTCGCGCACTTTGGGAGTAGTCGATCGGTTTGGTATCGAAAATTATTTGTGGCAATGAGTCGAAATCCAGAAGGCCTAACATATACCGGCCACCAACAATAAGTGCCTGATATTTGCTTGGATTGACTATCAATCCAAAGGATTTAGCCCAACTACTAATGTTGTCCAAGTCACTATTGAGGGCAGCAACAGCATCGTCTATCTCGTCGACCCTAAAATGACGATACAACTGCAGGTCGTCCGCATAGAGATGATAATTCGAGGACAGTACCCTAGTGATGGCGTTTATGAAAACTGAGAAGAGAAGAGGAGACAGCACACCACCCTGAGGAACACCCGCCACCAAGTCACACCAAGTAGACGTAGTCTCCCCAGCACGAACAGACTGCGAACGTCCCTGTAGATAAGACCGGAACCAGGCAGTTGCAGAGTCAGAGACATTAAGGGATTTTAAGATTCCCAAGAGTATGTCGAAATCAACTGAATTGAATGCACTACTAAAGTCCAGAAGCAACTATGGTGAGTCGTTTGTTTTCGATGGCCAGTCTAATGTCATCAGTTATTTTAACTAGCGCTGTTACCGTACTGTGACCACGTCGAAAACCAGACTGATATGGACTTAGCAGGCAATTAGAAAAGAGGTAGGAAGACAGTTGATTGTGGACAATACTCTCAAGAACCTTGGACAGGATTGGGAGGATGGATATTGGACGGAACTGGGAGAGAGACGTAGGATTAGGCACTTTTGGCAACGGAATGACATTTGCTTTCTTCCATGCCGACGGAAAGCAGTTGGATGTTAAGGAATAGTTGATGATATGGGTAAGGACAGGAATAATTTGGTCAGTGATGGGAAGGAGCATTTGCAGTTGAAGGCCGTCATTACCAATCGCCTTGGAGGTAATAGTCTGCAAATGTTTTTTAATGACCAACTCTGAAACCGGGCCAAATGAGAATAAAGTGCTTGACGATATGGGAATGGATGAAAGATAATTCAAGGTTCTTAATTTGTCATCATCTGGAATGCTAACAGGAACGCTCGAAAAATTAGTGTTCAAGGCACTTAGATCCAAATCAGCAACAACACTGTCGCTCGAAGCCTTACCGATACCAAGAGTTTTCAGGAATCGCCACACTTCAGCTGTGCTGAGATTTTGGATTGATTGGTGGATGTGATTACGCTTAGCATCCCTACACAGACGACTGCAGTGGTTACGCAGCCCCTTGTAGAAGTACCAATTTTCGACAGTAGGGTCCCCACGATACTTACGCTTGGCTTTGTCTCGTTTAGACATGGCAGCCCCGACAGATTCCGTCAGCCACGGTGCAGGGAGATGTCTTACTTTTACTTTTCTTAGAGGAGCATGTATATCATAGATGGCCAGCAACAAACGCGTAAAAGTAGTCACCTTCTCGTCCACATCATTGCACTCATAGACGGCAGATAAATCTATACCACCCACATCCCCTCTCAGTCTCTCCAGATTCATGTTTTTAAAACTGCGAAGAAATAGAAATCTACTCTTGCGTTTCGGAGGGCGAATTTTGTAGGACAGGAACAACAAGTCATGGTGTGAGAAAGGAGCAGAAAGCTGTCCATGAGTAGCCACCTTATGGGAGTCGGAAACTAGGATGAGGTCTATGAGGGAGGGCTGACAATTAGGCTGCCTGTGTGTAACATCTAAAGGTAAGATATGCATGTTACAGGACGTGACAAGGGAGCGCAGTCGAGTGCTACGTGAGTCATCCCTCAAAGATAGAAGATAGATAGAAGTCCCCAAGGATAATTCTGTGTTCATACATAGAGGACAAATTTTCCAGTATAGTCTCAAAACTAGAAAAATAATCGATGTTCAAGGACGGACTGTAATAAACACCCAGAAGTACCTTTTCATATTTGAAGTCAATTTCAAGGAAAAGATGTTCTGCAAAATTAGCGTATGCACTTGGGGACTGATCAACAACTCTGTGAGAGATATCACCACGAAGATATATTGCAACTCCTCCGCACGCCTTCCCAGTCCTATCATTACGTACTATCTTATATCCCGGAAGTGAAATTTGAATGGAAGGAATACCAGGTTTCAAGAAACTTTCAGAAACTAGAACAGCATGTATATAGTTATGATTAAAAGAAGATAAAAGATCAGAATGATGTGCATGAACGCTTTGAGCATTAATGTGCACTACGTTGAAGTGTTCAGGAAAAGGAGAGAATATAGTAGTGAGTTGGCTACCGAGACTTATGGAATCACCCCCATCACCAACACCAGCAAAACTGTCATTGGACACACATGAAGAAGAACAAGAAACATATTCATCGCTCGAGTCTTCCAACATTAAGATCAATCAAATATAAAAATAACAATAATAGGCTTATAAACTAAATGCTAAAACTTTACGAATATAACTGAGCAAGTACTATGCGTGACTATTCTCTAAGTATTAATATAATAACCACAGACGCTTCATCCTCTACGCACTTGCCGAAAAAGGATAAAAACAAAGTTGAAAAAAAAATACAAAATAAATTACACATTCTAAAAAAGAAAAAAAAAGCAGATAAAACAACTCCAAGACACTGTACCCCGTAATTTTGTGCAACTGGTTTCCGAACGAACCACACGTCAGATGTCCGTGTCAGTCTCCGTGTCACAACCCTTGAGTAGGTATTATCTACTCAAACGTCACAACTGTCGGTACCTAACTAATGAATGACAAAATTGACAGTATGGTCAACCGACCTTCCCCCATCTAAATGGATGAATTTTAAAACAACAACAATAAATGACACATACAGATGACATACAAAGTGCTTATGTGTGTGATTAGAAAGAAAAGAGTTGAATTGAATGAATGCATTGTTATTAAATTATAATTGAGTTGCCAGAAGTCATACGATATTATTTAAATTATGTTTGTGGGTACAGTTTATAACAAAATATAGACATAGTGAATAAAATATAGACTAACCGTCATGAAGTTGATAAAGACCTACAGTACCATCACTTTTGGGCTTTGCGGGTTCTCTTATCAGAGCCGGCTGGTTCAGATATCGGTGAACTAGGTAATACTGTCGATGTAGCAGTAGGCTGAGTCATAGGAAGTTCACATAAGCTTAGTACATGTCGAAGTTCGGCCGCCGTTTCAATTTTATGTCGAGAGTTGTTATGCGCCAGAATAATAATTTTCCCATCCTGCGTCCAGGATCGCCCAACTCCTAAGTGCTTTCTGGCGTTGACGAAAACTTCATGTCTGGATTTAGTGAGGAATTCAGACCACGTTAATCCAGTGCCTTTTAGACTCGACTTGCTGCGCCAGACATCACCACGCATCCCATGACTCTCAAATCGAACCAACAGGGGTCGAGGCTTATCCGAGTTAGAACCCAGGCGATGGCAATGCACTATATTCTTTGGAGACACACCAGAGAGTTTCATTTTAGTGCATAATATTTCAATAAGCTTACTTTTGGTGTCCGCTGTGCCGTCCTCAGCAAGTCCATGCAGCAGAAGAATCTTTGCCCGGGATGCCATCTCGTGCCGGTCCAAACCCACAGCTAACAGCTCCATCTGAGATCTCAGGACACCCAAAGTTTTCCACATGAGGCCCTTAAACTCAATGAAGTCACGAGAAACAGCTGCAATTGATTTGTGTACCGCAGACTCACCACTGGCGTTCTTTAAGTCCTCTTCATACTGAGCCATCTTATTAGAGAAAGTGTTTGATAACTCTTCCATTGAGTTGTACAACTTAGTGTAAAGATCCATTTCAATGAATGTGAGCAAAGTGGATTTTGTAGAAATTTATTATGTGAAATAGTGCGGTAGGGGACAAAGCTTAATGTTAGTCTTTATTAAGCATTAAATTGTAAGTATTTTACTTTAATTACAAAAAAATATCAGAGAGCTTTTATTATTTGTGTTCACACCTCAACTACCCACACACGAAAAAAAAGCTGTGTGTGTTTAGTTATATCTTCTCAAAATTTATAAGGTGTTTACACGTCAGACGCATGTAGTTTATTTGACTGCCTCGGTGGCGCAGTGTTACGAGTATATGACTGCCGTCCCTGAAGTCCCAAGTTCGATTCCGGGTCGAATCAAATTATTTGTTTGATCGGAGTTTGGGTATTTTCTATGTATAATATGTATGTATTTAGAAATATATATGTATGTTTATCAGTCGTTTAGATAGCACAAGCTTATATTAGCTTAATTTGGGCCAGACAGCGTTGTGAGAATGTCCAAAATTAAATAATTTATTTATTTTATTTTATTAAAGCAAATTCACATCGGCTAGTTTCTTCATAAAAACAAAGTTAACTTTGGTTTAACATTTTTATATTGATGTCAATACAACTAATGGAACAAATACACTTACAACTAATCTAGTCTCATAAGAGGCTCGGCGGCCCGTAGGAATGATTTTTCGAACTCCATTTCGGAAAAACGATCAACTGACGCTCTGTGGACATTAAAAAGTACTAGTTATCCCGGCGAACTTTGTATCGCCTTAAATATAAAAAAAAAGAATATTTTAATATTTCATGCAAATATATGTACGAGGGTGGATTGAAAAGTAATTGGCCTAACCAAAGATCTTATATACAATGGATTTCGGATCATCGCTCAAAAGTGTCCGAACTAAAAGAGAAACAAAACGCTAAAAGAGAAACAATCGCGCGCCAGTCTTGATTTTGACAACTGAACGACAACACGTTGCACTATGCGGTACTGTATTGTAAAAACGTGTAAAAACTACGAAAAAAAAGCAAATTGAAGACGGTGTATCATATTTTCAGTAAATAAACTTTTGTTTTATCATTTGCAATATATTATTTCACTTAAAATACAGTATTTCGTCGATAATAAATTAAAAGACAAAAGTAAATATTGCAATCCAGTCCAATACCGAAGTATCTATCTGTCTCTTTCGAATTCATCCCAAGCTCAGTAAAAAGAAAGAGACCATTTCATTTTCACTGAATAATGTACTAACAAAATGACCATTCAGATTTATTCGGATTACCGATAGCGATGAAACTATTTGGAACAAAGATTATAGTGGAGACGCCTTGGCTCTTTATGATTTTTTTTTCGTTATATGAACCAACATCTATTTCAGTTTTCCTCGGGATCCAGTACGCTGTGCACAATGGAAAAATATTATTGCCCTAGCACGGCGAGAAGAATATTTTGATCCAAAAAAATAACAATCTTGTTTGTTCGGCTCATTTTATGTACATAACAAAAAGAGGTCCGATCTTTATGAAACTTGTACAATAATCCCTTGATTGAATACAATTTTTTCTTTTGATTGGCATGGAGGAGATAAGCCCAAAATGTTTTTAATTTTCACAGGATGTCTAAATTACTACTGTCCAGTTTGTATTTAGAACGTAGTTAAATGTCTGCATAAATTAATTTGTTCTTTTGTAAAATTTAGTTCCAAAAACGCGACTAGATGGCGCTGTTCGAATTTTCTACATGACACTATGGTTTAATTACCACCATGTACGTAAATACCTGGAGATTTATTCATTAAATGAGTTTTAACCAAGTGCAACAAGTGAGTGTTTTAATTCAAGTGATTTTAAGTGATACCAACCACCGAACAGTAGCGACATCTGGTGCCGAAACCCGGGAGAAAATAAAAGTGACTTGTGAACAGTTTAGTGAGTTTAGTGAACTTTGAAAAATTGTGAAGTGTTTGAACATTAACTTAGTGCGTGTGTGTCAATAAAAAGACTTAGAAATATTTCGTGTCAAAAAACACTTAGAATAGTTTCGTGTTGAAAAGACTGAAGAATTTCTGTGATTTGGGACTTGTAAAAATTCTCGTAATTTCTGACACTTAGAAAAGTTTTGTAAAATTAGGACTTGTAAAATATTTTGCAGATTGCGACACTTGCAAAATTTTACGAATATTTTGAGACTTATGAAATTTTACGAACTTTGACACAAATTTTCATCGCAATTGAACTTGCAATATTTTACACAAATATTCAACTTAAAATTGTGGACACCACATCTGAGTGTTTAGTGCGGTGTGGGTCAGTTGGGATTTCTTGGGATTAAGTTGTGAATATTCAACATGGATGTCTTGCTGCTAAAACAAGAAGAGCTTTATGAGCGGGCATCCAAGGCGTTTGCTGCATACAAGAAATCTCCTAAGGACCGTGTCACAGTCCCATATATTGAGTCTAGGCTTGAGAGATTAGAAAATATTTTTGAAAAATTTGATAGTGCTCACTTCCAATTAGTGGCTACAGTAAAGAAGGAGGAGAGAAAAACAGTAGATTATTTTACTAAAGATGAGTAAGGGAAATTTGAAGAGACATACACTGAGTTTTGGGTGCAAAGGGGCTCTACCAACATCTATAGGGCCCCAGCGACCTCACCTGCTAGTGGCGCACCTGCTGATAAACGGACGAGGCTCGTTAATTTACGGTACCTATGGAGTGGCTTCGGCCCCTACGTGGGTACCAGGTGGTACAACAGTGTTGGTCCGGGGGGGTACCACCGTGCAGCTGTGCTAAAGCCCCCCAAGTAACCCAGCCCAGGCTGGGTTGCGTTAGGGGTTCAGCAGCTGCACCGCCGGGCCCGGGGCGATGTATGGTGCAGCAGGCATGGGACCAGTGGGGGCGAAACGGAGTCTAGTGTGGGTGGTGTGGGTCGATTCGCCGGCCAGGGAGACCCTTAGCAACGGCGTTGCCGCGGCCGCCCGCAACACAGTCATGGGGCCCGCCTGGGGCCAACCACCCCAGGAGGCTGCCCCACATGTTGCGCATAATCCTGATGTGGGATCGCCGCTCCGGGTGGTAACCGGTGTGGGGTAGCGGCGGCCTTGCATCAGGGGGGTTTGGGAGCCCTTCCGTCCGGCGGGTCGGCTCCGACCTAACCACACGGTTCTAGACAAAGCTAGCCCCTGCGCTTTGTCACTTACTGCTGCACCAAATGTCGCCCTGTCTTCATGCTTCTTCTTCAAAATCTACAATGGCAGTGCAACAAAAAAGAAATAAACGTTACACAGCGGCCCTAGGAAACCCCACAACTTCACATTTCGAGGTGGAGTTCACTAACGTCCGTGGACTCCATGCGAACCTCGATACCGTCCACCACCACCTTGAGACGGCACGGCCCGCTGTGATGTTCCTCACGGAGACACAAATACGCCGCCCTGACGACACGTCTTACCTGTGTTACCCCGGCTATGTCATCGAGGAACAATTTCGAGACAAAGCCGGGGTGTGCGTGTTCGTTAGGGCGGATGTTTGCTGCCGCCGGTTGCGCTGCCTAGAGAACCCCTCCAATTCCGTCCTTTGGCTGCACGTAGACCATGGCTCTATGAGCCAGATCTACGTGTGCGTCTACCGATCCCACACAGGGGATTCTGAGACAACAAAGCTCTTCCAGTACCTCAGCGAGACGGCTGATGAAGCGCAGGTGCGGTTCCCGAACGCTGACCTAGTGTTTCTGGGGGACTTCAATGGCCATCACATTGAATGGCTGGGGTCCCTCAAGACTGATCATGCGGGTAGAGCCGCCCATGCGTTCGCTCTCTCCCACGGTCTGACCCAGATGGTATGCGGGATCACCCGGATACCAGACAGGTCAGATCACGCGCCCGCTCTGCTGGATCTACTGCTGACGAGTCGCCCAGCCCAGTACAGTGTTTCGGTAGGAGCCCCACTGGGTAGTTCCGACCACTGTGTTGTTCACGCTGGCATGAAGGTGTCACCTCCTGCACGTCCTGTGCAAACGTCACGAAGACTATGGCACTACTCGTCAGCGGATTGGGACGGTCTACGCGATTATTTTGCGTCCGTCCCCTGGAGCCAGCGCTGCTTTGTAGGAAAGGCTCCTTCGGATAGTGCTTCTGCTATTGCTGGCGAGATCAGTTTAGGGATGGATTATTACATCCCTTTCACTGATGTCGCCAGTATCCGCAGAGCCCGTCCCTGGTTCGGGCGAGATTGTGCCAAAGCTGTTCGACAAAAACAGTCGGCATATCGCGCCTGGATCAGGGCCCGGGCTGTGCGCGACCCAAACGTGGGCCACCTCAAAGCAGCGTACAACCGGGCCACAAAGTCGAGTAAGAGGGCCTTTAAGAGAGCGGATGCCCAGCGCGTCGCGCGGCTTGGTCAGGAGCTCACTTCCCATCCCACGGGCAGCCGTGGATTCTGGCAACTGGCCAAAGCCGTGCAATCTAACTTTTGTCAGCCCTCGCTGCCACCGCTGCGTTACCCAGATGGAACACTGGCTCACAAAGCCCAAGAGAAAGCGGATATGCTCGCAGACCTCTTTGCGGCTAATTCCCGGGTCGACGACCGTGGCATGCAGCCCCCCGCCATCGCCAACTGTGGCCACACAATGCCTGATATTGTTATCAGGCAATGTGATGTACGGGCAGTGCTGCGGTCACTCGACACGCGGAAAGCCAGTGGCCCTGACGGCATTCCGGCGGTGGTGCTACGAAAATGTGCAGCTGAGTTGTCTCCAGTATTAACGCGTCTGTACCGCCTGTCATACTCTTCAGGGCTCGTGCCGGAGGTCTGGAAGGAGGCGAACGTACAACCGATCCCCAAGAAAGGGGATCGGTCCGATCCAGGCAACTATCGACCCATAGCTGTCACCTCAGTCATTTGCAAGGTGCTTGAGCTCCTTATAAATAAGCAGCTCATGCAATTCCTAGAGGATCACTCGCTAATCAATGATCGACAATACGGCTTCAGGCCAAAGCGATCAACGGGTGATCTTCTGGCATTCGTAACGCATGTCTGGGGTGGGGCTATGGAAAGGCACGGCGAGTCCTTGGCTATTAGCCTGGACATCGCCAAAGCCTTCGATAGGGTCTGGCATGCTTCGCTCCTTTCCAAGCTTCCGGCATATGGTCTACCTCCTCAACTGTGCAGCTGGATTGCCAGCTTTTTAAACGAGCGCCGAGTGCGGGTCCTCTGCGATGGCCAGGCTTCTCGCTTCTTGCAAGTGAATGCCGGGGTACCGCAGGGGTCCGTACTATCACCAACTCTCTTTCTTCTGCATATCAATGATATGCTATCCCTCGGGAACATTCATTGCTATGCAGATGACAGCACACTGCACGGGAGTTACTCGGTTCGTCCGACGGCGGGGCGATCTGAGATTGAGGAGGAGAGACGACGACTCGTGGCTGATCTCGACCGTAACCTCGACAGTATCTCTCAATGGGGTACCGAGAACCTGGTCGAGTTCAATGCCCGCAAATCACAGGCGTGTGCATTTACTGCGAAGAAATCCCCTTTCCTTCCCCTACCCTCTCTTCAGAATGCATTATTACCAATGAAGGACAACCTTGATATCCTTGGCATAGACGTTCGTCGAGAGCTCAATAATAAAAACTACATCGAAAGATGTATAGGGCTAGCTTCGCGGAAACTAGGAATACTGAATAAGGTAAAGAGATTCTTTACACCGGACCAGAGGTGTCTGCTGTACAAGACGCAGATTAGACCCTGCGTCGAATACTGCTCTCACCTCTGGGACGGCTCCGCGAAGTATCTGCTGGACGCTCTCGACGCTATGCAGCGACGGGCTATCCGTATTATTGGTTGTCCGGAGGTAACGGGAAGCCTTGAGCCGCTAGCTCAGCGCCGAACAATAGCTTCCTTGGCCGCATTCTACCGTATTTACCACGGCGAGTGTTCTGAAGAGCTCTTCAATCTGATCCCACCCTCTTCCTTCCGATCCCGAACGACTCGTGCCGGGCAGAGATGCCACCCCCACACAGTGGATAGCATGTTCGCGAGAACCGAACGTTTTAAACGTTCGTTTCTCTGCCGAACGATAGTGGCCTGGAACGCCCTGCCTGTGCACGTGTTTCCTCCCACATATAATCCTGGGTTCTTTAAGCGGAGCGTGAAGAGGCACATCAGTAGGTCGTCAAGTTGAGGGCCACTCTCAATAGTAATGTGTGCTGTGAGAGTGGCCCACAATCGCTAGACGTCGTCACGACTTACCACCAGGCGGGCGGCGTCAATTTGGCGAACCAAATATAAAAAAAAAAAAAAAAAAAAAAAAAAAAAAAAAAAAAAAAAAAAAAAGAGTATAAAACGAAGATGAAGGAAGACCTTGCGAAACTAAATGTTGTGAAACCAGATAAGTCAACGTCAGCCACAACGAGCCCGAAGTCCATTAGTGAGGTGAAGTGTGAAGCAAAGCTACCACATATTCAATTGCCCAAATTTTCAGGAACATATGAGGATTAGCAAGCGTTTCATGACATGTTCCAATCTTTGATACACAGGAATACTAGTTTTTAAGTGCAGTGCAGAAACTTCACTACCTAAAGGGTAGTCTTTCTGGGGAACCAGAAAACTTATTGAAGAACCTTTCTACAACAGACAGCAATTACGAGGAAGCGTGGAGGCAGTTGATACGAAGATACAATAATAAGCGCTTTAATTGCAACGAAGTACTGAAGCGCTTGTTCAGTCAACGGAGTTTATCATCAGAGTCAGCAACCTCAATCAAACAACTGCTCGATACCACTTCAGCGTGTTTGAAATCCTTGAATAATATGAGCGTAACAACTGATTCCTGGGATCCAATGGTAAATTATTTGCTAGTATCGAAGCTGGATGTAGAGTCACGCAAGCTTTGGGAGCTACAGGTGAGTCAATCGGTGCCGGAAGATCTGCCGACCTGGAAACAACCCGTCGAGTTTTTGGAAACCAGATTTCGAACCTTAGAGATGATCGACGGAGGTAAGCAACAAAAACCTTCTTATGCTAGCTCTACTGGTAGAACAGTTCCCAAGCCAAAATCATTTCACGTAACTCTCCAAGATGATAAGAAAGTTCAATGTGTAAAATGTCCTGAAAAACATTTATTGCATGTCTGCCCGCAGTTTTTATGTCAAAGTCCTCAAGAGAGGTCCGAGTTTATTCAGTCGAAAAGATTATGTTTCAATTGCTTTTCTTCAAATCATTCCGTAAAGAATTGTCGACAGTCTGCTACTTGTCGTCGGTGTGGTCGTAGACATCACACATTGTTGCATTTTGAAAGAGTACAACTCCACGAGCAATCCCCGGCCACTAGTGTTGAGAAAGCCCGGCCGGTGGAACCACTGCAATCAACGAGTAACCAAACGGATACAAAAGTGGCTGCCCATTTTGCCCAAGAAAAAAACTGTGAAGTGTTATTAGCTACTGCTAGAGTTAAGGCGGTAACATGTAATGGGCTATCAAAGGTATTGCGTGCTTTGATTGACCAGGGGTCAGAAGCTTCTTTTGTTACTAAAGCTACCGTCCAATCTTTAGGGCTTAAAAGAATTCCGGTGAATGGTCTTATATCCGGTGTAGGAGAGGGTCAAATGCGTACTAAGTGTATGGTTGCGTTAGAGTTAGAGTCCCTTCTTAATCCCGAATTCTCTATTAAGGTAAATGCATTTGTTTTGAGTAGTGTTACGTCGTTCATTCCCACGAGTAAAACTGACATTCAAGATTGGCCCGAATTTGAGTCACTGACCCTAGCGGATCCTTGTTACGGATCTCCTGAGAAAATTGATGTTATTTTAGGAGTCGAAGTTCACAGCGAAATAATATTGAGTGGTTTGTTAAAACATCCTTGCAATCGTGGTCCAATTGCGCAGAATACGCAATTTGGATGGGTTGTAACAGGCAGAGTTAATGGTGATACTTCAACTACCAACCGAATGGTATCCTTACATGTGAGAGTGAAAGAAGATGACCTTCTTAAAAGGTTTTGGAAGATAGAGAGAGAACCAGATTTCATTACTAAGAAAATGACGAGCGAAGAAATAAAATGTGAAGAGGTTTATAACAAGACTACAGAGCGAAGTGAAGAAGGTCGGTATAGGGTACGACTTCCTTTCAGAAACTCTGATCCAGAGTTTCTGAAAGGAAGTCGTTATTTACCCCACCATGCCGTGGTCAGACACGATAAGGAAACGACAAAGGTAAGAGTAGGATTTGATGCTTCGAGCAAGGGTTGCAACAATGCCTCGTTAAATGATGCCCTATTAGTCGGTCCAAAACTGCAGCAGGATTTGCGCCATATTCTTATGAGATGGAGACGCCATCCCTTTTGTGTGACAGCTGACTTAGTTCAGATGTATAGACAGGTGCTTGTTCATGTTGAAGATACTGACTGTCAAAGAATTATGTGGAGATCTCACCCTGACCATCCTATTCAGCATTACCGATTATTGAGACTCACGTTTGGAACAGCTTGCGCGCCATATTTAGCGGTGAAATCTCTTCAGCAGCTAGCCAAGGATGAGTCCAGTAAACACCCGGTGGCATCCGCCATTACTCTTAAAGATTTTTACATGGACGATCTGTTGAGTGGATCGGAATCGGAAGACGAGTTAATTGAAATTTATAACCAAATAAATAATTTGATGACTGCTGGAGCATTTACTCTGCGAAAATGGTGCACTAATAGTGAAAAACTTCTAAATTACATTCACCACGAGAGAAGAGATTCTGAGCCAACCTTAGTTTTAAAAACAGATGACTATGAAAATCTTAGGTATCTGTTGGAACAAAGGTTCAGATAGTTTTGGTTATACTTACCAGCTGCCGGAGATCAGAGAAAATGCCACCAAGCGAATGGTCTTATCGGATGTTGCCAGACTATATGATCCATTAGGATGGATCTCGCCTGTGATTATAAGAGCTAAAATATTCATCCAAAAATTGTGGAAGTCTGGATTAGGATGGGATCAGGCCTTGACTCCGGAGCTGGCTTCAGAGTGGAATTTATTCAAACAAGATTTGTCACGTGTCAACGAGATAAGTATTCCGAGATGGTTGATCACTAAACGCGATAATCAAGTAGAATTGCACGCATTTGCGGATGCATCTCAAGTTGCCTATGCAGGGGTAGTTTATTTAAGAACTACAGACGTGTCCGGAAATGTGCATGTGAATTTGGTGACTGCCAAAACAAAGGTCGCACCAATAGAAAAGAAAATATCTATTCCAAGGATGGAACTCTGTGCTGCGGTACTTGCTACCAAGCTGATATTCGAGGTGTCACAAATAATGAAGATTCCCAAAGAACATCTATATGCCTGGTCTGATTCCACGGTGGTGTTGGCATGGTTGAGAGGAGAACCTAGCCGTTGGACTACATTTGTCAGCAACCGAGTGTCTGAGATTTTGACTATGCTAGATCGTGATCAGTGGAGTCACGTCAGAACCGATCAGAATCCTGCTGATTGCGGTTCCCGAGGTATGGAAGCCCTCGAGCTAATGTCGTTTAATTTGTGGTGGACCGGTCCGAGGTTTCTTAGTCAAAATATAAAGTTTCCTGCAAAAGAAATATTTGTGACCACTGAAGAACAGAGACCCATAAGGATTTTAACTGCCACAGTTAAACGGAAAGAAGAATTTGTTTGGAATAGGTTTTCAAATTTACAGAAGTGTTTAAAGGTGTTATCATTTTGCAAGAGATTTTTAAATTTAAAATTACCCAAGGAAAAGAGAGAGACCAGTAGAACAATTACAATCAAGGAGTTAAATGAAGTTAAGGAATTTTGTATAAAAGAGACTCAGCGTTTTTATTTCAAAGAAGAACTACTGCAGTTAAAATCCAAAGGTCTTGTATCCAAGAAGAGCGCTCTCCACACTCTTAGTCCCTTTCTCGATGAGAAGGGAGTTTTAAGGGTAGGAGGCCGCATAAACCATTCTGGGAGCCAGTTTAGTAAAATGCATCCGACGATTATGCCTGGTGAAGGTCATTTCACCAAGTTGTTAATTCAAGATCTTGAAGCAGTATCAGACCTTACTTCCAAAGGCTTTATAGCTGCTTTCAGGCGGTTTGTGGCTAGAAGGGGTCATTGTCAGTATCTCTACAGCGACAATGGTACCAATTTTGTTGGAGCCGATAAAGAGTTAAGAGAAATGTGTCAGAAGGCTGTGTTTCAAGTTCCAGTTGAAGTTTGTCTGTTGCTTTCGGGGGAAGGGACTACGTGGCACTTCATTCCGCCCCAAGCTCCAAATTTCGGAGGCCTGTGGGAGGCCGGGGTGCGCTCTACTAAATCCCACTTGAAAAGAGTGATAGGTGACGCGACTCTTTTTAGCGGTCTTTGTCAGTCGTTAATTAGTTTTTCAGTTTATTTCGTCTAATATAAACAAATAATTACACTTTATAAGATTATGATTATGGAATTTATTATAGTCTTACATTAATTATTATGTAGGTACCTACATGGCATTTTTTTAATCCGCGACCTTGGGCGCGGCCGCACCTACGTCCATTGCCGAGCGCCTCCGGTAGAGACTAAGAGAATTCCCGGTGGCGCCCGGCGGACCTTGGCCATCCGCGTGGCCACTGCGTGGTGGTCGGGTGTTACCCCGCATCTTTGGGGTCGGGTTTTATCCCGCGTCGGTGAGTGAAGGCGTGCGTGGGGTGCAGCCCCACATCACGCAGCCCTTCTAGCCTGCTTCTGTAAGGACGGTGGGTTGCTAATCCATCGTCCTCAGGCCCCGATCATGGAGGTCGATGGTCCTGGGCGTAGTCACGTCTGCGGCGACCTCGCCGCACACTTCGGAACTCAGCGGGGAGGGTACGCTCCCTCACCCTACCGGCCGCCTCCTTCACGAGCATTACCTGCTCGCAGAAGGAAACGGCCGCGTTCCACTGACTCTCGCTAGAGACCATGGCTCGTAGCATGGTCTCCCGCGAGAGCGTATCTACGCCCAGGCCCACAACGAAGTCCCGGCCCTGACTCGCCCATGCTGAGCATTCCACCAACGTGTGGAATGCCGTGTCTACGCCGGAAGTCTCGCAGTGTTGACACGCGGGTGTGACCTCACGATGCATGCGAAACAGATACTCACCGAAGTTTCCGTGCCCGGTGATGACCTGTGTCGCACGATACGTGAGGCCTCCGTGCTGCCTCTGCAGCCACTCCTCCATGATCGGTCTCACCGCCGCGATGGTGGTGGTTCCCCACTTTGGTTGCTGAAGTCGCACCTTCCATGTCTCCATGAGATCCTGGCGGAGCTGGGACCGCTGAGCTCTCGCTTCCAGGTCCCATGGAGGGGTCGCGGCTAGGAGACATGCAGCCTCTAGGGAGATCGTGCGGTACCCTCTTATTGTTCTGACGGCCAAGGTCCTCAACGATCTGTGTAAAACAGCAGCGTTGTTGGCCGTCAGACTCGGCGCCCATACGGGAGCCCCGTACACGGCCATACTCCGCACGATCCCTAGGTACAGTCTCCTGCAGGAAGCGTTGGGTCCCTTTACGTTGGGTATCAGTCGCGAAAGCGCAGCTGTCGCCCCCGTCACTTTGGGGACCAAACTTCGGAAGTGTGGTCCGAAATTCCACCGGCTATACGAGCCCCAGATACTTCATTGTGGGCTCGATGCCGATGCTAACGCTCCCTACATTTACACTGGATCCTGGAGGTGGCCCGCGCCGAGGTCCGTGAAAACACAGAGCCTCGGACTTATTCAGTGCCACGTCCAGTCCCAGCCGCCGTATCCGACCCACGACTTCAGCAACCCCAGTCGTGACCTTGAGTGTTGCCTCCTGGTGCGTTGCTCCCCGCGCCGTGACGAGGGTATCGTCAGCGTAGCAAGTTACGCTGACGCCCTCAGGCAACGCACCCCGCAACACCCAGTCGTATCCGATGTTCCACAGGAGAGGTCCTAGGACCGACCCCTGAGGAACACCGCACGACACATCTCGCCGAGCTGGCCCGAGCCAGCTAGGGTAAGTTATAGCCCTCTCGGATAAATATGCCCCGACAATACGACGGAGGTAGAGAGGCACTTCATGGTATACCAATGCCTCCCTAACGCAACTCCAGGGTAAGGTGTTAAACGCGTTGGCGATGTCAAGAGACACCGCCAACGCCACCTCGCCCCGCGAGACAGCTTCCTCCGCCAGGGTCTTCACGCGCATGATCGCGCTCACGGTGGACCGTCCCCGACGGAAACCGTACTGGTTGTCCGCCAGGTCTGGGCCCACACGCGTGAGATGCTCGACGAGGCGTTCCGCAATAATTCGCTCAAAGAGCTTACACACCTCATCGAGCAACACGATCGGCCGGTAACCCGACGGTGAGTCCACCGGCCGCCCCGCTTTCCGGATCAGGACCAGTTTCCCCGTCCTCCACACCTTGGGAAACTGGCCCCTTTCGAGGCATGCGCTGAAGAGCCCCCTCAGTCGAGGCCCGAGTTCCTCGAGGGCCAGGACCCATACACGGCCCGGAATGCCGTCGGGTCCAGGGGCGGTGGTTTTCCGGCGACTGAGCCGAAGTACCACCGCTCCTAACTCACCCTCTCTGACTTCGGGTACGTCGTCTTCGCTGCTGCTATCCGCATTGGGCGTCTGGGACGGAGCCATGCGCGGAGGGATGTGCTCCTCCGCGCTCGTCGGAAACAGAGAGCCCAAGACCCCCTCCAGCCGATCAGGCTGGAGACTCTGGGTCAGTAGGAGCGCCCTCGGTCGGAGTTTACCTCTGACCTGCAGGTACGGGCGCCCCCATGGGTTCCGCTCCAGGGACTCCAGGAGCTCCTCGCGGGCTGTCGTCTTAGCCCGCGTGATCGCTTCCTGGAGGGTGCCCTTAGCCTCTCTGTAGGACGCATATAGCTCCGCCTCCCGGGCTGCCGCGTCGTCTGGTCGACGATGCCTCCGGCGAAACCTGGTGTACTGGCGGCGGGCGGAGACGCATGCTGCACGCAGCTGTGCAATCTCCGACGACCACCAGTACACCTGCTTCCTGGCCGGCCCAGGTGTAACCCTAGGCATACCTACATGGCATGGAATCCTTAAAAGATTTTAACAAAATAAACCTACTCCATTGTTTCTATGTTCACGTAGCTCAAGTAAAAGCTGCATAAGGTGCGGCGAAAGTCAGGCGAACAGATATAGAAGCTACGTAATGCGATAAATTAGTGCAAACAAAATTGAACACTATTCCGTTGAATCAAGTTTTAATTTTTAATATGAAATTTGTTTATATCTATGTATGCCTATGTATAATGTATAGGTCGACTAGGGACATTATTTTCTTGGGATTTGTTCTAGATCCATCGTCCATTGTATATAAGGTCTTTGGGCCTAACGAAGAAAATAAATACATAATAAATGAAATATATTTTTATTTTTCAACGTAATCACCATCAAGTTCAATGCACTTTTGCCATCTTCCCTTCCAAGCATTTAGTCCGTTGAAAAAAATTTATTCTTCCTTAGAGTCAAAATATGCGTCTACTGCTGCTTTGACTTCGTCATTTGTCAAAAATCTTTGACCTCCCAAGTGCTTTTTTAGGTTAGGGAACAGAAAAAAGTCTGACGGTGCCAGATCAGGTGAATAAGGTGGATGCGGTAACAGTTCAAAGCCACAGTTGTGAATTTCTGCCATTGATTGGACTGACGTGTGAACACGAGCGTTATCTTGATGAAACAGGACTTTTCTTCTGATCATTCCTGGACGTTTTTCTTTTATTTCCTCTCGTAAACGACGTAGTAAGGTACAGTAATAATCAGAGTTTATAGTTTGACCCCTTTCAAGATAATCAACCATAATCACACCCTACGAGTCCCAGAATACTGAAGCCATCACCTTACTTGCCGACAAAATCGACTTAGCCTTTTTGGGGGGTGGTGAACTAGGTCTTTTCCACTGTTTTGATTGTTGTTCTGTTTCCGGTGTACAGTAATGAACCCATGTTTCGTCCATAGTAACAAAACGATTCAAAAAATCACATTCATCAGCTTCAAATAACTCCAAACAGTCGCGTGCAATAGTCAATCGCATCCTTTTTTGCTCAACTGAAAGCAGTCGCGGAACCCACCTCGCAGACACCTTGTGGAAACCCAACACGTTGACTATTATGTTTTGACTACGTTCATAAGAGATGCCTATAATCTGGGCTATCTCTCTAATTTTCAATCTGCGGTCTCCCATAATGAAGTCGAGTATTTTTTTAACATTTTCGTCAGTAGTGGACGTCGAAGGTCTTCCAGAGCGGGGTTCGTCTTTCACACTCTCTCTACCACGCTTGAATTCTGCTATCCATTTTTTGACGGATGAATATGAAAGAGCGCAATCCCCTAATGTACTGACCATATCATCATGGATGGCTTTTGATGACAGCCCCTTCTTATGGAGGTCCTTAATGACGGCACGCTGCTCGATTTGCTCCATTTGCGGAAATGATGTCAGATTGCTTTGTTAATAAATTTATAAAATTAAAACTAATTATCGCACACGTTTCAAACTTCACACAATTAACAGGTCTGAACTGAACTAAATAATGTGGGTAGATTTGATTTTTAGAACTAAATGGATCAGTGTTAGGACGACTACTTTTCAATCCACCCTCGTATTATTAATTATAATTGAAAAACGCGACGGACGGACAGACAGACAAATTGTCGTATTAAATATATAGATAGTATTTTATACATTGGTCTGTATAAAAGAACACATCTAAGACCTCCGAGGTTCAAAATATTATCTAAATGGACAAGAAAATATGCAAACTTTATGCGCGGACAGCTAGTTTGATAACATGAAAGTTACCTGGCAGCTTCAACAATCGTCTTCTTGCGATCGCTCGGTAAGGCTATAACTTCTAAAATAGCGCGTGCGTATTCATCAGGTTCTGAGGCGAGGTAGCCAGTACGAGATGTTTCCGACGTCTCTATAATATCGGCCAGCGGCCCCCCGGACCGGTGGGCGATGGTGATCAGTCCCGCGGCCATGCATTCGACCACACCTATTGATGAGTTAAATGATTTAAAATGTGAAGATTAATTTAGATTGCACTAATAAAATAAATAATTTTAGACATTTTAACATGGGTTATCCATTATTATAATCCATGGGTTATCCCTGTATAATTGCGTTATGACTCTCTTCCTTATGAAGCATGAAAATTAGGATTAGAGAATGATTAACTAACTTATGCCAAAGTGCTCGTTCCACATAGCGTGAAGGGCGAGTGTTGAGGTCTGGTACAGTTGGAGCAGACGCGCGTACGGCGCATTGACCACAAACTGTACGCTGTCTTCCAACGCCAGGTGCTTAGCCAGATCCTTCAGGTTCTGTACTCGCTCCTCGTCCACACCGTTGCGACAGGAACCGACCAAAACCAACTTTATCTGCGACAAGACAACATAAGATAACTATTTGCCAGGTGAGAGTTAATCTCCGTAAAAGAAAGTTTGTTTGTATCGCGGCATAGGGCCACGACCACCCATCGTCCATTGTCGAGCGACCCGGGTGAGCCATTGTAAAGATACTCTATGGTGAGCGACCGGGTTTAGTGAAAATAACAACCATGCAGCCCTTACGTTGATTTTTACAACGGAATGAGCCGCTAACTATAATTATACTAAACTTATTATATACCATAAATTTTATATGGATCAAATTTTCTGAAGGTTTTTGTCTTTTAGGAATTACACACACATTGTACAAGAGGCTTAGAACGGACGCAAAACTATCAGAATAATATTATATCTCCACTACACAGTGATGAAAGTGATGTTGATCTCAGCGACGATGATCCAACTTTCCAATGCGTTGTTCCAAACGCAAGAAACTATTTATTTTACGACTCCTGTTCTTCATCGACAAGTTCACAAGATACGAGTAGAAACCATGTGGCGACAAAAGGACGCAAGCGGACCATAAATACTTCTAATTGGAAACAAAATGAAATTAAACGCATGCGCAATAAAGGCAAATCGTATGTCTCTCGTCACTCTCAAAAAAAAATACCAGCTAGATGCCTGAAGAAACCTTGCACTCAAAGATGTCGACTGAAGTGAACGGAAAAAAAAAATACGGAAGAGAGGTATGAAATCTTTCGCAAGTTTTGGGATTTAGGTGAATTGGTGTTGCAAAGAGCATACATTAATTATTGTATGATGGACATTGCACCGAAGTACAGATACATGAATGCCAAGAACCCCAGAAATAATAAACAAGGCCTACCATTTCAAAATGAATAACACTACAATTCCGTACCATGCGTGAATAGGTTGATAAGTCGACTTACATATATATATTTTTTAATGTATAATAGGCATTAGAATTGCTTCTTTCATAGGGTGAATAAATGACTAAGTCTATAGGTCTGTTTTACCGCACATAGCAAACATGTAAATTTTTTAATAACTCTCTTACTAAATGGTACAATGCGACGTCTTGAGATATTAAAACATACAAATTGTAATTATTTACACAACTCAACATGTCATTATAATACTGCCAACTATTAAGAAAAATTAACGAACAACACGAGATGTTCATTTATTCAAACAACCTAGTTAACGTTTTTAATAGCATAAATCAAGTTGTTCAGTTATTACCGCATCGCAATTGCGTTGTATTTTGTGACAAATAAATCTATCATCTATTACATTTTTTATCCGTTGTGCATGTGATGAGACCAAGTGATATGTTAAATCACGATTTTTTTAGGTAGGGTCTCGCGTGTGTCACTTGTTCCAGTGTCCTTGACCGAGTTTGATTTGTTTTGGCGCGTGGCGAATAATTCAAAACAAAATTAAATAACAATTGATAGATCAAGGAAAAAGAGAGAAGAATGTAAAATACTAAGAAATTCTGGTCAAAGTTACGTTACAGAAAAAGGTAAAGAAATTGCTGCGAGGCAAATACGAGCACTAACTTTTTGTAGACTGAAATGTATTGAGCGGTTTTCTGAATTCGAAAGAAAGCTGTACTTTGATGAATATTGGACACTAGGAAGCAGAGATCGGAGAGCAGCGTATATTGCCAGCCATATCACCATATTACCAAAGAAAACGATTTATGCACAAGAACTAATTTTGGATGCAAAGGGGCTCTACCAACATCTTTAGGGCCCCAGCGACCTCACCTGCTAGTGGCGCACCTGCTGATAAACGGACGAGGCTCGTTAATTTACGGTACCTATGGAGTGGCTTCGGCCCCTACGTGGGTACCAGGTGGTACAACAGTGTTGGTCCGGGGGGGTACCACCGTGCAGCTGTGCTAAAGCCCCCCAAGTAACCCAGCCCAGGCTGGGTTGCGTTAGGGGTTCAGCAGCTGCACCGCCGGGCCCGGGGCGATGTATGGTGCAGCAGGCATGGGACAAGTGGGGGCGAAACGGAGTCTAGTGTGGGTGGTGTGGGTCGATTCGCCGGCCAGGGAGACCCTTAGCAACGGCGTTGCCGCGGCCGCCCGCAACACAGTCATGGGGCCCGCCTGGGGCCAACCACCCCAGGAGGCTGCCCCACATGTTGCGCATAATCCTGATGTGGGATCGCCGCTCCGGGTGGTAACCGGTGTGGGGTAGCGGCGGCCTTGCATCAGGGGGGTTTGGGAGCCCTTCCGTCCGGCGAGTCGGCTCCGACCTAACCACACGGTTCTAGACAAAGCTAGCCCCTGCGCTTTGTCACTTACTGCTGCACCAAATGTCGCCCTGTCTTCACGCTTCTTCTTCAAAATCTACAATGGCAGTGCAACAAAAAAGAAATAAACGTTACACAGCGGCCCTAGGAAACCCCACAACTTCACATTTCGAGGTGGAGTTCACTAACGTCCGTGGACTCCATGCGAACCTCGATACCGTCCACCACCACCTTGAGACGGCACGGCCCGCTGTGATGTTCCTCACGGAGACACAAATACGCCGCCCTGACGACACGTCTTACCTGTGTTACCCCGGCTATGTCATCCAGGAACAATTTCGAGACAAAGCCGGGGTGAACGTGTTCGTTAGGGCGGATGTTTGCTGCCGCCGGTTGCGCTGCCTAGAGAACCCCTCCAATTCCGTCCTTTGGCTGCACGTAGACCATGGCTCTATGAGCCAGATCTACGTGTGCGTCTACCGATCCCACACAGGGGATTCTGAGACAACAAAGCTCTTCCAGTACCTCAGCGAGACGGCTGATGAAGCGCAGGTGCGGTTCCCGAACGCTGACCTAGTATTTCTGGGGGACTTCAATGGCCATCACATTGAATGGCTGGGGTCCCTCAAGACTGATCATGCGGGTAGAGCCGCCCATGCGTTCGCTCTCTCCCACGGTCTGACCCAGATGGTATGCGGGATCACCCGGATAACAGGTCAGATCACGCGCCCGCTCTGCTGGATCTACAGCTGACGAGTCGCCCAGCCCAGTACAGTGTTTCGGTAGGAGCCCCACTGGGTAGTTCCGAGCACTGTGTTGTTCACGCTGTCATGAAGGTGTCACCTCCTGCACGTCCTGTACAAACGTCACGACGACTATGGCACTACTCGTCAGCGGATTGGGACGGTCTACGCGATTATTATGCGTCCGTCCCCTGGAGCCAGCGCTGCTTTGTAGGAAAGGCTCCTTCGGATAGTGCTTCTGCTATTGCTGGCGAGATCAGTTTAGGGATGGATTATTACATCCCTTTCACTGATGTCGCCAGTATCCGCAGAGCCCGTCCCTGGTTCGGGCGAGATTGTGCCAAAGCTGTTCGACAAAAACAGTCGGCATATCGCGCCTGGATCAGGGCCCGGGCTGTGCGTGACCCAAACGTGGGCCACCTCAAAGCAGCGTACAACCGGGCCACAAAGTCGAGTAAGAGGGCCTTGGTCAGGAGCTCACTTCCCATCCCACGGGCAGCCGTGGATTCTGGCAACTGGCCAAAGCCGTGCAATCTAACTTTTGTCAGCCCTCGCTGCCACCGCTGCGTTACCCAGATGGAACACTGGCTCACAAAGCCCAAGAGAAAGCGGATACGCTCGCAGACCTCTTTGCGGCTAATTCCCGGGTCGACGACCGTGGCCTGCAGCCCCCCGCCATCGCCAACTGTGGCCACACAATGCCTGATATTGTTATCAGGCAATGTGATGTACGGGCAGTGCTGCGGTCACTCGACACGCGGAAAGCCAGTGGCCCTGACGGCATTCCGGCGGTGGTGCTACGAAAATGTGCAGCTGAGTTGTCTCCAGTATTAACGCGTCTGTACCGCCTGTCATACTCTTCAGGGCTCGTGCCGGAGGTCTGGAAGGAGGCGAACGTACAACTGATCCCCAAGAAATGGGATCGGTCCGATCCAGGCAACTATCGACCCATAGCTGTCACCTCAGTCATTTGCAAGGTGCTTGAGCTCCTTATAAATAAGCAGCTCATGCAATTCCTAGAGGATCACTCGCTAATCAATGATCGACAATACGGCTTCAGGCATAGTGATCAACGGGTGATCTTCTGGCATTCGTAACGCATGTCTGGGGTGGGGCTATGGAAAGGCACGGCGAGTCCTTGGCTATTAGCCTGGACATCGCCAAAGCCTTCGATAGGGTCTGGCATGCTTCGCTCCTTTCCAAGCTTCCGGCATATGGTCTACCTCCTCAACTGTGCAGCTGGATTGCCAGCTTTTTAAACGAGCGCCGAGTGCGGGTCCTCTGCGATGGCCAGGCTTCTCGCTTCTTGCAAGTGAATGCCGGGGTACCGCAGGGATCCGTACTATCACCAACTCTCTTTCTTTTGCATATCAATGATATGCTATCCCTCGGGAACATTCATTGCTATGCAGATGACAGCACACTGCACGGGAGTTACTCGGTTCGTCCGACGGCGGGGCGATCTGAGATTGAGGAGGAGAGACGACGACTCGTGGCTGATCTCGACCGTAACTTCGACAGTATCTCTCAATGGGGTACCGAGAACCTGGTCGAGTTCAATGCCCGCAAAACACAGGCGTGTGCATTTACTGCGAAGAAATTCCCTTTCCTTCCCCTACCCTCTCTTCAGAATGCATTATTACCAATGAAGGACAACCTTGATATCCTTGGCATAGACGTTCGTCGAGAGCTCAATAATAAAAACTACATCGAAAGATGTATAGGGCTAGCTTCGCGGAAACTAGGAATACTGAATAAGGTAAAGAGATTCTTTACACCGGACCAGAGGTGTCTGCTGTACAAGACGCAGATTAGACCCTGCGTCGAATACTGCTCTCACCTCTGGGACGGCTCCGCGAAGTATCTGCTGGACGCTCTCGACGCTATGCAGCGACGAGCTATCCGTATTATAGATTGTCCGGAGGTAACGGGAAGCCTTGAGCCGCTAGTTCAGCGCCGAACAATAGCTTCCTTGGCCGCATTCTACCGTATTTACCACGGCGAGTGTTCTGAAGAGCTCTTCAATCTGATCCCACCCTCTTCCTTCCGATCCCGAACGACTCGTGCCGGGCAGAGATGCCACCCCCACACTGTGGATAGCATGTTCGCGAGAACCGAACGTTTTAAACGTTCGTTTCTCTGCCGAACGATAGTGGCCTGGAACGCCCTGCCTGTGCACGTGTTTCCTCCCACATATAATCCTGGGTTCTTTAAGCGGAGCGTGAAGAGGCACATCAGTAGGTCGTCAAGTTGAGGGCCACTCTCAATAGTAATGAGTGCTGTGAGAGTCGCCCACAATCGCTAGACGTCGTCACGACTTACCACCAGGACGGCGGCGTCACTTTGGCGAACCAAATATAAAAAAAATAAAAAAAAAAAAAAAAATAGAGATTGCTATTGCAAATATACGTTAACAATTAATAATGAAAGCAGATCAACTTGTAAAGATTGTTTTTGCAAAACTTTTGGGGAAACTAAAGGTTTCATTAACATTGTAATAGATAAAAAAAAACACTACACAACCGGAATCATTCCAGCTGTTGATGATTTAAAATCTGCCAAAGATCACATCTTATCATTCCCAAACTACGAAAGTCATTTTTGCAGAAATAGAACAAATAAAAAATATTTATCATCGGACCTTTCTATATCTGCTATGTATCGTTTATATAGAGAAAGTTGCCCAAATCCTATTTCACTTAAATTGTATTCCCAGTGTTTTCACGATTTAAACTTATCATTCAAAAAACCGGCTAAAGATACTCGCCACACATGCGATCTTTTGAATACAAAGATAGCATTAGCTGAAGGAGAGGAAAATACCAACTTTATAGAAGAGCTAGGTGAGCATCAATCACAAGCCGAAAACGCTTATGCTGCAAAAAGAAAGGACAAAGATGAAGCGCAATTCAAAATTTCGAGCTTATGCATTTGATCTTCAACAATGCTTACCTTAGCCATTCCTGAAAACGTCTGTCTCTTCTTATAAGAGACAACTATGGTCCTACAATCTTACGATTCATAACTTAAAAGATGACAAAGCTACTTGTTACATGTGGGACGAAACCATCGGTGCTCGAGGAGCAAATCAAATTGCTTCGTGTTTGTGGCATTTTTTACAAAATTTGCCACCTGAAGTTACAGAGGTCACATTTTATTGCTGCAATGATGTTCATGTATTTATTGCATGTGCATCCAACCCTAGAGACAATCATGTTTTTGATGAGCGGACATAGCCACATGGAATGTGACTCGGATCATGCCCTAATCGAAAGAACTAAAAAGAAAACGCAGCTTAAAATAAATCATCTTAACGATTGGATGCAACTGATAAGATCCTGCAAAATTAATAACGGATTGTAACTAAAAAATTTTCTAAATTTTGCGGAATTGCGTTCCAAGATTTACAATTAAAAACAAGGATGCTAGTGGTGAAAAATTTTTATGGCAACCAGTGAAATGGCTGCAATATAAGAAACCTTTCGGAGAAATACGTTTTAAGACAAATCTTGACAACGAAAGCTCTTTTAGAGTCATACATTACAGGAAAAGAGGCAAATTCAATTTAGACACTACAGAATTAGAAGTTGTTTCAAAAGAGACTTTACCAATAAGTAAAGAAAAAATAAGGATTTGATGGATTTATTGCCACTCATAGACCCCATTTTTCACGAATTTTATAAAAACATTAAAACTGATAGTCACGCATCCAACATCGATCCTGATTTAGACTCCGAAGACCCTGATGCAGGAGGAAACGGAGAATGTCTATTTTTAATAATTTCTGGACCATGTCTTGGCCACAAAAAAAAGTATTTGTGTCTTCTATGGTGGATAAAACTGAGACTCGGAGGAAAACCAAAGGTACCGACTCTAGACGTGCAAGTTCCAAATCGTATTATTTTCAAATAGAAGGCAAAAGAGAACAAGTGTGTTTGGTAACATTTCTAAATACACTTGGTATAAAGGAATGGACGGTTCGCTATTGGCTTGGTGATGGACATAGTAAAGAAAACCATACAATTGTGAACACGCCTCCCTCAGTAGTTACTGAGAGTAAGCGGAATTCTATAAAAAGCTATCTATCAGCCTTGCCTAAATTACCATAGCATTACTGTCGCAAATCGAGTACAAAGCAATATTTGGAACCTCTAATTCAGTCTAAGTCACAGCTTTACAATTTGTATGTGGAATTTGGCATCCTCATCATCCAAACCTGTTGCTTCCAGGAAGCTCTTTTGTGACGTTTTAATAGAAGAAAACATTGGTTTGTTCCAACCTAAAAAAGACGCTTGTGACCTTTGCTGTGCTCATAAAGTAGGCAACGTTTTAGAAGAAGATTATAAGCATCATATTGAACTCGAAAACATGGCTCGCGACGAAAAAAACATGGATAAACAAGCTGCAAAAAATGGAACCATCCACACTATGACAGCTGACTTACAAGCTGTAAAACTATGTCCATATTCGACAGCTAGTGCTCTTTATTTTAAAACCAAGTTAGCAGTGCATAATTTTACAGTCTACAATCTTGGAACAGACAATGTCACCTGCTATTGGTTTGATGAAACCACTTGTGACTTAAAAGCGACCACCTATGCTTCTTTTTTTGTGGATTACGTTACAAATCTATTAAATGAAGATGCAAAAGACGTCGTGATATGGACAGACGGTAGCACATAGCAAAATAGAGACAGTATCGTTTCTAATGCCCTACTTAGGCTAGCTATGCAAAAAAATATATTTATAACACAAAAATACCTCGAAAAGGGACATACACAGATGGAGGTAGACTCTGTCCATTCTGTCGTTGAGAGAAAGCTTAAGAACATGGAAATATTTTTACCATCACAGTACGCAACAATAACGAAACAAGCAAGAAAGAAACCCTCTCCATACAGAGTCATTCAACCAGATCATACTTTTTTCAAGGACTACGGGACTAAAGAATATCAAGTTTATGACTCCATACGACCTGGCCGCACATCTGGTGATGATTGTGTGGTAGACCTGCGAGTATTAAAATATAACCCTGATGAAACTATTCAGTATAAAAAACATTTCAAAGATGACTTAACCCCATAGCCACGAAGACCACGAAATATATTAACACTTACAGATAGTCTTCCATTATTGTTTTCATCTAGATTACCAATATTAGAAAGCAAATATCTGCACTTACAGCAACTTAAAAACGTCATTCCTCCTGATTGCCATCAGTTTTATGATAACTTACCTTTTAAGAAAAAATTAATATTCTTTTTATTATAAAGTCATAAAGACTGATACTTGTCTTAGACAAATGCCTTTTGATTATTGTATAATTTCATTTATATTTTGACTGATTATATTTAGCTTATAGTGTTACGATGTGCATACATCGACAATACACATTTTGCGTTTGGTAACATCACTGGTTTAGAAGTTACTAGAATATTAGCAGACCGGTTCAAGCAATGAGAAATTCCTTAGTTCATTGTTCGATGAGTCGGGCAAGATCGAAAAGATAAGGATTGAGCCGTTAACCAATAGCGAGGCGCATCGATACGTGGAGTGGCGCGTCACTAGACGCTAGGAGAAGGGGTCGGTATGATTTTATTGCCCGGACCGAGGTCATATAAGCCGGCGCAGAGCTAACGGAGACAGAAAATTAGCATAATAGAAATCTCATAAACGCACAGCAGACGTAACCACCGTTAACGAACTATTAAATTATAACATTTAAAATAAACCAAGTAATTCCGATAGAATAGATTTGAATTGATATTATCATTTAATAGTGGTGAAACTTGTGCAGTTAATTCCGTTCCCGAATCAGGGGTAAGTGCTGTGAACAGAATAGCTTACGGGTAACGTCCATCGCGCGATCTCTAATTAGAATATTACCAAATAGCTATTTCATAGATTATTAGTAACCTAAAGAAACCTATAGTAGTTTAGACTCCGAGGTGATTCGAGCCACAGTTATTGTAGTTTCCATCGCGTATAATATCATTACCTATTTTATAAACTTTTTTATCTTTTATTTTCTTTTTATTTATTTATTTCAGGCAACAAATAGAAAAGTTACAGGTGGTATAAACTTATTCTACGGCCCATAGATAAATACCTTAAAACTAAGAATACATATATGTAGATATTGTAAAGTTGTGTTAGTGATAGAACCTTAAGACTAGTGTAAATAAACACTTCACTATCGCACTTAGGTCCTTTTGCGTTCCGGTGGTAACGATCCGCGGAAGCGACGGAATACCACGCCCTGTGGCCAGAAGTTCTCCTGCATGGCGAGGCTCAGGCAACTGTTGGGCACTCGCACCACGAACGACAGGAAACTGACGTTGCGGCTGGACTCCAACAGCTGTAGTCTCGGCGCGAAGTTGCCCTTCTTGCGCACGTACTCCACGATGTTCTCCGCCTTAGTGGTGTAGTGTAGGCGGGATATATACACTAGTGTACTCGGTACTGCAGCACGCAGCGCTGTGCTGGACTGCGTTGCATCTGTGCCGCAACGGTTCCCTTTGGTTCGCGATCGGCGCTTCCTACTTTGCACCGTCACAAACTCATCATTAGCCACATCCGATACCTTCTCAGGTAGTGGCTTCGGTGGAGCGGTCTTGATTACGCTAACAAAACCTCGTAGTTTCGCGGGAGCTGCAAGCACGGGCAGCGGAGCGGGGCGCAGGGTTTGAGCGGCTTGACAGGTAGGGGCCGCGGGGGCGGGTGCAAGTGTGTGTGCACTCGATGACGGCGACACGGACAAAACTGCTGACGCGAAACTCACATTGAGGTCAGCTTCGCAGCGCGTGTTAATGTTGGCGTTAGGTGGTGACCGCGCGGTAAATACCGCTGTAGTCTCACGTAAAGTAACAAGTTCTTTACGCAAATTCACAACGATATCCTCGGTTTTCGCCAACTTTGTCTGGACGTCCGCCAAGCTCGCCTTTAAGGACACTATATCCTTTAAAAGGCAGGTAACGTCGACGTGATCGAATGTGACCGGAGGAAGCTTCGATAAGTCCTGGGCCACAAACGTAGGCACGTCGTCGGGATCGGTTTCCTTAAGCAGCGTGATGATATCCTGTATGCTCTTCCTTGTCCCGTCACGCCGGCGGGACACCATCTGGTCGCTCTTATTGAGTACGCTGTACAGTAGCCGCTTGGAGGCAGCTATATCTTCATGGCTGAAACTTGACGAACAGATCTGGATAGCCGACAGCTCGTTCATCACATCTAGCTTCTGTTGCAGGAACGCCAGTAATTCGTTTGCGACAAGTTGCGAACTCATCGCAATACATGCAACGGCTGACGCCGCGCTACACTATACGAGTATAAGTCAGCAAACACGTCCGCATCAAAACGCGGCCTAGACAAGACTAAAGAGTAGAAGTAAATATCAAAATCAGACGATGCTGAATTTCTTGCCACAAAATATACGAGAAAACATTTAGGACGGTGAAGTTAAATTACTCCACGCCTAAATGCGATAATTATATATGTATTGTATATATATATATATATATATATGTTGTAGGGAATGCTAGGACCATTCGGTAGGGCAATGTTAATACATTGCCCTACCGAATGTAACGATAAATTGTTAATATTTCTACATAAAATTTTCTTAAGGGCTATTCACCTACGGCCTTAAGTAGTAATCTTTAATATTATAATTTTAATTCGTGAATATCACGAAGGAGAATCCGGGTTAAGATAATTCATCTACCCGACATATTTTATTGTGAAGCCGTACTATTTGGGGCGCGGCCTTAAGCCGGAAACCGTTAATTTTCTAACCACCTATCTGGAATATTCACTATTATTTAATGTTGTATTATCGAGACGGCCATAGAAGGATTGTCATTTTGGGTTTCCCTAAATTGGTGAACCATTAGGAGATACTGTTCAGTAACATTTTATTATCTAGACTGCCGATACGTAATAGGTAGAAAAGTAGTCTTTTGAAATGTACCCACATTTGTGTTGGGCTTATAGCTAAATTTTATTATTTTATTAGTAGTTAATTATTGCATTGAGACTTTCTGCCGCCGGTCGGAGACCGATATATAGGGATGAGCCAACTACCTGTCTGTGTTTTCCTTGTTCCCATGTTTGTATTATCCTGTGTTATGTGTAACCTTGCCGTGTACCCTCATGTAAATAATTGTGCAGCGCGTCCGACAACTAGGGAACCTGTACGGCGATTTACGTGTGTGCCGAGCCGGTATCTAATCCGTTGCTTGTGTCAATTCTAGAACTACCTTGGGGCTTAGAAAAGCCATATTTGGTCCAGAATACTATTGCTGAGCAACCCGAAGCTGCGCCGTCGCTCCGTGGCCTTCGACCCGGAGCATCTCGCCAGCTAGATCAAGATTAATTGGAGGACACCAGCGGATCCTGCCAGCCGACCGACGTCGCCTGCGGACCCACAGTTAAGTGCACCGGGCACTTCCGTAAACAGTATATGTGATCCTATTCGACCGACACACTATTAGCTACTAGCATTATATAACCCCTAGGTTCCCTGCCAATAAAGTAACGTTCATTGTTTTACGTCGTTTAATTTACTTCCAAGCAGGGGCCGTATCAATAGTTATTTTTGATTTTGAAACTCTTTGCATACTCTAAACATAAAGTTTAAGTATACAAAAATACTAATTATAATCATGCTAATAAGTAAATAGCAAGTTATGATGACGTTTAAATTATGAGACTATATAAGCTAGTTACTACCAAAGTGGAAATGATGAGACTGTGATTACTTGAGTAAATATAAGTTATTTATTAGAGTAAATATAGTATAGCTGAACTCTGTTTTATTCTCCCTCAAATTACGCGTAAGTCCCAAAAAGGGCAAATAACAAATGTCACAAAAAATAAAAATCCGCGTAAGTGTATTTTTTAGCCAAAATATTGATTGGTTTTAATTAAATAGTAAGGTATACGTTAACTGGTACACATTTTTATATAACTGTAGGTTCGATAACGTATTTGATAAGTACAGCAGAAGTTATTCAGTTTTTTCGCTCTCCTGTAAAATTTGCCTCACCTAACTTACGCGGTATTGTCTGTTGCTAGTTACGCGGTATTGCAGTATCAGCGACGATATGTCATTTTGTTACTGTAAATACAGAAATTCATAAAATAATCTTATGTTATCTGAAAACCTCAAGCAAATGAATTACATTCGGATAAAAAAGTATTCAAAAACGTGAAATCTGAAGATAAAACTTAAACTTAAAAATGGCTGCACTGAAAAATTTGTATTTTCGATTTGTTGTTATTCACGCCTGGTACCGAATTAATTAAAATAATATTATACAAGATTTTAGAGGAAAACACAATAGTCACAGAAAACTTGATCCCATATTACGAACTGCCATCATAGACCATATAAATTCCATCCCGCGAGTTGAATCTCATTATCTTAGAGCTGCCTCCTCTAGGGAGTATATAGAAGGTAACAAAACAATTTCAGATTTATATAGTGATTTTAAGCTACTACAGCAACAAAATAACTAAGAAGCAGGATCATACATGACTTATTATAAAATATTTACGACATACTTTAACATATCTTTTTTTCAACCAAAGAAGGACCTATGTAATCTATGTACCTCATATCATAATTCTAATACAGACCAAAAACTAGTTTTGGAAAAAAAAAATCCGACACCCATATATATGAAAAGAAAATTAGCAGGGTAGAAAAATGTGATGACCGGAGCAAAGTAAACACTAACTTTAAAGTAGCTGTGTACGATTTAGAGGCAGTTCTACAATGTCCAAAAGGAGACACATCTTCATTTTACTATAAAAGTAAATTACATTGCTATATCTTGACCATCACTGAACTAACTAACTAGTAGTTCTGTGAACAGTAGACCTCGCGTTATTTTCGCATTTTCCCCTGCATTTCTCCCCCATTTTCCCCCAAATCGAAAAATCCCAAATTTCATGAAAATCGGCTGAAAAATGCGGCCTGTAGTCCGAAACTGACACACATACCAACAACGTCAAATCGGCCAGTCCTCGAGTTAAAACTGAGACGCTTCGCTCGCTCGGTCAATAAAGACTAAAGTTGCTTATAAAAATGTAAAATGTTATTTTTGGACAGAATCTGATGCCAAACGCGGTGCAACGGAAATAGGCTCTTGTATATGGGAATATTTAAGTTCATTATATGAAAATGGTAACGAAACTGAAGTGTACTTCTTTAAACTTTCGCGTTTTGTACACATTATAAACTTAAGACTAACGGGTCTTTTACGCGATTATTGAGAACCGAAACGTCGGGTAATAAAGAGGTATGTATATATCTCAATAATCGCGTGAAAGACCCGTTAGTCTTAAGTTTATAATGAAACTGAAGTGGTTTTCTACTCGGACAGTTGCTGCGGGCAGAATAAAAATACATATATTGCTTGTCTTTACATGTTTGCTGTTCACAAATTAAACATTAAAAGTATAACGCATAAATTTTTAATTAAGAGGTCACACCCAAAATGAAGTGGACAGTGTACATAGCCTAATCGAAAAAGAAGTCAAAAAGAATCTAAAATCAGGGTCTATATACACCTCGGATCAATACGTAACTCTCATTAAAAGACGCAAAAAAGACTAAACAAGCTTTAAGAGTACAGTAAATGAATTTGGCGTCATTTTATGATTTAAAAATATTACAGGAAGAATGGGGATATAATTTTAATAATAACACGGATGGAAATAATGTTAAATGGACCGACATAAAAGTTTTAAAAATTACTAATGAGAATACTACAGGGTTTTATATAAAACATCATACACAGAAGAAAATTATAAGGAGGTAGATGTAAGAAATATAAGGAAAAAAATGAAACCTATAACAGACAAAACATTGCATTCTGCTTATACTGAAAAACAAGAACTAAGTTCAAACAAACATAAATATTTAAAGGAGCTTATAACAAAAGCTTTGACACTTCCATGGGCGTAGCCAGGTACAGGCAGTATTCTAGTAACATAGAGTATTCTAGCTAACTCTATGTTATAGTATAGCATAGAGTTAGCTAGAATACTCTTAAACCCGTTTGTTAATATTTTGAAATAAATCTAATAAGAAAGGCTAAGAAACGACAAAAGCAAAAATCAATAATAGAAGCATCGCGGCAGTATCGCATCTCAAAATGTATTCACTTCCTGGAATTTTTACGCGGGATGGGATGACTATACTGCGCTTTCTGTAGGGGTCACCACCTGGTATGGCACTTGTGTCGAACACGACAGGCGAGGCCGGGAAGGGTAGTGCAAAAGTGCAAGCACATTTAGTTGAAGAAATAATCAAATTCTTTCTCATTCTTATCTGTGGATTCTGTGGTGCAAGTGTCGCCCGTTGCGTACCTGCATCATTGTGCAATTTCTGAAGAGCAGTATTAATTAAAAATTAGATAGGTATATGGAAATTTTTCAAAATTTCAATTTAGTCTTGGCATCATCAGCCCGCGAGGAGCTCCTGGAGACCCTGGAGTGCCACTGAACCCATGGGGGCGCCCGTTCCTTGAGGTCAGAGGTAAACTCCGACCGAGGGCGCTCCCACTGACCCAGATTCTCCAGCCGGATCAGCTGGAGAAAAGAGAGCCCAAGACCCCCTCTTGGGCTCTCTGTTTCCGACGAGCGCGGAGGAGAACATCCCTCCGGGCATGCCTCGGTCTTAGACGCCCAACGCGGATAGCAGCGGCGAAGACGACGTACCCGAAGTCAGACATCGCCAACGCCTTTAACACCTTACCTTGAAGCTGCGTTAGAGAGGCACGGATCTACCACGGAGTGCCTCTCTACCTCCGTCGTATTGTCGGGGCATATTTATCCGAGAGGGCCATAACTTCCCCTAGCTGGCTCGGGCCAGCTCGGCAAGATGTGTAGTGCGTTGTGCACTCACCGATGCGGGATAAAACCCGACCCCAAGGATGCGGGGTAGAACCTGACCACCACGCAGGGGCCACACAGGTGGCCATGGTCCGCCGGGCGCCACTGGAAATTCTTTTAGTGCGTACCAGAGGCGCTTGGCAATGGACGTAGTGCGGCCTGAGGATTTAAAAAAAGAAAAAGGTCGACATCATGTTTAATATTTTTAATATCCCCCCTTTTAAGGGGGGGGGGACTACAGGGTTTTTTTTAGGGGGGTGCTCACCCCTCCCCCGATTTATTTTAGGATTAGGTCTGCCCCCCCTTAATGGAATCCTGGCTACGCCCTTGGACACCTCCCTTTTATGCCAGTTTCTATGACACTATAGTATCATAAATTATATCTATTTTTATTTTCTGAGTTTATTTATAATGATGATTATTGTTTATTTTCTTAATTATTAAGTACTTAATGGAGCTAAAAAATATTACACTAAATATTATAACAATTAAGACTGCTGTTGAGCGAAAGAATCATTTTCAAATGGTTATTTATGTAATTAATTTAGTATTTTTATGATAGTGCTTGACATAAAATCGTAAAATTTTGACATTCATATGTGCTGTTTATGTGCCTAAACTGAATAAATGAAATTGATTCTTTGATTGATTCTTTGATTGTTGATTTTATAACGTGATTTGTTGATTATTTTGTACTTAGTGAATTTATTGGTGAGAGTTAAGTCTCATTTTTTATTTTGTTAGAATATTATTTTTGTTTATATATCATATTGAGCATAATATTAATAAAAAACTTTAATTTAAAAAGAGACATCAAAACAAACTTATAAGACTGAACTGTTATAATTATGAATAATAATTGATGTAAAAGTTTTTATTTTGAGTAATAACACACCAAAACTATCATTGTTGTGTTATTTAAGTTTACACAAAGACTACTAAATAGGTGCAACATAATTTAACTGTTTAATTGTGTTTAAATGTTTAATTTTAGCACACATTAGAACCTAAAAAAGGTACAACTCAAAGGTTTTCCATGAATTATTAAAATATTATAATATTTAGCACAATAATTAAAAAGCATGTTAACAGTAAATGTTTTTATCTACATAACAAGGTACTTTACACCTAGCCCGCTTAGTTTATGAACTAGAATTGTTTAAATTTGTAAATGTTGTTTTTGTCCTGTAAAATGACAATTTTTCACTTGTATCACTTATCACAGGTGCCGGGCGCCACTAGAAATACGTTCTGCTTGTAACCAGAAACGCCCGCCAACGGACGTTAGAGCGGCCGCGGCCCTAGGCCGCGGAACTAAAGAAAAAAAAGGCACAGAACTATAATGTTATTATTTTTAAGTTTTGTTTCATGTTTCTTTAAATTAATACTGTGATTCCCAATTTTAATTCTATTAAAAGAAAAATGTATTTAAATCTTCATACAACGTAGATTAACGTTAATAAGTTACGGGCCTTGTTCGGGAACCAACTCCCTAACATGGCACATCAACTACCTTTTAAAAATAGTATGTATTCTATAGATTGCATTGTTTTTTATATTGTATTTTTCCATTAAATAACTTACTTATATATTAGTGTATTATCTTTATATATTCTTTCTATATTCATTATGGCGCACACCATACCCAGCATGCCTGTCCGGGACAGACTGACATACTCACAATAGACTTGGAGCCCATGACTGCCAGACTTACCTCACGTTGTAAAGGCTGGAAATTTCTCAGACCATGTCCCCACCAAAGGTAAGAACGGTTGGGGTTACTTCTGGAGATATCAGGTAGCAAAGATGGGTAAAGGTGCTATACCTTACTTACGTCATTTTATAAAGCTTGAGTTTTGGATATTTTCTTCGGCATAACAATAGAAATCACATCACCAAATCCCAGAGCTCTGGCACGGCTGCAACTCCCTGCCAGACCCCCTTGAACCTGCCAGAGTGAGCTGCTAGACATAAGTCGTTAATTAATAGCTGAAAATTTCTCAGAGCATGTGCTCAACACAGGTCTACACACACAACATAGGTGTTGAGCACATGCTCTGAGAAATTTGGTGACGTAAGTCTGGCAGCTACAGGCTCTCGGTATACAAGCGTGTGAATAACATACAAATGCTTGTGAATGTCTGGTGTTTTTAACAAATTGACAAGCAGACTAGGTCTGGCTAGGTTTGGTCTGGGCGACAAACTGCAAAAATTTAACTTATCTGTGGTGATGGGGTACAAAAGCTCACCTTGTTCCAAAGCACTTCATTCTTGACAAGCAAGTTCCGGAGCTCGTACATAGCCTGCAGCATCAGCGGGTGATCCTTCTCCGGCCTGAACTGGGCAACTGACAGGATCCGGATGGGATCTGACTCTTTCACTAGAGTACGGAGTTGCTTCAATTCTGTCACCTGGAATTTAATCATTTAGATTTACCTTGGGTTTGACTGACCGAGAGCTGCTAAGGGCAAAGACTCAGTGACTCAAGTCCTTGTGGTGAACGCACACTTATCATTCAAAATTACGATCGTTTAGTCTAAAACCAAGGGTTAAAGACATGTTCGTGCGTGCGTGCGTCAACGGGAACACATTGCCAGAATAAAAAGTAGTCTATAGCATTCGGGGATAAAATAGTTCCATATTAGTGAAAGAATTTTCAATATCAAACAAACAATCAAATCTTTCCTTTTTATACAATTAGAATAGACTAATAGATAGATGTGTGTGTTAGTCACTGACCTCGCAGGGAGGGAACACCCTGTGGGTCCGCAGCGGCACGCCCCACACGTCGTCGATGTGCTCCTCCGTCCAGGAGCCGTTCACCATCACCACGTCCGCACAGCGCCCCACCACGCCGTACAACTGACGATCATACCTATTATATTACATTTGTAGACCAGACCAGCACCATAGAGTAGAACAAATGGAACAGAGTTTCCGCACTAAGTCTAACATTGTCCACAGGTTGTGCACGTGTGTGTTTGACGTTTCTAGTGTATGTGCGTACGCGACAAGCGGCCAGTGGACACGCACACATGCCCCGCGTGCACGGTAGTGGGCTCCGATTTAGACGTTTGTTCTTAGCTGAAACTCTTGTTCCGTTTGTCTGTGGTAGTACATCCTCACAAATTATGATATTAAAGTCTGTGTAGTCCTGTAGAAGTGGTACTCCTCTAGCTATAATATTAAGAGTTACGGCCTTGTGGAAAGCCACAGGTACATCAGAATCTAAGTAAAGTAATAAAACACTTAAAAAACTGTTTTCTTTCAAAAATTAAAAAAATGGCCGCAATGCGAGAAATAAAGTAGTGAGTGTTTTACAGTTTTAGAATCCTTATTAAACGCGCTAACTTTTAAAGTTACTTGCCTAACACACCCAGTACATTTTTTTTTCAGTTTGGCCAGTTAAAACTGAGCTAAGTATTTATTTTGAATTTTTGGTTGGGCAAATGGTGACATTTTACTTCCGAGCTAGAGAAATTGACTTTAAATTTCAGTATCGACTTTAAATAAAAAATATTCAGGGTTACATTAGAGAAAAAAACAAACGAAAAAGTAAATATATGTAGCAACAGGAATGAAAAACATTCACAAGGCGTAGATTTTATCTACTTTTTTTTGGAACGTCTATAATTTTTAAAATACTAGACCTACATTTTTTTTAATATTTTTCTGACAACTATTATGACCTAGCCTGTTACCCGATTCCGGCTTGACGTCGACTTCTGGGACACCCTGTATATTTGCAAATATTGATCCAACTCGAGAGCAAACACTACCAAATACTCACCCATCCAAAAATCTTGTAATACAGCAACTTGAACCACGAGAATATTGGGTTCCTAGCGATGACGCTGGAATTGTTGTATGAAACAATACGATGTTTGACTCGACGCATCATCGCCCCAGTGACAGTTGGGTAGTGCGTGTAGCAGCCGACGGGACACTGCGCGAGGTAACGGAATATGGGATATGTGAAGGCGTAACCCGTTGTGTCAATATACACGTCTGGAAGAAAACATTTATAATTATTATTTATTTATAGACGAGGAGCTTAGAGCTGATGTGCCTATTTCACAGTGTTGAAGTTTAGTTAAGTTTATTTTAGTTTATTTGTCCGTAGCCAGTGGTCCAGTCGATTCTTAAAGCTGTAGGAACCAAATCCGCTGTCGCAAACCGCTCTCGCTTATACAGTGTGCCGTGAGATCACACCACCGATTAAGCGATGTGACGTCAGACCGCACACGACGAATGCAAGTCACGCCTCACCCAGATTCCCGTCGCATCGATTGGTAGACTGCGTAAGCGCAGTATGACCGTCGCGCGTCCATTGGTCGGAGCCCCGCCTGTGGAGGGCAAGGGCCACCTACTTTAAATTATTATTGTTAATGAATTATTTTGTATAAAAACCAACCCAACACACGATTGTTCTAGCACCATATCACTTTCTTCTGTAAACTTAATAAATTACCTATAATTTCTGGACGTTTCTGATTGCTACCATACTCCATACAACTTGCACATGTAAGTAGTCTAGGCGACCAAAGCCTTTACTACTTCAAAGCCATTTACTGACGTAGCAGCCACAACATCAGTAGGCAGCTGGTTCTAGTCACTGACCACCCGGTTACTGAAGAAGTGGTGAGCTGTGTTTGTGTTTGATGGTGTACGGATAATTCTCAGACTGTGTCTTCAGGCTGATTTAGTAGGCACTTCTGGTGTGTAATAACCTTTTTTATTTTCGATTCCAGACTATGAGTGCGAGACAGAAGTATGACCCATGTAGTAAAGTCTATAGAGGCCTGTCTAACACAAAAAAAATCAATTGCAAAAAGATATTTAAAGTCACAAGGCTGTTCGCATTATTTTATTCTAGTTCTCACATTCCCAGTTCTTACAGAAACATATTTCGTCCAATGTTTCGCAGGAACAGATTTACGAGTGTCAATTTATAGGAACATAACATATCTATAGTTATAAAGGTTTCGCAACACAAAAATAGTCTAGTTAATACTTGTAACTGTTAATACTCCGAAACAATTTGAACAGGACTTTTATTGCAGATAGCTGATATCTATTCCGCCGGGCGCCACTGGGAATTCTCTGAGTCTCTACCAGAGGCGCTCGGCAATGGACGAAGGTGCGGAAGCGAACCGCGGAATAAAAAAAAAAAAAAAAAAGGTAACTGATATCTGCAATTAAAATCCTGTTCAAATTGTTTCAGCCATTTCAGAGATTAACCGGAACGAACTGACAGATAAACATGAGTACTGAATAATATAGTTCCAATTCTTCAATATGGACTTACAAACACAGCACTTTAATTTAGTGTATAACTGTGTATAAAAACGTAAAATAACTACTGAATGGAGTCAGGCGTTACCTGGCGAAAGTCCATGATAAAACAATGGAAAATTTGATGTTGAAATTTAGATAATTGCAATTATTTCGCTAACTAGAAGACTGACAGTCGCAAAGAGCTGTCTCTTTGAGACAGTCTTGATAGTGCTTTTTGAGTAGGTGAAACATATGTCGACGTTTAACATGTCTTCTAGTTAGCGAATCATTGCAATTATCTAAATTTCAACATCAAATTTTCTATTGTTTTATAAAATAACTAAATTGCGCTTCCGGCTGTCAAAGTGCGCACACACAATAGTAGATGCTCGGAACAAAAATATAACAAATATAGTAAAAACTTCTAAAAACATATTGTACGAACGAAAAAACGGGACAAGAGTGCTTGTGAATCTCAGTGCATATATAAAACATTGAATAAAGTGTAGAACTAAACATAAAATCTTGTGTTAAAATCGTGATACTTGGGAGGGTTTGATTGAACAGATTTTTTGTTGATAATCATTAATACCAAACTACCCACCAAATCAAGTGTCATTGACTCTCATAAGTCATCACAACTGACACTATTGACATCTGTTAAAGTGTTGCCAGAATCGAAAAGTAGAATCTACCGGATACGTCCAGATTAGTTCCGATTCACGCAAAATGGATGAACATCTTTTGTCACTTTTCGATAACATCAAGATAGAAATGCAAAAACAAACGAGTGAAATAATGCAGCGAATGGATGAGAAGCTAAATCCTTTAATCAAAGAAATAATCGTTTAATCAAAGAAAAAATCTTGATACTTGGAGGGTTTGATTGAACAGACATTTTTGTTGATAATCATTAATACCAAACTACCCACCAAAGAAGAGAGAAGCTAAATCCTTTAATCAAAGAAATAATCGACTTAAAATCCGAAAATAAGAACCTACGCGGAAAGATTGATATGTTGAAGCGTGAAAACCGCAAAAATAATATTATAGCGTTTGGAATCAGAGAGGAAGAGACATCAAAACAGAATTTACTAGAAATAGTCACTGAAACTATTCATTCAAAAACCAATATAACCATCAGTCAGAACGACATCAACAATATTTATCGCCTAGGAAAAAAGGATGCAGTAAACGAAAAACCAAGACCGGTTTTGATCTCCCTTTCACATGGCTGGAAAAAAGAACAAATTATGAGAAGTAAGAAACAACTTTCCGAGATCTACCTAACAGAAGACTATCCTAAAGATGTGTTAGTAAAAAGAAAGGAACTACAACAACAGCTGGTAGAAGAACGGCAGAAGGGAAAATATGCAGTACTAAAATACGACAAACTCATCATACGGGATAGAACACAAACAGAAGAAGCACGTAAACGCGATCGCTCTATATCGACTTCACCACAAAATGCCCCAAACAGCACTCAGCAACCGGCAAAGGCACAAAAAACTAACAGAGCAAACGCCTACGATATGATGCGAGGATGAAGTAACCCCTCGACATCCTATTCCAAGCAAGCATAGGAGCACGGCGGCCGGATAAACAAACAACATAAAGTCACAAACAATAACATAAAGACATATCCCAATCCGGCTGGTCCCCGTGGGATATTAGACTACCACCCTCCATGTAAACAAACCTATACCTATACAACCGATACAATGATAAATACAAGTAACCAATTAGAAACCCCCTCATTTATAAAGAATGCTACTCGGAAACTGAAAATATGTACCTACATACAACGTCAGATCATTATCCACCAATGAGAAATTAATAGAACTAGAAAATGCCCTAGATCAAATTAATTGGGACATACTAGGAATAGCCGAAGTAAGGCGTCTAGGCCAAACTATAGAAGAACACGACAAGTACATATTCTGCTATATTGGCGAAACTCAGGGTCTGTATGGGGTTGGGTTCATGGTTAAAAAAGAGTTTAAAAATAACATAATAAGCTTCCTAGCAATCTCTGAAAGAGTTGCAATCTTCAAATTATCATTTAATGGAACCAAATTATCAATAATTCAAGTATATGCTCCCACTGAAAATGCTGAAGAAGACCTACTTGCCAAATTCTACACCGATTTAGGTAAAGCTCATGCGCTAGCAGATAGAACACTAATTGTGATGGGCGACTTTAATACCAAAATCGGGCAGCCCAAGATACACGAAGCTCCTTTACTGGGCAAATATGGCTATGGCAAGAGAAATGACAGAGGACAACGGCTAATTGAATATTCATTGGAACATAGACTAGTTATTATGAACACGTATTTCAAGAAAAGAGATAGCCGTAGATGGACATGGATATCACCAGACAAGAAAACACGTAACGAAATAGATTACTTTCTCTGCAGCAATCCAAAACACATATTAAATGTAAAGGTAATAAACAAAATAAACTTCAACTCTGATCACAGATTGTGAAAGAACAACCTTTAAAACTACATCTAGAACACCAAAAACAGAACACGAAATAAATAAATATATAGAAAACCTTAAAGATACAATGGAAAGAAAAACTGAGATTCTTAGGAACTTGCAAGATATACAAAAATATTACAACATACTCGAAATCAGTATTGCTACTAGCTTAAAAACAGAAACAGATACTAAAAACAAAGAAACTAAGGAACACAAAATTCTGAAACAAAGCACTCTAGACTTGATAGAAAAGCGAACTGAATTAACAACATGCAAAAATAAAACAAAGGAAATGAAGAATGAATTAAAGAATCTTTACAAAAAAAACAGCAAAGCAATCAAGGAAGACTACAACCAATACAGGAAAAACATCATAACACTTAACCTAACAAAATATAGAAGTGTGAAAAGGGCTAACAAGCAACTAAATACTCACAAAAACTGGATACAAACTTTGAAAAAACAACAAGGAAATACAATAACAAGACAAGAAGTACTAAATATTGCAACACAATTCTATAAAGAGCTATACTCTAGACGGCCACAGGACACAAACATAGAGAACACAACAAACATAGAGAAGCAAAAACTCAATGAAGTTAGCGCTATAGAGGAAATAGAAGTGCTCCAACACATTCAAAAACTAAAAAACTATAAAAGCCCTGGCCCAGACGGCATCACAAATTAAGCCTTAAAACTTGGAGCCCCTATTATACTCGCCTCTCTAACAGCCCTCTTTAATATGGTACTCCAAACGGGAACAATACCACACCAATGGTGTAAATCTGATATAGTGCTTTTATACAAAAAAGGAAATCCACAAGATATTGCTAACTATAGGCCAATTAGTCTAATTCCGAGTATATATAAATTATTCTCATCAATTTTACTGTCACGAATAACAGTTACAATAGACAACAAACAACCAGTGGAGCAAGCTGGTTTCCGGTCTGGATACTCCACAATTGACCATATACACACTTTGGAACAAGTTATTGAAAAATGTAAAGAACAAAACCAATTACTGTATGTTGGCTTCGTGGACTATTCGAAAGCATTCGACAGCATTTCTCATACCTCTATATGGAAAGCATTACAATCTTGTAACGTAGATGAACAATACATATCCATCCTGAAAAACATCTACAGACATAGCACAAGCAGAGTAAAGCTAGAATCTAAGGGAGAAGAGATAAGAATAGAGAGGGGAGTCCGGCAGGGGGACCCATTATCTCCTAAACTATTCATTGCTGTACTGGAGGCTATCTTTCAGAACATAAATTGGGACAACAAGGGTATTTGGATAACTAACAAACACCTGAACCATCTAAGGTTCGCAGATGATGTTGTCATCTTCGCCAAAACACCAACAGATCTGCAACAAATGCTACAGACTCTAAACAAAGAGAGTCAAAAGGTAGGACTGGAGATGAACACAAGTAAAACTAAAGTTATGACAAATGGCCCACAGAAATCTATCCAAATAGACAACAACCGGTTAGATTATGTCAATGAATATATATACCTTGGCAAAGAAGTCTCATTCAACCAAGACAGCAATGAAAAAGAGGTGGAGAGAAGGGTCAACCGTGCGTGGCACAGCTTTTGGGCCCAGAAAGAAATTTTGAAAGGAAACTACAGCATGCCTCTGAAAAAGACTGTAGTGGAAACCTGTATTATACCCAGCCTAACATACGGATGCCAAACATGGGTATTTACTAATAAGATAAAAAACAAAATCACCACAACCCAAAGAGCTATGGAAAGGAGCATCCTGAAAGTAAGGAAAATTGAGAAAATAAAAAGCACAACTATTAGAAACACAACAAACCTTATGGATGCTCTGAAACACGCTTTAAGGCTAAAGTGGCAATGGGCAGGCCACGTCGCACGGCGCACAGACGGACCTCTCAAGTGACAGAGTGGTCGGGGCCATTAGGAAAAAGGAAAGTCGGAAGACCAAAAAAAAGATGGGCCGACGACATAGCGTACACCGCTGGAAAAAACTGGTGCACCCAAAAAAAAAACTTTTTCTTAATTTTTTTTTTTTTTTTTATAAAATAACAAATCTATATATAATAGGCAAGCCAAAAAATCGAAAATTTGACCTAGGCCTAAGGGGTCAAAAGTTGTAGGCCATTACCTATGGCGTGGAGCACTGCGCAAGACACTGTACTAGTAAATAATAATTAAGAAATAAACTAACCAGGATTTAACTTCATGAAGGCTTCCATACCCAGCACCATAGAGCCAAGACTCTGCAGCAGCAGCGTGAAGTACGGATAAGACTCCGCTTCGATAGTTCGTCTCAAGCTTAACCTGACGAACGTTATCTGTTTCACCGCCACCTTCACATTAAACTGGTTTTGGACCCTGTCCAGAATTGTCTGGGGCTCTGCAGTATCTACTGTGTATATGAAGATGTTTGTGTCTGGGTATCTGTCAATAAGCATTTTAGACTTAGTACAGTTAAATCATTGTTTCAGGCTATCTATGAATATTATTAAGTAGAAGAATTTGTTTATTTGGATGAAGAACAAGATCTCAAGGTTTGAATAAAATAAATCTGTGTGTTGAACGCTATATTCAAACTAGCAGGTGTGTCCAAAAATTCTAAAATTTTCAGTAAATAAAGAAAAAATCATACCTTGTTAACATAGCTTTGATTGCGACCCATAGAACTCTCTCGCCTCCTCCCCCGGAATTAGCAAATGGGTGAAAGAAAGCAACATTAGTGCCATCTCGTTTCCTTCTGGTCAGCTTACGTTCATTTATGCGCATGTACCATGATGCAAATATGAAGGCAAAAGGTATAAGTACAAATGTGCAGAAGGCAATGAATGTAACCAATATCAGTGGTAGCACTACGAGTAAGCTGAAAAAGATGAAAAGATTTGTTAAGTATACTAGTCTGTAGTGCATCAGCTCAATTATCGGGTTTGATTACCAGGTCTAATCATATATTTGTGTTAACCACCATATGGAAATATATATGTATGTATATCCATGCTTCGATGAGCATGTTAAGCTGTAAGTCCCCGTTGTCATATGAACATCTATGGCAGTCTCTCCACGTAATAAAATATTAAATTTCAGCCACATCGCATTTAGACTGGAAAGCCGACCCTAACTAGGTTGGGAAAAGGGCTCGGTGGATGATGACTAGTACTTAAAGGATAGAAAGTTAAATATAAATTAAAAATGCATAACAATGGACCTGTAGAGTCGCTCAAGACACTAAACAAGTTTGAAGGTATTTAGTTTACATTTTGGTTTAGCATATAATTTATTGCTAAAATTGGTTTAGTTTAATGTAGGCTTACAAAAATTGGATTCGGCAAAAACTGCACAGCAAATAGCCTAATCCTCAGTCCGGGACCATTTTTACTTCGATAATAGTATATACCCAAAAAAGCATGCCAGCACACCGACGTATCGATAACGAAATCTGGCTTTGTGTGATGTAACAATAGGCGGGGAGACCTAGCAAGTTGATTTGAGAAGACGAGTATACCATTATAGAAGACGCAAATATATAACAATGGTATAACAATCAATAAATACGTACATAAACCATTCCCAATACATGGTCACTTGCGATTGTTTGAAGTTCTACATGCACCAGTACTACAATAACAACATCACTTATCAGCAATATTTAAACGTATTCGCAAAACTGTACTCTAAAACTATAAAATTCTTTGGTATAACCCATAAAATTCAATCTGTTTTTGCATTACAGACTCAGAGATACAAATACAACAGACAACAAACAAATCACATTTTGGTCTTGCGCTGCGCCATTAGCGCCTAGCGGTCAGCCAGCGGTGCGTCAAATTTATTGTTCGTTTTGACAATGCCCGTCAATGACTTTGATTTGACAGTGACACTAAAATTATGACATAACAATATTTTCATTTATGGGTTGTAAGGTGTAGTTCCACCCAACTGGGGGGGGGGGGGGGGGGGGGGGAAGGAAAAGTATTCATAATCTTACACTTGCCTAAATTATCGCAGAAAATATTCAGAAACACACGAATAGCCATAACACTTTTCATTGGCCAAATTGTCAACATACCTGACAGAGGCCATTACCAAAAATTGAATTGAATTGTGTAGTTCGATTTTTGCTGAGCGCGTGACAGGTGGCTTTTTAGGTAACCTCTGGCGCTCCGCAAAAATCGGGTTTCCAGACTCTCTCATACCGAACAACGTTTCTTGTCCTGCACCTGGAGCTAGTTAGGAATAACTAGTTCTTCGGTGCGGAACTATCAACTAATCAAGCATTACCTTGACATTGGCGAATCATCGATAAATATCGATGGAGCCACATTTTTAAAGAAAGAAGAAGAAGGGTTCTAAGGTTTTTATTGCCATTATCATCAGGCTAAGGTTTTATACTATACCTTATTATCCATCTTCTATTAGGGTGTCTGGTGTCCTATATTAGTCCGATCAACGCGGAGATACGTTATATGAAGACTTCCGAATAATTCTTCCGTCTCTCAAACTTGGCATATAATGAAAATAGGTGTTACAGATTAGAGATATAAAATAATCCAATAACTTTTATTACGAGAAGTCCCGTTTTTTTTACCTTAATATGAAAATCGCTAATAACTCTGTCGGGTGCCACTGGAAATACCTTCTGCGTGCGTACCAGAGACACCCGGCAACAGACGTGGGTATCGGACTCGGCTGCAGAATAAAATAAAACTGAAAAAATTCTTCCTTCGTACTACTTAGAATATGTCTGTAAAAGAAAGCGAGTTCAGAGATACCCTAGATTCAACTTCTAGCTTTTTTGGGCTATACCTACTTAACTTCTAACGAAAAATTCCTTCGCACATTTTTGTGTTTAGCTCTAATAGGCTAATAAATTTAATAGCTGGGGTCATGGGGTCTGAGTGCTCGCCACCTTTATAGAGACATCGCTAAACGCTTAATCGATGCTTCTCAGGACCAAAGGCTGGCTATTTTCTGGCCCAAAGAAAGTATCGCCATCCAACGTGGCAACACAGCCAACATTCTGGGAACCCCAAGTCTATCAAGTGGTGGCCAAGGAAGCGATGGTTCGACGCTGGGCTAGCGGCTCAAGGCTTCCCGTTACCTCCGGACAATCCATAATACGAAATGTTTAATTAGACCCTTCGTTCACATTCAACATGTTTTATAATATCTTGCAGCTTATCAAGGTGTGTTTATAGAATACCAACAAATGAAAAGATGTAAAATAACCTCCCATAGATATTTTTTTTAAATTTGATCAAGAACATCATAAGTGTGGGGTATTTTTTGAAAAAAACGTTTTTCTGTGAAATTTCCAAAACCGGTAAGTTTCGGCCATACATTAGGGGGGTTTCATTTTCCCTCCCCTACAGCCTGTATATAACCCTGGAAAGTGCCCTTGCGTAATTTTTTCAATGGCCCACTGGAGCGGGACTACAGGCCTCAAGAAATCGAGGCTCAGTGGTATTAACTTCGCCACAAGTTCACTGAGACGTGGAAGGTGTGACTTGAGATCCACGAGATGGTAAACGCAACTATCGCAGTGAGACCGATCATGGAAGAGTGGTTGGAGAGGCAAGACGACCTCATCTACCGTGCGTCAAAGGTGATTACGGAATACGGGTGCTTCGGTACCTAAGTAGATATCTATGGCGCATTCATTGTGAGTAAATGTTCCATGCAGTGTCAGCACTGCGAGGCTCTTAGTGAGGACTTGGCGCTCCACATGTTGGTGCAGTTAACAGATCATTAGTGGAAAATCATCGCCTCGTAGTGGGCCTGGACACCGACACTGGCTTGAGATCATGGTACGGGCTAAGGTCTCCAGCAGGAGCAAATGAAACGTGATCACACCTTTATACCAGTAGCAAAGTCATTCGCTTGAAGGAGGCAGCTGAGAGGATGGATGTGTCCTCCCCCCAGAGTTCCAAAGGCTGCGGCGTCCCAGCCGAGTCTTCAAGTGGATAACTACGCCCAAAGCTTCTGTCTGGTCTCCATGATCAGAGCCGGAGGACGGTGCGTTGATAGCCCGCCCGAAACCTACAATAAATACCTACCTATATCGAATATGTACTCGAGGGGCTGAGTGTCAACTGCGTAAATTACAAATGCAAAGGTTAAGCAACATCTAATCTGGCCGGTCTTAGGATAGATGAGTTTTTCTGAAGACCTTTTGAGACCCTGCCGTGCATTGGAGAGCATGTTAGCTTACTCCCGAAATTGATTCAATCTTGATTATGTTTTTGGTTTAAATTCCTGGTTGTCATACGAACATCTATGACACTCGTTACGGGTATTTGGAGCCCTAAAACAAAATCCGACTGATCTAACTACAGAGCTTTTATATCACTCATGAGTGTTGGAGGTCAGATGGCCTCATCGCAGTTGACGCATCGACTGGTGAGCCGACACCAACTAGGTTGACAAAAGGCTCGATGAATGATGGTGTACTATTTAAAATGAAAAACCATTGTATGTTTGTGTTTAGTTTAGTATAACTTTCATAACTAAAATGATTTTATTTATACATATTACACTGTAACTTTGCCTCAGAGACATTTTTATATGATGTAACTTTTATTGCAAACGGGATATTTACCATGTAATGTTTATTTATAGAACATTTGTCTTTAATACATTTGTGAAAATGTCGCATGCAGACATAGAGATACACATATATACATGTATCTCTGTCTGTCTGCACGCGACATTATACATAATACACGCCTCTATCCTCGAAGGGGTAGGCAGAGGTGCATTACACACCCACAATTTGTCAGTAATTTTGTTGGTTCCACGTAATAAGGGGCCTATTGCCGTTACCGGGAAATATAGAAAATTCATAACCACTGTGTAATTCATAACCACTCTGTTATTCGTAACCACTCCGTAATTCATAACCACTCTGTAATTCATAACCACTCTGTAATTCATAACCACTCCTTAATTCATAATCACTCTGTAATTCATATCCACTCTGTAATTCATAACCATTCCGTAATTCATAACCATTCCGTAATTCATAACAATTCCATAATTCATAACCACTCTGTAATTCATAACCACTCTGTAATTCATAACCACTCTGTATTTATTTATTTATTTATTTATTATTATTTATTATCTCCCTCGCCATCGCGACCCAAGGCTTAAAATACGCTTCTTTAGCGTTTTATTAGCTTTCTTTATCTTACATTAGGTTTGACGACCGTCAATTTGGATTTCCAAATGTATTGAGATCCATGCGTCCAGATTGGTTCAGGTCCAGTCAAAAATGGACGAATCTTCGGGAGGAGTCTTTACTGTCTCATATTTCGGTAAAGTCTGGACACCAAATTATGGACAAGTTTTAAGGTAGTCTAGTTGTCGTCGGAAGGCAGTTCCCTCGTGTCGGTAACTTCTGCCGCTAGGTCTGCGAACTTGGCCACGTAGTCGACGCTGGACTCCGCCATTAGTGACTGCAGCTGAGATTCCACCTGGGAAAAGACCAATATTATTTGGCTTATGGTTCGGATTACATAATGACCTTAATTATAAGTTTTACCAACTTCGACATTGTTCAAACCAGTAGAATTAGTTATATCTCCCCCTTCAGGTGTCTCAGGAAGTCCTGTCCGGAGCTGTGGAACCGTCGTGCAGCAGATACTCACAACATGGTGTGGCCTGGTCCTCCCCTCCCCCTCGCCCTCCAGGTGTCCCAGGAAGCTGCTGAGGGAGAAGTCTTGCCCGGAGCTGTCGAACCAGCCACCCGCGTCGTGCAACAGCCGCGACGGGGAGAGGGACATCGACTCCGATGGAAGGAAGTCCGCTGGTAATTATATAAATATGTTAGGATATCCGACCTGCTACCTTTTTTTATTAAATTCATTCGGTCATTTTGGACATTACCCATTATGAATGTGTGTGTGTGTGTGTGTGTGTGTGTGTGTGTGTGTGTAGTTGTACTGTTGTGGCCAATACCCAGCAGAGAGTTGACCCCATTGCACAAAGGGATCGTAGGATGGTAGGTCTACTAGGCCCGTAGCTTACTCATTCGCTCTTGGAGTGAGTAAGCGAGTGGAGGTGGTGGCACATCCCAGCAGCTGCTGGAATGGGTCACAGGTGACTCTCGGATTGTCCCTGTGACTAGAACAAGGGCACAAACCCACCTCCACCTCGTGGCTTGTTCCAATCTCATTCTGTTATAGAAGCCAAATCACGAGAGAAGCAGAACCTCTTTCAGGGAATGCAAATTATTTCTGTATGATCAGTGGCTGGTTCGTTCGAGTCCAGACCAAGACTATAGTTTTTGTGATTCATATTGTAAAATTATTTGAGAATAAGTTAGCATACTTCATTGCTTATAAAATATAATCTACAGGCAGGAAACAGCCAATTTTATTACATAGACAACGTTCTAGTGACGTCGATTCACCGCTGCGTTATGCCGCTATATGACGGCACCGCTATCCTTGGAAACTAAAGCTGATAAGCGGCTTGTTATAACGTGTGTTAATCATTGATATACAAAAAACCCAAGATGCACTGTGTCGAACTGTCGAACTGTCGAAATGTCGAACCTTCGAACTGTCGAACTGCCGAACTGTCGAACAAAACTAGCACTCAAAGTCAAAGTCAAAACTCAAAGGTCATCAATAGATACCTGGAGACTATTTAAACAAGGGAAAATAAAACCAGTTTTGTGCTCAATTCGGCCCATAAAATAAGTACTTGATGGCAAACATTAAAAAAAAATCTAATTAAGAAAGAAGGCCTTCTTTTTTTGGAACTCGGTTAAATATTATAACTAATTATACATTAATACAAACATACATAATATATCTTGCATAATTTAATATTGATGTTACGGTACTTTCATATAAAGGTCTCTATAAACGTGACATTCAATATGAAGGCGAAACCGCGGACCAATGCTAGTCATTTATAAATATTAGTTTAAATAAATGAACATAAAAACACATAAACTTAATACATAAATAAATAAAACCAATAATAACTCTTTGTTGACTGCCTCGGTGGCTCAGTGGTATGAGTATGCGACTGCGGCCCCTGAGGTCCCAGGTTCGATTCTGGGTCGATTCGAATTATTTGTGTGATCCACAAATGTTTGTTTCGGAGTTTGGGTATTTTCTATGTATAATATGTATGTATTTAGAAATATATAAGTATGTTTATCAGTCGTCTAGATCCCATAACACAAGCTTATATTAGCTTGATGACGTCGTGTGAGAATGTCCAAAAATATTTATATTATTTATAATAAAAATCGACTCCATTAAAATTAGAACAGGATCACATTATTATACGACTAAAATAAAAGGAGATTGTAATGTGTTATTATACATAAAAAAATATTCTATTGAAACTCTTCGTATTATACTTGGACCGTTTCTTGAAATTTTAAAACAAAAAAAATCTAAAACACCTATTTCCTGCTATATTTAGTCAAATAAACGATAAAAACAAATAAATGAACTCTTTAACTTACCGGAAGTACGATATCCCATCCTTTTTCAACGTTTTTGACGTGTTATTTTTACAATTGTTCAAGGAACACTTCGGCATATTTAGTGTGCGTGCAAAGTCGCGAGTGGCGCTAGACTATTTGAAAAGAGCGCTAAATTCATAGCGTAGCGCTCTTTTTATGCGGACGGTTTTGAGACGCTGATTGCGTATCTTAGCTTTTTTGTATAACAATGGTGTTAATATAAGAAGTTGAATTTGTTCTAAATACTTGTTCTAAAGTAAAGAGAAAGTAGTGAACTCACGCGTGACGTCGATCTGCTCCGACTCAACCTTGTGGTCGACGAGCGCGTCCCGTCCGACGTCCCCCCGCGCGTCCGCGTCCCCCGGTCCGGGCACGTCCAGGGCCTCCTTCACGTCCGCGTCGGAGCTGCGACTCGCGTCCTCAGTCTTCACCGCACCGTTCACTTTGTACTCAATATCGGTGGAATCGTCTGCATGGTAATAGATTGTTGTAATGACCAGAACTAGTTTTCGTTGTCGCCCCATAGTCAAGTAGTAGTCCTCGGGAACATTATTTTTCCCCAAATTTCCCCCAATGAAAACATGTTGTACCAAGGTTTGTGGAGATCCGATAAACAATGTGTCCGCTAGCCCGTAACACACATACATACAGACGTCTGACAGACGAAAGCAAAATTGTCCAGTATGGTGGCAGTGTTAACTAAAGTCGATTTCCTTACTCAACCAATGATATCGCAGAAGATGTCGGTCACGTGGTAATCGACTGAAGTCGACGCAGACTGCGCTTTACCTGCATGGTTCCCATTCCCAGTGAGCGGCGTGATGGGAATTCTCCTGTTCCCGTCGTGGAAGAAGAACTGTCCGTTCGACTCGCTCAGCACGTAGAATAGGGACAACCTGCAAGTGGATTAACTGGTCAAGTGCGATTTGTTCCATACTATTTTCTATAAAAACAAATCTAGTCTGTTATATGGGAGCCCCTTTAAATATTTCTTTTTTATGTTTTTTAGTAGAAAGAAAGAAAAACATTTATTACTCCACTTATATAAAACAACAAAAACAATAACAGCTTGGAAAAAAAGGAAAATAAAAATAAATGAAATAATAATAATACATAAATATGTGGAGTAAATGGCCGTCTCTCAGCGTTATGCTGTCTGCGGGGTGCAAGGCAGACAGCGCTGGTGAGAAGAGACGGCCTGATGGTAGAAACAAAAACAGAGAGAAAAGAAAATACTATAACATCGAAATCGAAAATATATATGGAATAAACAAAAACTAACCGTAACAAAAACAAAAAGAATAAAAAGACCAAATTGGAGCACAATTAAGGAAAAATAAAGGAAAAGAGACAATAAACAAAGTTAAACATTAAAAAATGAAAGGAACATTAATAGGAAAGAAAATAAAAAAAAAACAAAAACAAAACATATGCAGGCTGGCAACATTTGGCCTGGATGTACATCCGCCCGCACCACCCTGCGCAATTTCACGACAGTTGAAACTGAAGTATTGATTTAGAATTAAGTATTTGTTGTTCTAACGGCAACAGAAATAATCTGTGAGAATTTCCAATTGCCTAGTTATTACGGTTCATGAGATACAGCCTGGTGACAGACAGACGGAAGCATCTCTCGCGCTCGAAAATGAACCAGCGCAGATGTTGCCGTCACGAGGCAAATGTTGCCGCGAACGTGTGTAGTTCGGTTCTTGTACCCGGCCTGGCATTCCCGCGCTCAGCATGCGACAGTGGCTATGCGTTGCTAGCCAATCAGAGACGTTCATTGACTATAGAACCAACCATTATTCAGTAATAGTAATCGTCGTTCAAAGAAAACAAAATATATCAAGGGACCGTTTATTTTACAGATGACTGCTTCGTTGACGTCTTATTTCTAGCCTAGCAGTAGTGCGCTTCGCCGGGCGCCACTGGAAATTCTTCCTAGAGCTAACCAGAGGCGCTCGACAATGGACGTAGAAGCGGCCGCGGTGGTGTATGTAGTATGGGTATGTGACTGCCGTCCCTCAGAACCCAGGTTCGATTTTGGAACGAATCAAATATTTGTGTGATCCACAAATGTTTATTTCGGAGTTTGGGTGTATGTATTTAGAAATTTACATAATATTGTTGTTTCTCGGTCGTCTAGATCCCATAGCACAAGCTAATATTAGCTTAATTTTGGCTGGATGACGTTATGTCAGAATGTCCAAAAAAATTATAAAAAAACTTTAACAAAAGCCGTAGTCTGCTAGTGCTCCTCGAACATAGGACAGGCGTCACTGGACACGTCCTATATCTGTATAATACAAGGTATATATGTAACTTACTCGGCGGTGTCGCTGTGCGTCGGTTTGGGCAGCAGGCGCGGCGCGGGCCAGCGGGCCGCCAGCTGCACCGGCACCGGGGCTGGGGGGGGGGGGGGGGGGGGACATGTAAAGTGGACCAAATGCGAAGCAATGCTTCGTGATATTTTTGAAAAAAAAACTCACTTGTACACTATTCCACAAATATTCGCTGACCTGTTTCGCTTTATGGCATCATTAGAGGTGTTCACTCATACTCAATTTACACCATTAATTCACTTTTGTAACACATTTTCCACTACTTTTATTTATTTATACTTTTAGAACACATTTCGCTAAAATTATGACATTGAACTGAGTACCCACTACACATTTTAAACTAATAAAAAAGTGGGTATACCTAAATAAATTTAAGAAGGCCGGTATTATAAATTTACCCCAAAAAATGGGATATTTTTTTAAGGCGAAACCGGTAAGGGTACAGAAAATAAAATATTTGTGGAATGGTGTACAAGTGAGTTTTTTTCCAAAAATATATTACTATAAGTTCCGCCGAGTCCCCGACAATCGAAAGCATCAATAATGCTTCGCGAGTCACACTGTTTTCTCGAATTTTATATTCTACGTTTAATTATCATATTGATGGATATAAGCCGCGCAAGATGACAATGTGATTGGCGGCCATGTTGGTGACGTCATAGTGACGTAGATTAACCTACAATACTGTACTTCTCAGCGATTGATGACGTCACGGAGCGGTTATCATGTTAAGGTTCTATCCCACTCACATCGTGCACAGCTTATACTACGCTGACAAAACTGTTGCGCACTAACGAGGATCTCGCCCGACGCTCGGCAATGGACGTGGGGGCGACCACGGCCTTGGGCCATGGAGTAAAAAACAAAGAAAGTTATGTACATTAAAACAATGCGTATATGCACTCCCAACAACATTTATCAAACACACTTAGGGTGCCTTTCGACCAGGGATGTTTGACATCCACTATTCATTTTCATTTGTCCACAAAAGACAATCATTTTATTGGTCCACAAGCACACCCTTGTATATAGCTACATCATCAGATCTCTGGTAGAAAGGCATCCTTAAGATTTGGTTTCCTAGGAAAGCCGGTCGTGACGCAGTGTTTTTTTTTTGTTCTAAGAAACCGAGCCAATTTGTTTACACAGATAACGTTCTAGTGATGTTAGGTAATTCACCGCCGGGTTGTGACCAGTGAACAGAAATACAATAGAAGCATTTTTCGCACTCAAAAATGAACTAACGCAGATGTCGTCGTCGCTAGGCAAATGTTGCCGCGAACGTGTGTAGTTCGGCTCTTGTAGCCGGTTTGGCATTTCCCGCGTGCATCATGCGACATGCTAGCCAATCAGAGACGTTCATTGACAACATAACCACTTCGTAACACTCGTAGTACTCGTCGTTCATATCAAACAAAATATATCAAGGGACCGTATATTTTAGATATTTAGTTTGACGTTATGCTTCTACGTATTTCCGTTCCCCGGCTGTGAGCGCTGCGGGACAGATACCGGAGGGCGCGGGCAGCTTGGGCAGCAGCGGCAGCAGCCTCTGCACCACGACGCGGCGGTCCTGCGCGCGCGGCCGGCCGCGGCGCCACGGCGGCACGCCCGGCACGTCGCCGCGCGACACCTGGCGGCATGCGGCAGGGCGCTCACTCAGTACAACGAGACTAGTATTATCGGTTAAAAAACATATCAATACTCTTCACATATACTTCTTTTTTATGTTCGATGTATTAAGTCAACAATTAGGTCAACCTCACCTGAAAGTGTGCACGTCAATCAACTCGGGCTGCAATATAGTTACTAGTAAAAGTGAGCAAATAATATACCTCTACCTACCCTTTTATTTCAGATCTGCAGCACACAACCGTTCGGGTGCATTTCGACCAGAGATGTGCTCTACGCCACCATGGATGCCTTTGACATCCACCAATCATATTAATTGTCCACCAGCACATCCTTGCAGCATAGCTACATAGAACACTTCTGGTCGAAAGGCACCTTTCTGCTGCCTACATCTGTCAGGCCGGCGCGCGGCGGGTAGCTAGCCCACCGTCGTCAGACCCTGATTATGGAGGCCGAGTCCTGGGCCTAAACAAGTCTGCGGCGCCCTGGCCGCTGACTGCCGAATTCAGCGAGGAGGGTACGCTCCCTCACGCTCTCGGCCGCCTCTGTGGCGAGTATGGCCTACTCGCAGGACACGGCCAAGTTCCACCTACTCCCGCTGGAGACCATGACTTGAAACATGGTGTTCCCTCTACCTACAGGTGTGGTTACATGTATGTTCGTATATAGCGTCATACCTCGGCGTCGGGTCGGGGCGCGATGGGCGGCGGCGTGCGGAACAGCGCGGGCCCGGCGCACTCGTCCGCGCGGGAGCGGGCCGCTCCGTCTCCCAGCGGCTTGGACTGCGGACGGGTACGAGCGTATTTCTCTTTATTAGCAAAAGCTAACATTCTCACTAAAGTAAGTCCGACGAAACGAAATAATCAATGTAAACAAAGTTTTTATTTCAGTAAAGTATGTACTATTAGTGGAGTGCAGTAAGGCATAAATATGGTAAAATCTCGGAACCCAGGGACAGTCAATGAATCTTTATATAAACTTTCGAAATGTGTTTTTAATAGTATATAGAAAAATGTTAAAAAAATATTTTGCGCGTTCCGAATTTTTTAATTATTATTAAGCATTTTTTTAATTATATACAGAGTTACTTGGTAAGTCGTGCGAACCCCGTTCAGGGGTGGTAGTTCCCACCATTTCTGACAAATTTCCCCTTGGACCCCTGCCCCCCACCCTAACCCTTTTCAAGTTATAAGGTTTTGAAGATTTTTTTTTTAAAAATGCCGATTTCTTGTCTATCTTTTTCGTTTATATTTGTACTGTTTTTATTTTTATACGATTTTTGTGTAGCAGATTAGTTTCTTCATGATTATGAAACATAAAATTAGAGTTACGTCAACTAAATGGGTCGTAGACATTGATATACAAAAAAGCTAAGATACGCAATCAGCGTCTCAAAACCGTCCGCATAAAAAGAGCGCTACGCTATGAATTTAGCGCTCTTTTCAAATAGTCTAGCGCCACTCGCGACTTTGCACGCACACTAAATATGCCGAAGTGTTCCTTGAACAATTGTAAAAATAACACGTCAAAAACGTTGAAAAAGGATGGGATATCGTACTTCCGGTAAGTTAAAGAGTTCATTTATTTGTTTTTATCGTTTATTTGACTAAATATAGCAGGAAATAGGTGTTTTAGATTTTTTTTGTTTTAAAATTTCAAGAAACGGTCCAAGTATAATACGAAGAGTTTCAATAGAATATTTTTTTATGTATAATAACACATTACAATCTCCTTTTATTTTAGTCGTATAATAATGTGATCCTGTTCTAATTTTAATGGAGTCGATTTTTTATTATTGGTTTTATTGGCCCTGGATTCCGAGGATAAATCTTACGGCGCTCCACTATATACATATTTTTAACAACCTCACTAAAGTAAAAAAATAACAACTTCAATAAAGTATGTACTATACATATTTTTAACCAATAAATTTTCTTACAAATACAGACGACAGGCAGCGGCATTTGTAAGAAAATTTGTTGGAAGACAAGCCCATGCCAATCCCACCTGCTAATAACTGACGAGCCTCTGGCAGACATGAAAGTTTCCTGTAAGTAGCAATAGACTCGGAAGAGTCTCTGGAAAAAATGCTCTAAGTGTCCGAAATCGGCAATAGGTTCGCTTCTTATTACGTGTAACTAGCGAAATGTGGGCATCTCAGTGTGTGTGTGTCTGTGTGTCTGTATGTGTGTGTATGTGTGTGTATACACATGAGTACCTGTCTCCTTAGGTTGGAGGCGCACACGTGTCCGCAGTCGCACCTCGCCAGCGCGCCGCGGACGTGCGGGTTGCCGGCCAGGGCGAGCAGGCGCTTCAGTCTATACCATATAATCCATTATTGTCTTTTAAACTACATAACGAGTATGCTAATCTTTCTTCGAATAATTGAATAATGGTTATGCTTTAAGCTAGACTTGAACCAGCAGCGTCAGTTCCTTTACGCAATGCTCTATATCTATAATCTTAAGTCTTATGACGAAGTCAAAAAAAAATTGTTTAGAAATTACACAATCATAAAATAACATGTATATATAGGAGATCCAACATCATCATTCACCGAGCCTTTTCCCAACTCAGTTGGGGTCGGCTTTCCAGTCTAACTGCGATTCGGCTGAACTTCGATATTTTCCGTGAAGCGACTGCCATCTGACCTTCACAACCCATGGGCGATATCGAAGTTCTGTAGTTAGACCGCGAGGATTTTTGATTTAGGGCTCCCAACTACCTCTAACGACTGCCATAGATGTTCGTATGACAACCGGGACCGACGCGACAACGTGCTCTCCGAGGCACGGAGGGGTCTCAATGTCTTAAGAAATGGTCACCCATCCTAAGACCGGCCTGAGTCGATGTTGCTTAACCTTTGCAATGTGTTAACATTGTCGGTTACCACTAGACCACCATCCAACATGTCCTATCTATATAATTAGAAACCGACCAAGTGCGTTGTCAGGGTTCCGTAGCCACTAAACACTAAACCAATAATGGCCACTAAACTCCTGAACTAACAGAGTTATCTAAGCCGGTATAGTTTTCTTTCAAAGTTCATTACATGGACTACCCTACTGATTTAAAAAAAATGTAATATTTTTATTTTAGCACTTTATCGGCGTTTTTTTCTTTATTAGTCGTTTGGGAGGACAGTCAAGGACGGACATGATGAAACTATAAGGGTTCCGAGACTTGAACTACGGAACCCCAAAAATTGATTTTCCTCAAGGTTCAAAAGAAAGTTTTTATCAAAAAAAAATCAACGAGGGCGAAACTGCTGGCGTCTGCTAGTTTATAATATCAGTTGATTCGAAAGTTCCGATAATCTAAAGGCAGGTTCGATTCCCGGGACGAATCAAATATTTGTGTGATCCACAATCGTTTGTTCTATGTATATTATGTATGTATTTAGAAATATATAAGTATGTTTCTCAGTTATCTAGATCCCATAGCACAATCTTATAGCTTAGTTTGGGATAGATGACGTTGTGTGAGAATGTCCAAACATATGAATCAATTACTTTTATAAACTTAAGACAAACGACTTTTCGACAGACGTTTCGACCCTGAAACGTCGGGTAATAAAGAGGTATGTATATATCTCAATAATCGCGTAAAAGACCCGTTAGTCTTAAGTTTATAAGATGAATTATTTGATTGAGCTCACCGATCACTCAACAAGCTGAACCCAGTGGGCGGGTCTGGTCCCGTCGGTCTGTTGATCAGTTTGCTCACCAACTTGAACGCGCCAGATGACGACGACATCTTGTGCTCCGGTGACGCTAACTGTTCACCTGATAATATATTAAGGAGGCATTTTTGAAAAAACTCACTTGTATACCACAAATATTGTTATTTTAGGTAAACCCTGACCGGTTTCGCCTTATGGCATCATCAGAGGTGTTTATTCACTTTTGTAACACACGTTGTACTATAAGTTCCACCAAGTGCCGACAATCGAAAGCATAAATTATATATTAGGTAGGAGTATTTTGCATTTGTAGTCTAGTGATTAAGGGGTAGAATGTTTGTGCCGCGCACGATGACAGTGGGATGGAACCTTGTCACAATAACCGCCTCGTGACGTCACGAAGCGCTTATTGTGACAGGGTTCCAACCCACTGTCTACTTACGCGACCTACGGCTGTCTATTAATTACCTTTGTAGTTTTATAATTATTAATTAAGAAACTGCGACTCCGGCAGCAGCATAAAGTTTTCTTGTTCCCAGTTCCCACGGGAATACATTACAGAGATAAAAAGTAGCCTATAGCTCTCAGGGATAATATAACTACACATTAGTGAAAGTGTTTTCTAAATCAGTTCAGCGGTTGTCAGCCTGTTCAGTTGAAACAAACAGTCGTATCTTTCCTCTTTATATTGTTTAGTATAAGTATCCGATAGAGATTGTGGACGAGTAACAATCGGTCTGTTGGGATTTAGGTTCAGATTACAAAATGGTTACCAAATTTTCTATTTTAAAAGCTGTGCCTGATCATCAAACAAAATCTTTAAAACTACTCATCGGATTCTGGTGCGGTTTTTACCAATAGATAGAGTGGTTCTCGCGGAAAGTTTTTGTATATAAAATTTGTCAAGTGGGCGAAGCTGCGGGTGTCCGCTAGTAACAGATAAAAAGCCTTGCATCTATGCCTACCCCCTCGGGGATATAGGGTTGCAAGTATTAAAAAAACCTATTGTACCTTTCCTCTCATCCCCCGACATGCCGTCGTTACTATCTTGACTAAACGTGTTCTTAGGCGATAACATGTCATTGTCACTCTCCCTCGCTCTCTCTTTCTCATCCTCAAGAGAACTATCTCCGGCTTTGTCTAACTTTTCTAGCAAAATGTCGACTCTATCTCTTTCTACTCTTGTCGGCATCTTGTCAGTTCTCTTCTCGAGGAGTTTTTCCTTTTCTGGTGGAGAAGGTCGTTGTGGTTGTGGCAGTGGTGGGGATGGCTCTGCCCACCAGTAGTCGAGTTCCACTTTTGAGCGGGAACCGAACTGGAAATGTAGGGTTTCAAATAAAATTAAGAAAAATATATGTTCTTTTAGAGAAGGAAATTGACACAAACCGTGTACCAACCCGTCCAGCCAGGGTCGTCCCCCCCTCTTTGGGGGAGACTGATGCCCAGCTGAGGGCGTCCAATAGGCTAAGCTTATATGTTTTAAAAACCTTTTATAACCTGAATGGAGTCAGGCGTTATCTGGCGAAAGTCCATGATAACACAATGGAAAATATGATGTCAATGTGGTATGATTCTCAAGACTGTCTCAAAGAGAACAGCTGTTCAGTGACAGCTGACAGTCTTGAGAATGCCTCGTGAGTAGGTGAAACATAATATGTCGACGTTTATAATGTCTTCTATTTAGCAAAATATGATGTCAATGTGGTATGATTCTCAAGACTGTCTCAAAGAGAACAGCTGTTCAGTGACAGCTGACAGTCTTGAGAATGCCTCGTGAGTAGGTGAAACATAATATGTCGACGTTTATAATGTCTTCTATTTAGCGAAATATGATGTCAATGTGGTATGATTCTCAAGACTGTCTCAAAGAGAACAGCTGTTCAGTGACAGCTGACAGTCTTGAGAATGCCTCGTGAGTAGGTGAAACATAATATGTCGACGTTTTTTAATGTCTTCTATTTAGCGAAATATGATGTCAATGTGGTATGATTCTCAACACTGTCTCAAAGAGAACATCTGTTCAGTGACAGCTGACAGTCTTGAGAATGCCTCGTGAGTAGGTGAAACATAATATGTCGACGTTTATAATGTCTTCTATTTAGCGAAATATGATGTCAATGTGGTATGATTCTCAAGACTGTCTCAAAGAGAACAGCTGTTCAGTGACAGCTGACAGTCTTGAGAATGCCTCGTGAGTAGGTGAAACATAATATGTCGACGTTTATAATGTCTTCTATTTAGCGAAATATTGTAACGCCATCTCGTAGCGAGTAATAAGACTACCAAACTCGGCGCCATCTAGTAGCAAATCGCAGTACTACTACGTAACGTCTTTCGGGAATGTTCTGTCAAGGTACTTCTATGTAACGTGTTATCTAGAAGCATCTCGAAGGTGTGGAATGTTCGCGATATTTCTTCCGTGAAAATTCCAGAGTAATCTAGAGTAATGACCGCACTATAAAGGCGGAGCACTTCGGTGGCGGATCATCAGTATTTCCAGAGCGATAATACGAGTTATACCTGCGAGTTCAAGTGCGATTAAAAGTGTTTAGTGAAGCTTTATAGTGAAGTGTAAATTAGTGGTGTAATAAATAAAGTGTTTTGTGGTAGTTTGATCGGCATTTTCCATTCCGTAGAACCCCGGCTCGTAACAATTGGTGTCAGAATTGGGGATTTGGACAATGCCGGTGTTACCGAAAGAAGACACAGAGGGCGTCCGTACCAGGGGTCAGCGCCAGCAGGAGTTGGACAGCAGGCGCTTCGGAGGTAATACGCCGGAGAGGTTGGGTGGTCAGGAGCAGCCAACGGTGGAAGCAGGCCCGCCCACGGTATCTCCAGCGCCAGCACCTCCAGACTTTGCTGCGCTGATGGCGATGCTACAGGAGCAAGCCCGTCGCCAGGAGGAGCAGGCCCGCCACCAGGAGGAGCAAGCCCGTCGCCAGGAGGAGCAAGCCCGTCGCCAGGAGGAGCAGGCCCGCCACCAGGAGGAGCAAGCCCGCCGGTTGGAAGAACAGCTGCTGCGGGACAAGGAGGAGCAGGCACGCCGCCAGGAGGAGCAGGCACGCCGCCAGGAGGAGCAGGCACGCCGCCAGGAGGAGCAGGCCCGCCGGTTGGAAGAACAGCTACTGCGTGACAAGGAGGAGCAGGCACGCCGCCAGGAGGAGCAGGCACGCCGCCAGGAGGAGCAGGCCCGCCGGTTGGAAGAACAGCTGCTGCGTGACAAGGAGGAGCAGGCACGCCGCCAGGAGGAACAGACGCTCCTCATGAAAGATCTTCGAGCGACTTTTGGCAAGGAGATGAATGTGATGAAGGATCAAGTTCATCATGTTGAGAACCGCATCACGGAAGCCGAAACTCGGATTGAAGATGTAAAAAACCAGATTACAGATGTGAGGAAAGAGCTGGGAAATCTGAAAGCTGGAGATGGGATTGCGACTTCCTTACCTGCCGTACCTTCAGCGCGTGGATTTAAAGTACCGCCATTCGATGGGACATCTTCATGGTCAGCCTATAAAAAGCAGTTTGAAGCCGTTAAGAAGGCAAACGGGTGGAGCAAAGCCCAGGCCATGACTGCGCTTACATTGGGTTTGCGAGACAAGGCGTTAACCATCCTAGAAGCTCTCGGAGACGATGTTTCCTACGAGCAGCTACTAGAAGCCTTGGAAACCAGATACGGTGACGCTCACCTGGAACACGTGTATCGTGCGCAGCTGAAGGATCGTGTCCAGCGCTCTGGTGAAAACTTGCAACAGTGGGCCCTGGAAGTTGAGAAGCTGGTACGGAAGGCATACCAGTCGGTACCTGCGCTCATCGATGGGAATCTGGTGCAAGTATTCATCGACGGCATCCACGACCTGGAAGTCAGGGCCGCTGTCAGACTCGGGCACCATGAGACTCTCAAAGACGCCTTGGCTCATGCTTTGGAGGTCGAAGCCGTACGGAAGGATCATCGATCTCACCGTGTCAGGGAAGTTGTAGCATCACCGGCTCGCGACCGTTTCACGAGGTATAGCCCTAGGTGCTACACATGTGGTGAGAGGGGCCACCTTCGATCCAGTTGCCCAAAGCGGACTGCTGAAAGAGAAGAAAGTCGTTCCCAAGAGGATAGGGTGGCTAATGTCACTGCCCAGCAACAGGAGGGAAACGAATAAATGCCAGGACTGCGGGGCGGGTGCTGGCTGATTTTAGAAGAGCCCCAAGGGTTTCGATCTCACAAACCCAGGATGGGAACAGCCTGATCATCAAGGGCGAGGTAAATGGAACACCATGCAAGCTGACAATAGATACTGGAGCATCTCGCACGGTTGTCAGTTCCCGACTTGCAAATCGGTTCCTTGGGGACTCTGCAAACCGTGACCGCATCAACTTGGTAACGGCCACGGGTCAGCGCATACCCGTCCGAGGAGAGAAAGAGATGCAGTTAAAGTTGGGCAATGGAATTTACCTGCATAATGTCATCGTGGCTGACATAATGGACGACTGCATACTGGGCTTAGACTTTATGAGGAAGAACTCTTGTGAGATCGACGTCAAGCAAGGAGCGATGAAATGTGGTCAAGAGGAACTTTTCATGGAAGGAGCGTTATCAGGAAAAGTGTACAGCTTGAAGAAGGTCGTGCTTCCTGCCAGATCAGAAACGACTGTACCAGTTAGTCTCCCTCAGAATTCTGGGCGAACACATCGATGTGTACTCATAGAAGGGATATACAATGAACTTCAATGGAAAATGGCCCGAACTCTGGTAAGAGCCAATGAAGCCTCAGTGGTACGTGTGCTGAACCTTAGTGATAAGGAACACGTGATAGAAAAGAGCACATTGATTGGCACTTGCGAAGAAGTAGATTGGATGCGCCGATGCCAAGAGTTGAGTACTGGGAACATCGTCAACAAGGACGCTAGAAACAACGTGTTGACACTTTTAGAAGACTGTCGTAACATCTTAACGAAGAATGAAATGGACAAGGCTAAGAAGATGTTACTCAAGTACGCCGATATTTTCTCTTCGAGTGATGCTGACATTGGGAAGACTGGATTGGTTCAGCATAGAATCAATACAGGAAATGAGGCACCCATCCGTCAGCGACCAAGGAGACTGCCAGTAGCACGAGAAAAGGAAGTTGAGACCATGACTGAAGGAATGGTAAAAGATGGTGTGATAGAACCATCGTCAAGTCCATGGTGCTCACCTGTAGTGCTGGTGAGGAAGAAAGATGGCAGTATGCGGTTTTGTGTCGACTATCGTCGTCTGAACGACGTTACGAAAAAGGACAGCTACCCTTTACCAAGGATCGATGACACGTTGGACATGCTGACAGGGGTGAAGTGGTTTAGCACGCTAGACCTGAAAAGTGGCTACTGGCAAGTTGAAATCGATCCGAAGGATAAAGAGAAGACTGCATTTTCCACAGGAAAGGGTTTGTGGCAGTTTAAAGTTATGCCATTTGGTTTATGCAACGCCCCGGCTACTTTTGAAAGATTAATGGAAATTGTACTCGCCGGATTGACTGGGGACGCCTGTCTTGTCTATCTAGATGACATTATCATCGTGGGCCGTACGTTAGAAGAGCATCTTCAAAACCTGGAACGCGTGCTTGTAAAGATCCGAAGCGCGAACCTGAAGCTCAGCCCGAAGAAGTGCTCATTCCTCAAACGGCAAGTAAGCTTCCTAGGCTACGTAGTGTCTGAAGATGGTATCCGCACGGATCCAGAGAAAATCATCGCCGTCAAGGATTGGCCGGTTCCAAAGGATAAGACGCAGGTCAGAGCATTTTTGGGTTTGTGCTCATACTACCGGCGATTCGTCCAGAACTTTGCGGATATTGCCAAGCCCTTACACAAGCTCACGGAGGAGAAGCGACAATTCTGTTGGGACGGAAGCTGCGGCATCGCATTCCAGGAGCTAAAGAATCGTCTGTGCAATACACCTATTTTGGGTTATCCTGATGCGGAAAATGTATTTATAGTTGACACAGACGCAAGTGATATCGGACTCGGAGGTGTGTTATCTCAAAGGAAAGGAGATCGAGAGGTCGTTATAGCCTACTTCAGCAAATCCTTATCGAAACCTGAAAGGAATTATTGCGTCACGAGGAGAGAATTACTCGCCGTGGTGAAGACATTGCAGCATTTCAGCAAATATTTACTAGGGCGAAAATTCCTTATACGTACCGACCATGCTGCATTGAAGTGGCTATTACAATTTAAGAATCCAGAAGGACAAGTCGCCAGATGGATTGAGCTATTACAGGAATATGACTTTGTAATCGAACATCGCAGTGGGAGATCCCATGGCAACGCAGACGCATTGTCAAGAAGACCTTGCCCTGAAGACTGTAAGCACTGTGCCAAACAGGAGATAAAGGAAGCCATACCTGTGAAGATGCTTAAAACGGATCTGAGCGACGAATGGAAAGAAAGCCTACAACATGCTCAACAGGACGACGCAGACATCAAGCCAATATTTGAGTGGATTAAAGCAAGTGCTCCTAAACCCATGTGGAGTGACGTCGCTTCAATGAGTTCAATCACAAAAAGTTATTGGGCGCAATGGGACAGTTTAGTTATTCAGGATGGAGTCTTGTGCCGCAAATGGGAAAATGCTCGAGGAGACAGCTGTCATTTGCAAATGGTCGTCCCTAAAGTTAAGGTCCCAGATGTGCTACAGCTCTACCATAATGGATGTTCAGGGGGCCATATGGGAGTAAAAAGGACTCTGTTGAAGATACGTGAGCGGTTTTACTGGATCCACTGTCGCGACGACGTTGAGGACTGGTGTCGCAAATGTACGAGTTGTGCTGCTGTGAAAGGACCTCATACACGGAGCAGAGGTGCACTGAAACTGTATAACGTTGGGGCACCATGGGAAAGGATAGCCCTAGATGTTGCGGGACCGTTTCCTGAAAGTGAAAGCGGAAACAAGTACTTCATGGTTGTGATGGATTATTTCACGAAGTGGCCAGAAGTCTTCGCTACACCTAATCAAGAAGCTACTACGGTCGCAGATAAATTAGTTCACGAAGTCTTCTGTCGTTTCGGGGTGCCTCTAGAAATCCATAGCGATCAAGGAAGAAATTTTGAATCTCAGGTGTTCCAGGAAATGTGTCGGGTCATGGGTACTCACAAAACCAGAACGACCTCTTACCACCCGCAGTCAGATGGAATGGTGGAGCGATTTAATCAGACATTGGAGAGATATCTGGCAAAAGTTGTGGAAAGCAGGCAAAAAGATTGGGACAAGCACATCCAACCGTTTCTTTTGTCTTACCGAAGTGCGGTTCACGAAAGCACGTCAGTGACACCAGCTTATGCGAACTTTGGAAGAGAATTACGGTTGCCTGCCGACTTACTAACCGGTATACCACCTGACGCTCCACGCAATATCACTGATTATGCGAATGACTTGCGCAGCAGGATGAATGACATTTATGAGCATGTCAGACAATCAGGTCAAAAAATGTCTGAAAAGATGAAGACCCGTTACGACCGAAAGACAAACAATAAGAGCTTCGATGAAGGTTCGTTAGTGTGGTTACATAACCCAGTCCGCAGTAAAGAGAAGTCTCCTAAGCTGCAAGCTAAATGGGATGGACCATACCGAGTTGTGACCAAGATTAACGATGTCACTTACCGAATACGGAAGAGTCCAAGAAGTGCGCCAAAGATAGTTCATGTGGATCGATTGGCGCGATATTATGGGCCTGACAATGCTCGGGACGAGCATGTCTTAGGAGGGGGCAGTATAACGCCATCTCGTAGCGAGTAATAAGACTACCAAACTCGGCGCCATCTAGTAGCAAATCGCAGTACTACTACGTAACGTCTTTCGGGAATGTTCTGTCAAGGTACTTCTATGTAACGTGTTATCTAGAAGCATCTCGAAGGTGTGGAATGTTCGCGATATTTCTTCCGTGAAAATTCCAGAGTAATCTAGAGTAATGACCGCACTATAAAGGCGGAGCACTTCGGTGGCGGATCATCAGTATTTCCAGAGCGATAATACGAGTTATACCTGCGAGTTCAAGTGCGATTAAAAGTGTTTAGTGAAGCTTTATAGTGAAGTGTAAATTAGTGGTGTAATAAATAAAGTGTTTTGTGGTAGTTTGATCGGCATTTTCCATTCCGTAGAACCCCGGCTCGTAACAATATGATGTCAATGTGGTATGATTCTCAAGACTGTCTCAAAGAGAACAGCTGTTCAGTGACAGCTGACAGTCTTGAGAATGCCTCGTGAGTAGGTGAAACATAATATGTCGACGTTTATAATGTCTTCTATTTAGCGAAATCATTGCAATTATCTAAAATTCAACATCATATTTTCCATTCTTTTATAACCTGTTTTTTTTTATGATTATATGAGCTATATTATTGCAAAGTTTTGTTAAAACCTCTTCAGTTCCGGTCAAGTGAGAGTAGGACCAACACACGAATCGTTCCGTATTCGTTACCTTGTTGTATGTATGGGAACACTCCTACATTTCTACTTTTATTTTATCTGTGAAAATTTCAACTATCTAACCTACGCACAGATAGACAGCGGAGTCTTAGCAATAGTGTCCCTTCCGTTTTGCCCTATGCGTACGGAACCCTAAAAAGGACTTACCATCAGATACAAGTCTCCTATAGTCAAGTCTCCAGCATCTGTGACACTCCACCCCCTCCTAATCTGCCTCAAGGCGAGGTCCACGTCAATGTGGGACTTCGCCTCGTCTTCCTTCGAAGGTTCCGTGGAGACTTGGTCTTCTGACTTGATCTCGTCCTTCAAACCCTCAGGGTTTTCCATCACGAGGGTGTAGATACTACCACCGCGTTTTTTCGGTCGAATACGGAATTTTACCTTTAAATATTTAGTTTTTAATTAGTGATTTATGTAAAAAAAATACACACACACACATATCACAACTATATCCCCAAAGACATAGTTATGATATTTTTACCCACAATTTACCCGTACTTTTAGTCCCACGTAATAGGGGGCAAGCCTATTGCCGTCACCGGGCACATTTATAATGGGTTATGTCCTAAATAGCCGAATTAATTTTATAAAAAGTAGCAGCAATATTGTAATTTTGAAAAAAATAAATAATTTGAAACCCGTTGCCTTGCGATGGAATATTGACAAAAGGCAACCAAATCTTACGTGCCAGCCGCTGTGGCACAGACAATTAAAGTCCTGTGCGTCTCGGACTATATGTAAAAAAATAGGTTAGGATATAAAAAGTAGCATAATATCTGCACATGATCTCCATCTACTGGGAGTTCTCACATTGCACGATATCGTTACGATAATTTACATTCTTACCTTAAAGTTACTGCTGCTACTTACGATATCTTCACGATATAATGGACGATACCGGCACGATATTATGGACGACATCGTTACAATATTATGGACGACATCGTCACAATATTATGGACGACATCGTCACAATATTATGGACGACATCGTCACAATATTATGGACGACATCGTCACAATATTATGGACGACATCGTCACATTATTATGGATGACATCGTCACAATATTATGGACGACATCGTCACATTATTATGGATGACATCGTCACAATATTATGGATGACATCGTCACAATATTATGGACGACATCGTCACAATATTATGGACGACATCGTCACAATATTATGGACGAAATTGTCACAATATTATGGATGACATCGTCACAATATTATGGACGACATCGTCACATTATTATGGACGACATCGTCACAATATTATGGACGACATCGTCACAATATTATGGACGACATCGTCACAATATCATCGACGACATCGTCACAATATTATGGATGAAATTGTCACAATATTATGGACGACATCGTCACAATATTATAGACGACATCGTCACAATATTATGGACGACATCGTCACAATATTATGGACGACATCGTCACAATATTATAGACGAAATTGTCACAATATTATGGACGACATCGGCACAATATTATGGACGACATCGCAGGGCCGCGCCGACCCCTGGCAGCGCCTGTGTGCGAACAGGTGCGAACCCTATGAAGCACCTTTTTTATGAATCTACATGTTTCAGTCTTTTTTTTTAAATTATATAAAACCAATTCGCTTGCCAATTACTGCGAAAAATTAAACGCGAATCGGTTTTAGGGGCCATTCTAACATCTTCAGGTCCCCAGTGAAGCCACCTGCAAGCGGCGCACTTGCTGAACAACGATCGTTCGTTGTTCAGCAAGTGCGCCTCGTGGCAATGTGAATTCACGGTATCCATACCTCGGCCTCTACGTGGGTACCAGGTGGTACATCAGTGTAAGTACGGGGGGGGGGGGTACCCTCGTGCAGCTTTGATAAAGCCCCCTACGTAACCCAGCCCAGGTTGGGTTGTACTGGTGGTTCAGATGCTGCACAGCCGGGCCCGGGCGATGTGTGTGGTGCATGGCACCACTGGGTGAGCAGTGCAGTCAATAATGTGTGGGTGGTGTGATTCGACCGCTCGACCTGCCCTGGCCAGGAACGCCCTTGGAAACTTTGGTGCCGCTGGCCGCCCGCTTAATACAGCGCCATTTTTTTTAACTCCGCTTGACCGTGGCCGCTCCCATGTCCATTGCTGCGGGCGTCTTTGGTGACACCAGAAGTATTTCCAGAGGTGCCTGGCGGACTTTGGCCACCTGTGTGGCCTCTTCGGGCGTTTGGTCGGAATGAAAATCCCGCGTCGTTGGGATTGGGTTTTATCCCGCGTCGGCGAGTGAATCTGGTTGCGTGCTGTAGAGCAAAGGCCCCACAGCACGCAACCCTTCTAGCCAGCTTCTGTAAGGACGGCGGGTGGCTATCCCGCCATCCTCAGGCCCCGATCATGGAGGTCGATGGTCCTGGATGTAGATGAGTCTGCGGCGCCCTGGCCGCCGACTGCGGAACTCAGCGGGGAGGGTACGCTCCCTCTCCCTCTCGGCCGCCTCCTTCGCAAGCATGACTTGCTCGCAGAAGGATACGGCCGCGTTCCACCTACTCGCGCTGGAGACCATGGCTTGGAGCATGGTTTCCAGTGAGTTATACAGCGCCTAACCTAAACAACCACCCCCAGGATGCTGCCCCACTAGGTTGAGGATAATCCTGATGTGTGTTGCCGTGCCGCCGGGTGGTGACCGGTGCGGGTCCCGGTGACCACGCATCAGTGGGGTTTTGGAACCCTTCCGTCCAGCGGGTTGGCTCCCATCTAACCACACGGTTCTAGACGAAGCTAGCCCCTGCGCCTTGTCACGTACTACTGCAGCAGATGTCGGCATACGGGTTTACACGGATACCAGCCAGGTCAGATCACGCGCCCACTTTGCTGGATCTACTGGAGCTGGTGAGTGGCCCAGCCCAGTACAGTGTGTCGGTAGGCGCCCCACTGGGTAGCTCCGACCACTGTGTCGTCCACGCTGGCCGCCGCTGCCATCTCCTGCACTTGTTGTGCGAATGATTCTTAGGAAGTGCACGGTAGAGTACAGCCGTAATATATTATTAATTTATTATAATTGTATTTTTATCAAATTTTCTTCTAATTTTGAGGACGTTAAAAAAGTCTTACCTACCTAACCTAACACAATGTATTGTTTTAGCGTGAACCTACTAGAATATTACCTTTAAATTTAACTATCTCGTTACATAATCTACGATTATTACTCGTATCATATTGCACGGGAATTAGCACGAATCATACCGATAGATACTTATGCACAGAGGTACCTACATACCTTTTGTGCCTGACGTTTCGACCAGGTAACCACGACCGGTGTAACTTGATCGAAACGTCAGGTACAATAGGCAAGTATTACCTGTGCACATCTATCGGTATGATTCGTGTTAATTCCCTCAGATAAATAACATACTAGATTTTTATTTTTTCACTTTGCACACACTTTCGATTAAAGGATTGTTCAATTATTTTGGCTTTTTCGGAGTCTCTCGTTCGTTAAAATCGGTGAATTCCCGTGGCGTCCTCGGCTTGCGTCGCATACCGCATCGGGTTACGTTCATAAACAAACTCACGGCGGGCGCGCCTTGCTGAAATTGATCTAAGCACTGCGCATTCTTTGATTTTAGCTCGTAAGTACCTAATTAATGTAAACTAAACAGCCCAGCTGTAAACAGCAAACGTCAATATTATCTTGGAGGAGCCTTGTACTTGTACAATGCATTAAGTATGTAGGTTACTTACTTATCGATAGTTACCTACTCTACTAAAAAGAATACGTCGTCCAAAATAATTTCGGTGGCGGCGCGGGCGCCCCTATCGTCTTGGCGCCTGTGTGCACCGCACACTTGGCACACAGGGGCGGCTCGGCCCTGACATCGTCACATTATTATGGACGACATCGTCACAATTTTATGGACGACATCGTCACAATATTATGGACGAAATTGTCACAATATTATGGACGACATCGCCAATAGGTACCAAATTTCATCAAATATTGTCAAGGTATTTAAAATGTGTGCGTTGACCGCCACATGGTTTGTTCTGTGAAACTGATCTATAACTATCTGCCTTTTTAAAATATTAGTATGGAGTTATGATGATTATTTCTGTAGTTTCGAGTTAATCGAGCTCAAACATACCTTCAGATTCTTGAACTTAGTATCCTTCTCGCACTTCTCCTTCCCGGGGTCACTCTCATTCTCGGAGTCACTCTTGTTGTATTTATCTTCGTCCTCCATTTCTGAGAAACTGTCCTTCTCTCGCTCTGACAACTCCTTGTCTCTCTCTAACTGATGAGAATAATAATACCTTAAGATCTACTACAATTAAACACACACACACACACACATATCACGCCTATATCCTCGAAGGGGTAGGCAGAGGTGCATTATATACCCACAATTTGCCAGAATTTTAGTCCCACGTAATAGGGGGCAATCCGATTGCCGTCACCGACCACATTTATAATGGGTTATGTTCATAATGGCCGAATGAATTTTTTAAAAAGTAGCAGTTATATTGCAATTTTGAAAATAAAAATTTGAAACCCATTGCCTTGCGAAGAAATGTTGATGAAAGGTAACAAAATCTTACGTGCCAGTCGCTGTGGCACAGCCAATTACAGTCCTGGGCGTCTCGGACTAAACATGTTTTTATTTCATACAATTATTACCAGCAACTAGTTTAAAAATACCCTTTTTGGTTGATCTTTCAAAGATCTAGCTTTAAGTTACTTTCGGACTTTCTACAGCCAGATAAAAATTTACTTTTTAATGTAAGTACAGTACATACTTCCATTAGCAGTAAGTGAACAGCTGCTCATTTGGTAAGAAACACTTTCATTTTTAGGATTCCGTACCCAAAGGGTAAAACGGGAACCCTATTTCTGAGACTTCGCTGTCCGTCAGTCCATCTGTCTTGCGCTGCCGCTGTATCTCATGAACCGTGATAGTTAGAAAGTTGACATTTTCACAGATGATGTATTTCTGTTGCCTCTATACCTAACAACAAATACTAAAAAAACAGACTATTATAAATATTTAAGGGAGCTCCCATACAACAAACGTGATTTTTTTTTTTTTGGGTGCGGAACTCTTTGTGCGCGAGTCCGACCTGCACTTGGCCGGTTTTTTATTTAATTGTATTGTATATATAAGTACAAATAGCACAAACATGAAGAAGTTATCGACAATATGGCTGCATAACCCAACAAGACGGTATGGTCGAAAGGGTTTAGCCTGTTATTCCAAGCAGAAAAAAGAGAATTCTATGTATGAATGTTTGTGTACCTCGACAGTCGGCCGAACAGTTGCTTCACCAGACATCTCTTTGTCCCTTTCCGACATGTCCTTGTCTCTATCTACCATCTCTTTGTCCCTCTCTGACATGTCGCGGTCTCCTTCTGATATATCTTTGTCTGTGTCGGTTATCTCTTTGATGGATTCCTTCAAGTCCCTGTGTGGAATCATTATTATAATATATTTTAGATTGGATGTTTAGTGTAGGTAACGTCGTAGAATCAAAGAATCAAAGAATCAATTTCATTTATTCAGTTTAGGCACATAAAGAGCACATATGAATGTCAAAATTTTACAATTTTGTCAAGTAATATTATAAAAATACTAAATTAAGTAAGTACATAAATAACCATTAGAAAATGATTCTTTCGCTGGTTCGGTAATTTGGTTCTCCTGAGAAGAGACCAGCAAGAAACTCAGGTAGATTATCCATTTTCTTTTTTAATATTGTTTTGTTTACATTGTTACAATTAGTTTCTATTGTATTATACGAGTGGCCAACAACAGAAGATTAGGGTGACCATGCATTTTTATCATTAAGATATTCGTCTACATTATAGTAGCCTTTCATCATCAAACATTTTTTAACTACTATTTTAAACTTATTAAGAGGCATGTCAACCAAATCCTGAGGAATTTTATTATAAATTTTTATACATTTGCCAACAAACGAATTACCAACTTTATGAAGTCTAATTTTTGTCATTGCCAATTTATTTTTATTTCTTGTATTAAAATTATGGTTATCGGAATTTTTTTTGAATAGATCTATGTTCTTCCGTACATATAAGATGTTGTCGTAAACATATTGAGAAGCAACTGTTAAAATATTAATTTCTTTAAATAATTCTTTCAGCGAGTCACGGGGTCCGAGTCTATAGATTGCTCGTATAGCTCGTTTCTGTAATATGAATATTGTCTCAATATCGGCAGCTGAGCCCCACAGCAGCAGACCATATGACATAACGCTATGAAAGTAGCTAAAATAAACTAATCGTGCCGTTTTTTCGTCAGTCAGAGACCTTATCTTTCTAACCGCATAGGCAGCTGAGCTAAGTCTTCCTGCCAAGGCTGTGATATGAAGACCCCATTGTAGTTTACTATCTAGAGTTATCCCAAGAAAAACTGTGGTATTGACTATTTGAACTAATTCATTATTCATAGTAATATGAGTATCCACCTGTCTAACATTGGGCATAGTAAATTTTACACATTTTGTTTTCTTCGCATTGAGCAGCAAGTTGTTACTTGTGAACCAATGCAATATTTCCGAAAGGGTATTATTTACATCGTCAAGTGCTACTTTTTGTCTATCACTTTTAAAAATTAATGATGTGTCATCAGCAAATAATACTATCTCACAAAGATTTTTAGTGAAATAAGGAAGATCGTTAACGTATATTAAGAATAAAAGGGGTCCTAATATAGAGCCCTGGGGTACTCCCATGACTAATGAGGCGCCAGAAGAGTCGGTGTCATTAATGTTTACTTTTTGTACTCTACCAGTGAGGTAAGACTCGAGTAAGCCAAGTGAGCTGTTCGAGACACCATAATAACCTAATTTTAGTAGCAAAGTCCCATGATCAACACAATCAAAAGCTTTTGATAGATCACAAAATATACCAATAGCATCCTGCTTTTCCTCCCATGCATCAAATATATGTTTCACAAGTGCAACTCCTGCATCCGTTGTGTTCCTGCCTTTAGTGAAACCAAACTGTTTGTTATGAAGTAACTTATTGTCTGTAAAATGTGAAAGCAATTGATTAAATATTATTTTTTCAAAAATTTTACTGAGGGATGGGAGTATGGAAATAGGTCGAAAATTTGAAGGATCACTTTTGTCTCCTGCTTTAAATAAAGGATTGATTTTACTGTACTTCATAAGATGAGGAAACTGATTTTCATCTATACATTTATTGAATATGAATGCAAGGTGAGGTGCTATAGCGGGCACTATTGATTTTATTATATTAGTTGAAATGCCCCAAAGATCCTCGGTATTTTTTATATTTAGTTGTTTAAAAGTTTTAAGTATAGTGACAGAGTCAATATACTGAAAATCAAAGTTAATTCTACATTTATCAACACTAGATTTAAGAAGAGAATTGGCTACGTTTTTTGACGAATTTAACTTATTTGTAGTGGTGATTGGAACATTTGTGAAGAAAGATTCAAATGCATTGGCCACTTCAGAATCAGTTTTAATATGTTTATCATCTATTTTTAACTCGAAGGATCGATCACGTGACTTTGCTTTACAAGTTTCTTTGTTAATAACATTCCATATTGCCTTCGTTTTATTATCAGATTTTTCAATTTTAGCCCGTATATAATTAGATTTAGCTGTTGAACATACTTTTTTGAATAGTTTGGAGTACTTTTTAATCTGTTCAATTACTTGTGGCTCATTAGTAGATGCCTTTGTCTCGTATAATTCATATAATTTCCTTCTACTTTTATAGATTCCAGGCGTAGCCCAATCACTAAATTTTATTTTAAATTGATTTACATTTATTGTTTTTTTAGTGAAAATGTTATCACATTCGTATTTGATTACTCCGAACAAATCTCCGTAATGATCATTCGGGTGTTTATCATTATTCAACTCCAAAAGAGGTACTTTAATCTTAATGTTTTCTTTAAATTTTTCTAATCTATAAGTTGTGATTGGTCTACAAACAATATTTTTTGATAATGGAACATGTTGGAACTTAAATCTAGCTAACTGACCTGCATGATCTGAATTTACAAAATGTATTATAGATTTCTCATCTACATCGCTGTTAGAAAAAATATTATCTAAGCAGGTAGCTGATGTGGCTGTGGTGCGTGTTGGTTCACAAAAAAGATTTTGTAAGTTAAAAGATTTAAAAAGGTTGAGGAACCTTAGCGCGTTCTGAGAGTTTTCTAAAATATTAATATTAAAATCGCCACATACAACTATAGTCTTCTTACATTTACATACCTTTTTTAAGGCTTCCTCCATAATGGACTCAAACAGGTAGTAATCTCCAGAAGGAGGTCTATAGACGCTAATAATAATATATTGTTCTAGCTCTGCACATGATAGTTCAATATTTCGCTCACTTGTGAGTGCTACTACGTCTTTTCGGTCTTTTGATTTTAATTTGTCATTAATTAAAATGAGAGACCCACCTCTTATAGCGGAATCTCTAGTAAACGCACTAATGATTTTATAATTATCAATATTAACTAAGAGTTCATGTTTTTTTAACCAGTGTTCAGTTAAACAAAGTACATGGATACGTTTTTCATTTAAAAATAATTCTAGTTCTAACTCTTTGCCAGAAAAGCCTTCAATATTTTGATGAATTATATTCATGAACATAGACTTTTCCTTTGTCCTTAAATTAGATAACCCCAACACCAAGGTTGTGTTCGGGGAGCATGTTTTGAAAGCGCACTCGCGCCTCAGAACGCGCGTTCAGCGGTTGGAAACGGAACGTAGCCCGGACCAGTCAAAAATCTTTCACATCGAAGGCCACCCGCATACTCGCATCATGCAACATGTAATTATTTCTGAACTTAATATATGTACGTAAATAAATAGTTATGAATATCCACTTTGACTTTGGAGTATTTTCTATCAAGGGTTTATTCATTATTTATAATTATTACTGACTAGCGGACGCTATATAACCTTTCTCGAGAACTATTATATCCATTGGTGAAAACCGCATCAAAATCCGTTGAGTGGTTTTAAAGCATTACGCTGAGGGACGGCCGTTTATTCCACATTAGTATTTATAATTAAACATTGGCCTAATTTTTATTTTATATATTTTTTAGTTTTTGTATTTTCTTGCTTTGTAACCTATGTAAGTGTTTGTTTTGTTTTGTGGAATAAGAAATGTTTCTTTCTTTCTTTCTTAAAGATCTACGCTTACATACAGAACAGGCGACTTTGTTTCATAATATGTAGTGATTTACTTCACGTTTAAGACATGGCGCCAAATTTTTATGAACCATTTAGTATCGATGACATCGTTCTACGTAAAAATAGAGTTGATCCCGGTTTCGTACACACGTACAGTTTTTTCTTGTAATTTACTTTAGGCTAAGTATATTACAGCATTTCGCAGCATTATGCAGAAATCGCTCTCAGGTATACACTAGTATACAGGGTGTAACATTGATATAGGTCAGTGAGGGAAAGTCTGAAACTGTAAGACTTACGAAGATCTGTTCTTAAGAACCATGTCACAGATTTTTGTAGTGTTCAATGTTACGCCCTGTATACTCGTGTTGATACATACCTATCGCCATCTTCCTCAATCTCCTTCTCCTTCTCATCCTCAGTGCTCGGTTTCTCCTCGTCCTGTTGACTCTTGATGTTCGCCATCAACTCAATCCCGTCGATGGCCGTCTCCTCTATGTTAATCAATCTCTCTGGATCTTCTAACTTTACCTTCTTTATGTCTCCATCTTTCTCTTTCTCTGTCGTGCTGTCTTTACGCGTGCGCTTTGGTGTTCGAATCTTTCCTATAATATAATTGAGTTATTTGTTAAACAAGATAATATGCAGATTGTGTGTATAATTTAATTATGTTATTATCGATCTTTTGGTTAGAATCCTAGAATAAATTAGAAGTGTCTGATTATATCTATATATAGAAATGGTGAATGTAATTTTTGTCCCCCTTAGCTCTCGAGAACTGCTTATGCTCCAATGATGGTTGACCCTTCTATAGATAGCCCTCGATCTGGATGCTATGGATAGACCACTGTTATTTTATAATAAAAAAAACTTAGTTTTACCGCCCTTGTGGAAACGAGACGGAAAGTTGATCTGTAATAAGATGAATACTACAACATAACGGCCCAGCATCCTCTCACCTCCGCCATCCTTGTCTCTCTGCGAGCCCATCCTCTCCAGGTACGAGGAGAAGCAGATCTTCTGGCTGGACAACTGTTCACTGGGCCTCACCTCAGGTAAGTGGACCGGGACGTCTACCTTCGGGCCCAGGTGGAGGACCAGGCGTCTGCCTCCTGTCTGTTCTGTTGATATACAATACGTAGTTATGAAAACAAATATAATTTTGTCACTTATGAGTAAAATATCTTGGTACAGAACTTCGATATCTACGACAAGAGTGTTCACAGCAAATATCGAAGGTTCAACCGTATCACAGTTATACTAGAAAGCCGACCCCAACTGGATTGGGTAAAAAGCTCTTGCATAATAATGACTTATATGAATGAAAATGCTTTTTTTAATCTCAACGTTTGGATGGAAGTAGAAATGAGGATATGACAAGGAAAGGACTGACGAGATGACGTGTGACATGTATGTATGAATAAGGAATAAATATTGCATCAACCCCAAATAATTGGGATAAGGTCAGGTAGATGATGATGAGGTGATGGGTTGATCAACCCGTGACAACGGTTGCAGTCATGGTATTTTATGGGTTTGTAACGTTCATTTTAAGCTTTTTTTGGTAAACAATTCCGTTCAAATGTATTAAATAATGAATTCATACCATCCATTAAAGTCTTATCGGCATCTATATTGTGTAGGTCTTCGAGATCTCTGTTCATATCTTTCTCGTCACAAAGTCGTGAGTTCATTTCCATATAATCTTCTTGTTCCCGGAAATCTTCTGTGTCTCTGGTGTCTTCTGACAGCGACCCGTAGTTGAGAGACTGGCTAGAGTTATGGATTTACAAGGCAGAGCCGAAAACAGAAGAAGGTCCAATAGATGTAGTGTTGAGTAACGATTTTTCGACATAGCACCTCTGTACACACATTGCTGTAGCTGACACTTCTCCATTCTGAATGTTCCTGATGGAGTCCCACAGTGGTAAGGGACAGCTACGTGTATGTCTACACCTCACCTGATGCTGGACCACATGCATCTTGGTGAAGTGGTGTGTCAACTGAGTCGGTGATGAAGTCGGATGAATGTATGGTCTGCAAATATTTGCAGCCGAGTTTGGGTGTTTTTCTTTGTATACGAAGCATTGTTACGGTTATTCTTAAAAAATAAAGTTTTTAATGGTAAATATGAAATGTTACAGTAAAAACAGTTTTTAAATATCATTGTAACACGATACACTGGTACCGTAGTTCAGCAGAATTCCGATGGGCGGCTCCGACGTTAACGTGATCTAGAAATTATATATGAAGCAAAGATTGGACGATGTCACGAGGTCATCGTAGCCCAGTTTTAGAAAAAGGTCAAGGGTTTGAGTCCTGCCGATGACATTTCAGTTAATTTCTATCTAAATATCTAACTGGACAGAAATGTTATTCTCATTTTGGATTGGGAAGGAAAAAGCCTAACAATATAGCGTATACTATTAGGTCGGTCTAGCCGTAGACTGTACAGTAAAGGATACGTGACGCGTGGGTCCCCAGCGCGCGTCGAGCGCGGCGAGCAGTGCGGCGAGGCGCGTGCGCAGCGGCAGCGCCACGGCGGCGCGCGGGTTGTGTGCGGCGCGCGCCACGGTGGCCCAGGCGGCGCCGCCGCGCGCGCGCAGCACCACGGTGGCGCGGGAGCACACGCGCGCGCCCACGCCCAGCTCTACCGGAGCGGACCGACAAATGTCTTAAGCCTTGTCCATATTATAAGTAGATCCGATAAAGGGACTCTCAGAACTACAGTCGGCCTGCAGTCTCAAATCGTTCAGATCTAAGATAGGGTTGAAGTTGGCCACGGACGTTAGTCGATAAGGTTGAAAATCGAACAAAAAGGCCGTCAGAACCATTGACTTATATGTATACATATAAGTTTATGGTCAGAACGATCTAACCCTGGTGGTGATCTGTCTGTGTAAGCTGCTAAAGCTGTGGCTATATTATAATTCGCATCCGCTAAGTCGCTGACTTGTTGACAAGTTCCGGAATCTTCCAATAAGAGTCCGTTCAGTTGCAAGTATCTCATTGGCGGATGCCAATAGCCCGTATCCAACGATCAGTTTCTGCAAGTCTAGTGTATACTCGTCTCGTTCTTTTCGTGGAACAATAATGAACATAAAAGGCAACATTTAAGTAGGTATTTAGTTTATATTTTAGAATATTGAAATCTGTACCAGAAAATAATATCACAGGCCCATAGATATCGATAAAATAGTAAGTATTTTATCTAATAAATATTTTATCGAAATCTATGCAATGGCCGGGAATGTAGGTGTTTCCCGATCACAAATAATTGTGTTACAACAAGATATATTTGAAGTACATGTAATCCATTCCCTAGAACAATAAAATAATTGATACGCAACATACATACATAATATATGTATAGGAAAACAAGAAGCTCAGTACAAATCAACCCCAAAGCTAAACTTACCAGTAATCTGATTAAGCCTCCTCAGCGCTCTACACATCGGCGTCCTCACTCGCACGTTCCTCCCTCTCGCTCGCACCACTATACTGCCGCATAGCACCATCTCGCTCAGACGCGAACACGTCTTCTCGCTCACCGCCACCAGCTTTTTACGTAGTTCACCGTAGTTTATTAGCGCGTATAGTTCTTGAGCCACTTTCTTTACGTCTGTTAAATACACAAGTAGGTATATACAGGGTTACTTGGTAAGTCGTGCGAACCCCGTTCAGGGGTGGTAGTTCCCACCGTTTCTGACAAATTTCACCTTGGACCCCTGCCCCCCAACCTAACCCTTTTCAAGTTATAAGGCTTTAAAGATTTTTTTGAAAAAATGCCGATCACTTTAGTTGAGGTAACTCTATTTTAATTTTTCATAATGATGCAGAAACTAATCTGCTACACAAAAATCGTATAAAAATAAAAATTAGAACAATAATAAACGAAAAAGATAGGCCAATAGACAAGAAATCGGCATTTTTTCAAAAATATCTTTAAAGCCTTATAACTTGAAAAGGGTTAGGTTGAGGGTCAGGGGTCCAAGGTGACATTTGTCAGAAATGGTGGGAACTACCACCCCTGAACGGGGTTCGCACGACTTATCAGGTAACCCTGTATATAAAATCATGTCTTTATTCCCTAGGGGATAGACAGAGGCGTTTTATACGCCCACATTGCGCCAGTCACTGTTTTCCGCTGGGCACTTTGGATAATATACTCAGTCCCCGGAAACGGTCATAGACTCGCCCTCTACGAAGTCACTGGCGAAACGTGGGCATAATAAGGGCCCCTGTCTACCCCTTCGGGGATAAAGACGAGTGTGTTGTTTTAAGTTTTAACTAGCGGAAACTCATGGCTTCGTATGCATCTTATAAACTTAAGACTAACGGGTCTTTTACGCGATTATTGAGATATATACATACCTCTTTATTACCCGACGTTTCGGCCCTGTTACAAGAGCCGTGGTCACGGGTGGACTGGCTTCAGCTCATCGTCGTCTTCGTGAAGTGCGGGTTTGTTCAACTACCCTCACTTCGTCGTCACTAACTATTGTGTTCGGAGAGCCACTACGGCATACCACACTGATAGTATCAGCAAGCGGGCGTTCGGTGAGGTGGCGAGTACATTTGCTGATCACCGGATTCCACGACGTAGATAGTCGATATCCATCTTCCCGGTTAAAGTTGGGATACTTTTTTATTTCGACGGCTTCCCGCACTATCCTGGAGTAATAGTGTCCGTCAGTGGATAGGACTTGTGGCTTGTGGAGTTCAATTCAGTGGTTGGGACCCGATTCCAACAAATGCTCGAACTTGAGCGAGCTCTTTCTATGTTAATGAAGTGTTGAAGCAGAACGGGTATCAGGGACATACACAACACCGTGAAAGGAACAAGGTACAACCCTTGGGAGTAAGCAGAGCACCAGCATTTATGCCGTACGTGAAAGGAGTGACGGACAAAATTGGAACAGTACTACAAAGATACTCCATTAAGACTATATAGGCCACACTCCAAAGTCGTAAACCACCTGCGAACCCCTAAAGATAGCATTCCTCTACAGACACCGGGTGTTTATAAGGTAGACTGCAGCTGTGGTAGTTCATACATCGGACAGACCAAACGTACTATCGCTGAGAGGGTCAAAGAACACATCACAGCTGTAAAAAACCGCCAAATAAACAAGTCTGCGATTGCCGAACATTTGTTGGAATCGGGTCCCAACCACTGGATTGAACTCCACAAGCCACAAGTCCTATCCATTGACGGACACTATTACTCCAGGATAGTGCGGGAAGCCGTCGAAATAAAAAAGTATCCCAACTTTAACCGGGAAGATGGATATCGACTATCTACGTCGTGGAATCCGGTGATCAGCAAATGTACTCGCCACCTCACCGAACGCCCGCTTGCTGATACTATCAGTGTGGTATGCCGTAGTGGCTCTCCGAACACAATAGTTAGTGACGACGAAGTGAGGGTAGTTGAACAAACCCGCACTTCACGAAGACGACGATGAGCTGAAGCCAGTCCACCCGTGACCACGGCTCTTGTAACAAGGCCGAAACGTCGGGTAATAAAGAGGTATGTATATATCTCAATAATCGCGTAAAAGACCCGTTAGTCTTAAGTTTATAATGTGTACAAAACGCGAAAGTTTAAAGAAGTATTTGTATGCATCGTTTAGTAGTGCGTGTCTTTTTATTAAATAACCACCCAAACGTCTATTGCGATAACTCCAGGGCGCCCGCAGTACGTTGCCTTACTCGATAAATCATTTATCCAACAACAATGTAATCTAATCATCAGTTCCTACGCTAACAGCATTTATTCAACCGAACAAACTCTTCAGATTTACACAACATTACACAAGATTTACAGACGAGCAACAGTTGCCACCGTAATCCTAAGTTCAATCTCCGGATCATGTTAAATACTTTTTTCAAAACTACAATATAGCTGCTACTTATTATTAAATTCATTCGGCCATTCTGGACATTACCCATTATAAATGTGCCCGGTGACGGTGATATGCTTGCCTCCTATTACGTCGGACTAAAAATACTGGCAAATTGTGGGTGTGTTTGGCACAGCGCACACGCGTCACATGTCTGATATACGCGTCTGATACATGTCTAATATACGCGTGACATGTTTGTGTGTGTGTGTGTGTGTGTGTTAAATATTTGTAAGATCTGCAAATATTTGTTCGGAAGTAACGACTATCCATTTATCAGTCATCTAACTCATAGCACAAGCTTTGCTTATTTTGAGACTAGATGGCGCTACTACTATACCACTAAATAACAGATGTTTGATTGTCCGTTTGGATCAATCTAAGAAGACGATAACAGCTGTTTTCTTGGCATGCCAAGCCTAATGTTTGCCATTACTGAGTTCAGTGTGGTTCCTTATTTGCATAAAATTATGACATACATAATATAGTAATATGACTACGTTATACAGGGTGTTACGAAAGGGTTATATCAACCCGAAGCCAGCATCATCAGCTGGTCGACCATAACCCGTTTCGATATATGGGGACCGCCAAAGAAGAAAAAAAAGTTCATCAAAAAATTTAAAAAGATATTTCATATCAAAACAAACGTGTCCCAACGCTACGGCTTGACGTAGCTACAACTAGACAATGAGCGCGTGGTACGTATGTACAATGCCCTTGGCGGTGACGCGGGCGTCGCGGCAGTGTGGGCGTCCTTAAAGGATTATTTTTGTTTATGTAAATAAAATTTTGACCAACACATAGTTATGTTTCCCCAGATCCTCGTCTGTGGTTCGACAGGTGCACCACATGCAAGTGATAGTAAAATCTCTGTCCCCAATTTTAGAAAAATCTTACCTGTTTACAGGAAAGGTTAATTTCTTGTGTAACAGTGCTAAATGCGGCTTCGACACGACTGCGTACACAGTATTTTTAGGTATCAAAACTCACGGTAGGTACAACTCCCGGGCAGCGCTCAAATTGCCTTCTGATGCTCCTACACAAAGCATCATCTCGTAATACTCTTCGTTACTCAGAGCCATTACTACACAACACAATCACTATCACACACAACTTGACACAACTCACAAATTAACACACTAAACAAATATTTAGCTACCTCACTGCACAAAGCAAAGAATGCAACTGAACTGCTGACCTGTGACCTTGCTAAATGATTTTAAATAAAATTCTAGGAAACTTCGTTCGGGCGGCATCGCTTGATGCGAAACAGAGACAAAATGTTCCTACCAGGAGTGAGATGGAAGGCTTTTCCTGTGAAATAGGTACAAATAATGCGCGCCTGTGCGCGCATTATTTGTACCTATTATTTATACCTATTTTGATGTCGATGACCGAAGCAGCTGATTTTAGCTAGTGTTGTTTAAACAAGTGTGTATTTTATTCGGTAATAATGTTTTTTTATGAACTTTTTTTTTCTTGTCTGGCGGTCGCGACATTTCGAAACGGGTTCTGGTCGACCAGCTGATGGTGCTCGCTTCGGGTTGATATATATATTATAAGTTTGAGAAGATACGAAGAGAGGAAAGTAATGTGTTTCAAAGGTTGAGCAAATAATGTGAATGAGGGCTTGGCTTTAGAAGTAGTATTTCTAAACGATATGACAAGGAAACGAGTAATTGAAGATATGACGTGTGACAGATGTGTGGAAGCGGAAGAAATGTTGCACCGACCTCAAATAATTGGGAAAAGGCAGGTGGATCATCAAATAATATCAAATATAAATATATAAGTCCGAGACGCCAAGGACTTTAATTGGTTGTGCAATAGCGGCTGGCACGTAAGATTTTGTTGCATTTAATCAACATTTCATCACAAGGCAACAAAAGGTTTAATTTTTTTTTCAAAATTACAATATAGCTGCTACTTTTTATTAAATTCATTCGGCCATTTATGGACATAACCCATTATAAATGTGCCACGTGACGGCAATAGGCTTGCCCTATTACGTGGGACTAAAATACTGGCAAATTGTGGGTGTGTAATGCACCTCTGCCTACGCCTTCGGGATATAGGCGTGATATGTGTGTGTGTATAAATATATATTAGGTACCTAGTTATTCTAATAACACTTGTCACTTTACAATCGGAAGAAAACTCATTCAGTAGACTTACGGGCGAATACTAAAACGTCACTCAAATATACAGATACTCAAGGTTGGTTAAGCATTTAAACGGACTTGGGATTTTCTGGAGCGCGTGGTTGGTAGCCTTTTATGTTACTTCTGGCGCTGGGCAAACATCCAGGCCCAAACGCTCAATTGCAATACCGAACAACGTTTCCTTGTCCCGCACCGCGAACTAGTTCAGAGTAACTATTTCTTCTGTGCGGGAAAAATCAAGCATTACCTTGAAATTAGCGAAATCATCGATGAAAATCGATGGAGCCACGTTTTTAAAACGAAGAAGAAGTATTTAAACAGCTCCTAAATATTTGCGTGACGTTTCAGTATTTGGTCGATAGACAGACAGACATTGTTCAATCAGATTTTTATGTTTTTATTAATATTTTTGCACCGAATACCTAAAACAGAGACTAAAGCTAGAAATCAACTTATTAAAACGATATTATAAGTATGTAATAATAATGGTCATTATGGTTGTCTATTTTATTGTCGGTCATTTAATGGTCATGAACACACTGTTCGCAATGAAATGTACCTATATTGTCATTGTTGATGATGATATGATTAAATTGCATTTACAGTGGACATGTTACTTAATGACTATACTTTGAATAGATCGCATATAATTACAACTATGACCTTGTCCAAGCACATCTTATACACCTACTAGCTGATGCTAGAAGCTGCAGGCCACGTGGAACAGCTTATTATATATGCTTTAAAAGCTTATTTCGAGAATAAGGTACCTTTCTTACCCAACTGCGTCAGTGAGGGTTATGTTTCGCACAAATCCTGCGATCTGGTGTTCGCAGGATTTGTGTTTTGCGATCGTGTGTTCGGTTTTGAATATTGCATTATACATTTATTGTTTCAAAGTTTGTGTGTTTTCCTATGTTTTACCAGTACCACCCGTACCTACTTATCTCACCCGTACTTACTATAGGTTATCTAGTTGTCATAGGATAATACATGCTCATAGAGCACAGAAACCAGGCAATGATTGTATTGATAAAAAAATTCAAATAAATGGAATACCTCCACAATGACTGCCTCGGTGGCGCAGTGGTATGAGTATGCGACTGCCGTCCCTGAGGTTCCAGGTTCGATGATCCACAAATGTTTGTTTCGGAGTATGAGTCTATGTATGTATTTAGAAATATATAAGTATGTTTTTCAGTCGTCTAGATCCCATAACACAAGCTTATATTAGCTTGATGACGTTGTGTGAGAATGTCCAAAAAATATTTATAAAAAAAAATGATGCTCATCAAACTATCTATATTATAATCTCATAGCCGGGGAATGAAACCCACGACCTTGACAATGAAACCATATATCACAGTCACGGCTACCATTAGTTAGGTCAAAAGGTCAAAGAACCACTATAAATAATTCGACATTACGTTCTGTCTGTCTGTTTATATACTTTACCTACCTCATTAAAGATATCAAGGTTTAAAAATTATATGTGATATTTTGACTCAATGTGAGGTTGTATATCTTTTAGATATAATCTCTGTAAATGACAGTTATTTTTAGGGTTTTATAAAGGACTTGTACTTGATACACAAAATGCATTTTGATTGTGATTTTCCCGACTAGTCCGGAAAAAGGGTTATGTTTTAGTAAAAATCCTCATTGACTTGGATCCGAGCAGCGCGGCGCGCAGGCGCGGATCCACCGTGGTGGGCACTATGGGTATGCCCACCACCTTAATTGACCATTGACGTCACGCTCTCAACAATGTGTTGGGACTCTGACTGGGATATCGATAGCAAGACACTAACATAAAAATTCGGAATCAATAATTATCTGAAATATTATTTAAAAATACGAAATCCGTATTAATATAGGCCTAAAAATGTAAATCGAAGCCCGCAAATTTTACTACGGAACCCAAAAATAAAGGTCGGTGCCTGGCGGCGCGACCTATTGCAGAGGTGTGCAGCTTACCCTAACCCTGGAGTTACTAGGTAACATTCCCGTTCAATCCTCCAGCTGAACTAAAAGTGCGAAACATAAAAACGCCTGTAAAGCGACAATAGACTTGTCTGCCATTACAGGGAACCAATAAGGCAATAAATAATATTATATACTCGTATAAAATTCTCGTGTCACAATGTTAGTTACCATACTCATTCAAAACAGCTCGATCAATTTTTAAGAAATTTTATATGCATATTCAGTAGGTCTGAGCATAGACTACTATCTATTTTTCATACCTCTAAGTGATAAGGGTTGTCCACCCCTAACATTATTTTTTTGCACAATTCTTTCTTTCAAAAATGTGGCATTAAAAATACATATACAACCCTAAAAATACAAAATAATTTAAACCTAAACGGAAATACAAGGTTGTACGTATTTTCTTGCAGTTTTTACAGAGATACTAAACTCAGATTGACGGTTGTATTCTTGTTTCATCAAAATCGAATGGTAAAATGAAAAGTAATACGCTAACAAAGTAGCTACGTAGTACGCTAGTAAAATAGTAGTACGCTGACAAAGTCGCAGGCGTCAGCTTATGACGTTGACCGGACGCCTGCGACTTGGTTAGCGTAATGGTGCTAATACACGATGCAATGTGTCGACATTTACACCTAGATTGGTCTAGCTAGAACGGTACTACGACACTAGTGTCGCAATTAATGTCAGCCAGTGTACACACGCTGACACTAGCGTCTGATACTGAGTGTCTGTCTGATACTAGTTGCCCCAGAAGTGTCACCGTGTATTAACATCATAAGATTCAAAATTCGTGACTCCACGTGTTCCACGGAGCGAGTGGCACTGACACTGTCATTAGTGTCGCAATTAGTCTCGTCAGTGTACACATGCCGGTCCTAGTATCGGACACTGAGAGCCGACACTAGTTGCGAAACATGTGTCATCGTGTGTGAAACTCTGCTCTGCCCCTATCAGTCGTAGAGTGATGTACATAGCCTACACACTTACTCGATAAATGGTCTATTCAACATTTTCCTATTCAAACCTACCTAGTAACAGACATAAGCGCGTTCAAGCAAACAAGTAACCCAATAAGTACATAATTTAAAACTTTCAAACTTACTTTCATCAAAATGTACATGCTTTGATAGTTTATGCCACGTCCTGTAGTAGAAGTGGCTGACTTGAGTCTTGTTCTTCTGATTATCAGGCATTCCTTTCTTCTTCATCTTAGCGCAGATGTATGCAGTGATAGCGTCGAAGTCTTTACCATACTCGTTCAGGGCCTCAAAGAATAAGTTCTTTTCGTCAGTAGACCAAAGGGCTTTGGGCATTCTTTGCTTCACGGTGGGGAACTTGAGATCTTTTTCGTCCATCTTGATTGGAGTATCACACTCGGGGAGATCTGTGAATATGGAATTGGTCAAGCTATCTTTGGGACAGACATAGATACAGACATAATAGATAGATAGACATGAAATTAGTTAGACTGGTTGTGCACAATGTCCGATTCGAATCTGATCAAGTAGAGTCCGTCTAAGTAAACGCATATCGGACGAAGTTCAAGCAGTGAGTGCGTAATACTATCTAGTAATACATAGGACCTACATGAGATGCATATTAAACGCTAATTCAGAGCGAGTTTTCTCGATGCCGAAACGGATGCAGTGAACGCGAGAAATAGTTTATGTAAAGATTATTTCAAAATATGTTCATTGCCTAATTGAGTAACAACCATCCTAATATCATCGCAAATTTTCAGAATTATACATACTTATAATAGAATATACGAGGGAAGTTTATGATTGTATTTAATAGGTATACTCCGAAACTACTGAACCGAAAGACTGCTTCGGTGGCGTGGTCGGTAGTGCATCCGCTTTCGTCGCCGGATTCTCGGGTTCGATTCCCGGTCCGGACAAACTTTGTGTGGAGACAGATACGTTTGTACCGAAGTCTGGATGTTTCCTATGCATAATAAGTACGTATTTACAAAAAAAAATTGTGAATGTTTTTCACTAAGGTATATACGTATAATATAGCTAGCTACCGACGTTTGAATGTCCTTTAATTTTGCGAAGATAAGGCTATTATAATTTGGAAAGTTTTAACATCTTACCATTACATAGCTAGCTACATTATCCCTGAGTGCTATAGGTTACTTTTTATCCTGATAATGTATTCCCGTAGAACTTGGGAACGAGAAAACTATAATCACGCAAGCAGAGCTGCAGTAGGTAATCAGTCTTGAAATGAAATGATTTATTTATTTGTATAGGTCACTAAATGGCTCTTACAAACGTCAGTAAGTACTTAAAATAAAAAATGTCATTGCTTCTATATTTACATGTAATGCCAGATTCGAAAAGCAATAAGTAGAACCGAGAGAAAGAACCTGGCAGTAAAACTCTCGGTCACTCTTTTTCAATAATTTACTCATTTACACATTTTCTTAAGACTAAATGTGGACGAATGTACATTGGTCTCGTGTCAGAATCAAAAAGCGTGTATAATGCAACAAAAAAAATTGTCACTTAATTACAAAATATGCTACAATTACGGCATTTCAGGAGGCGCCTGCACCATGTTCAAGCCAGACACTTTTATCGTTAAGGTAATCAATTGTCTTATAATATGCTTTTTGACATAAAGTGGTTTTTATAAAGGTTTTAAATTTATTGTCGGGCATACAAAGGACCGATTCAGGCAATTTATTATAAAAGCGTATACCTTCCCCCTTGAAAGAATGACTAACCTTGCTAAGTCGATAACACGGAGGGAGTAGTTTATTTTTATTACGTAGATTTCTGTCTGTAACGTCACTTTAGTACAGCTAGATATATTTTTCCTAAAATACAGTATGTTATCAAATATATATTGGGAAGCTACAGTTAAAATATTAATATCTTTAAACCGCTCCCTAAGAGAATCTCTCTTACCTAAACAATAAATGGCACGGACTGCCCTCTTTTGTAATATAAAAATTGTTTCTATATCTGCCGCATTTCCCCTAAGTAGTATTCCATAGGACATCAAGCTATGGAAGTCTTAAGCCTCTTACCATCAGTCCCGTCCTTCTTCAAGGGCCTCTTGTCCCTGTCGGTGGGTGGTTCAAGCCGCAGTTTCTTGATGACCCTGGCGCTGGTCCGCTGCTGCTGCTCCGTGGTCAACGAGCCGAGGAGTTCGGTGCGCTCCGCGTCTATCGATGGAGATGTCACTGGCGACATCGTTGGCTCTTTAGTCGGCTGCTGAAAAACATAAAGAACTTCGTAAAAATATTTAGCTGTAAATGTTGTTTGTAATATGTAGTTTACTTCAGTTATATTCGAACTAGCTCCACCTAGAATTTAAAGTATCGCTACTGTGTGTATTCTACAGGGTGACCCACGAGGAAGGCTCTGGCATATGTTATAGAAAAATAAATTCTTGGTTAGCGCATTTAGTGCATTTATTTATTAATATATTTGCGTGTTATTCTACTACTTTCCATTTTGAATTTTTAGTGTGGCTCGATTTTAAAACGAAATTTAAAATTCGCCGTCATGAATGATCCTATATTTACTAGTTAGTAAAACTTGCAAAGTAACAGGTAGAGGCTCTAATTGTTCACAGGCTCTATCTTAGAGCCTGTGTGTAAGAATCTGGCAAGAAATCTTAAGAATCTTTTCCAATCGCCATAAGTAGTAACAAAACTACACTACTACAAATCAGTTTGCCTAAACTGAATAAACGAAATTGATTGTTTGATTCTTTGATACTAAACTAACCGTTTTGTAATGACTTATGGCGGTTGGAAAAGATTCTTAAGATTTGTTGCCAGATTCTTAGGCTCTTTATGTGCTATATAAAGAACACAAATGAATGTCAAAATTTTACAATTTTATGTCAAACAATATTGTAAAAATACTACCTAAGTTAAATACATAAATAACCATTTGAAAATGATCATTTCGTATTATAAGGGAGTAGGGGTTTACGTCATCTATCTATATATATAATACGCCAGTGAAGCCGCTTGTCCTCCTAAACTAAGAGTCGCAGAGTCAAGTGTGGCACACCGTTGGAAAGGTCGTGGTCTCAAGTGGTGCGGTAAGATTAGAAATTTGACAAAAAATAAAAAAAAATTTACTTGCGCAGTTTGCGCTAAGGGTTGCTAGTTTAATCTAACCTGTCTCCCCGGTGGGGTAGGTAAGTAGGGGAAAAATTACTATATGCTACTTTCCACAGTAACTCATGACGAGAAATTTGTTTGCAAAGAGTATTAAAAGAGTAGTAAAGCAAAAATGATATGCGAAGGCCAGTCCTCGGCGCACAAGTGGTATAATATGGTTCACAAAAACGCGATCGATTTCAACAATGGAACATCGTCAGTCAGCCCGCGTCTGACCGTACACATCGCATAATCTTAGCATAATTTGTATTGAATCACAAAGAAAAACATACTCTCTGTACTTGGACCAATAATGATATGTAACGAAACGAAACGTTTACGTATTGCTATTGTTTCTAATTATAACAGAACTAACCCACAACTTAATTCGCATTCCCGTTTTTGTTTTATTGCTGATTCACTGATTTTGGTCGTAGCGTGATGTTATGCCCATAATTCTTAATAAATGAACTATTCAATACTAAAAGAACCCTACACTCGTGAATTAGCAAAAACTGTATAAATTTCGAGTTTATTGAATTCAAACACTGGCGTGGTGGGGGGACTTTTTTAATTTATGGTTACCGACACTTGATATTATTATATCGACACAATGCGATACATAATCGATTATCAAAATAGCCACACAACGCGAAAATAACAATCAAATCGATAGGAAATTACAATTCGAACAAAAACTCCTCGATTGTTTCTAATTTCCATTGTCAGAAGCCAATTACATCGTTGATAGTTCTTTGGAAATCCTTCGCATCACGTCTTCAAATGTCATCCTAGCTTACGATTTTCCAGACCGGGGCAGGATCAGATTCTGAGGTATTACATATAGATACTGATAGCCTAAAATGACTACAGGATGATATTTCGGCGTCAAGCCGAAACTAGGTGATGGCTAAGTTATAAAAAAGTATCTGAAAAGTGTAAAAAAATCTTGAAGGTACTCGTATTTTAAAAAAATCACATAGCAGTTTAAAGAATCGAGACTAGTAGTTGCCCATAAATAAGGTCGAACATTAAAAACACTTGAGTGTTTTTAATGTTCGACCTAATGTTCCTTAATTTAAATAAATATATGTGAATATTGATATTCACATATATTTATTTAAATTAAGGAATCTGTTACATGTGGCCGCTCAAGCCCGGAACACACACATACAGACAGACAAACAGACGAAATGTAGACGCTTCGCTCTCACGGTTATTTACTCGTACAAGGGACTTTGTCGGCTTGATATAAAGCTGTGTAAAAGCACAGACCAGTCACCAGTATACCGCTGACTAGCTGAATACCGCGGCTCCGCCCGCGTGGTATAATTCCAATTCCCACGAGAACACATTACTGGGATTAAAAGTAGCCTAGCAGTCAAGGATAGTAACACTTAGCTACATTGGTATTACTCAATGAATTTTCAAAATCGATGCAGTACTGTCGGAGTTCCATTAAATTCAAACAAACAACGTTACATTTCAGTGATGAAGAAGTTATTTCAGTGAAATAATATCCCGCAGGGCGCCACCGGAAATATCTTCTGGTGCAAACCAGAGAGAAAAAAAAGTAAAATAATATTTGTTAATCATTTTATCGGTTATCATATTTTTTTGGATTCAGAATAATTAAGTAAGTATGATAATCTTGTTATAAATAAATATTATTATCACTTATGCTAATGCTAATACGTTACTGTGAAATATTTAATGGTATATTTTTAAGTTTATTACACTAAAGACTTCCTTTCATCATTCACCGAGCCCTTTCCCAACTTAGTTGGGGTCGGCTTTCCAGTCTAACTGCGATTCGGCTGAACTTCGATATTTTCCGTGAAGCGACTGCCATCTGACCCTCACAACCCATGGGCGATATCGAAGTTCTGTAGCTAGACCTTTTTTTTATTACATTTCCTTTATCTGTATTTTACCTATATCTTGGTTTACCAGGAAAAATTCGCACATATTATTATTATAAATGGCAACAGTTGAAAATCAGTCTTATTAAAACTATGTATACTGTCATATATCACAAATTTTCAATAATAATAAATATAAACATGGATTAAAATCACAGCTTTTTAATGACTACCCACCTAAAAATATCAAGTTCTTAAGAATACATTGTAAATTCGACACCCAATTACAATTAAATGAACGTAAAGAATCAAAGATTGTTTTTTAACAAAGTATTGTAAAAAGTAAATCATACATTCGTTGACAATAACTACAAAAATCACCATATTCATGTTGTTTTAATTCAAAAATTAATCAGACTAGTTACTCCAAGCAGTGTTAAAAATATTTGTTCGTGATATGATGCCATAGTAATATGGCGATTTTGCACAACGCCAAGTAACTGATGTGTCCTTATTTTAACGCCTTTTGTAGTATTCTCTGCCACCGCACACTAACATTTATTTATTTCTTTTTGATTGCGTTAAATAAAATTCTGTGTCACTGGATTCAACATTTTCACTTGTACTTGGCCCTGGATTTTGCATTTTACTAATTTGATTATTTCCTCAACATCCACTCTTATCTTGAACTGATGGGTTACTAACTGATAAAACACACACAATAGTCATAAAAACTATAATCCTTTCAAATATAGCTGTCTCTTTCACTCCAGCCTTATATCAATGAGATAGACAGAGAAAATGGGATGTTATTGGTCACTATAAGTTTCTCTGTATATCTATCTCATCGAAACCATAAATAAGTTATCAACAGAGACCCAAAACACGATTTTAACTAATTTTGTTTTCAATTTACCCTTTAAGAACCATATAAATATTATTAGTTAACCTTGTTTTTTTGTCTGTCTGTACCAAGTAAGTGTTAAATTACAGCGGGAATAAACAGGAACACTTTTCGGGTAGAATACGGAATAAAATAATATTTTTATTATCGTGGGTAGAAAACGGAACAACTTTTGGGAAGAAAAAGGAAGTCTTTTTTTGCAGGTTGAAACTTCGGTTGAAAACGGACATAGCCAAACCGGGTTCTTACGGCCCGTGTTATACAGGTACTTACTATCTTTATTTTGTGTAACCGGGCCGGATGACGCGCTCTGTTACCAGGTTACACCCCAACGTATGGCAACCCCCCTACAAAGACGTTTTGTCAAAAGGCCGTTAATCTCCACTAAATCTCATGGGAATTTTACGTATACATAGTACCCGTCACTCGCCGAGTCGTTAGGAAAATAGCCGTAATATTAGAACGGCCCCATTTCTGAATATGCGTTAATTCATCTGTAGACCACCACAGAATAGGAAATAGTATACCTAACGTATCTGTACTAACAAGTACGGTATTCTTTGGTTTGGGCGTAGTACCTACTATTCCCTATTGAGTGTGTGGTTTGGGTATGAATTCTCAACGTAACTCGCAAACTCTGGACTGACGTCCACAGACGATACGGCATCGTCGCGGCCGACGAATAATCAATGAGACATCTCGTATCATTCAACTGTCACGTTCATGGATAATGATAATGAATGACGTATAATGCGTCCAAACGCTTTTTAAATAAAAACCCTTGCGTGGACACGCGCGTATGAGTTGTGATTGCGCAGCCAACGCGCGCAAATTGAAATAAGAACGCTCATAAAAATAGAACAGGCTGTTTATTTACTTTTTATTAATTTTTAAGTGCAGATTGTAAAATGAGTATGTTAATGAAATTAGGTTTGTTATCGTTGTTCGCCATGTTGTGTGAAGGTGAATTGAAAAAGGAAGTGTACATGACAGTGGTGAGTTTTGAAAAAAAAATTGTGATGAGGAAATTCATTCTATATAATTGATGCTTTCGATTATCGGCACTTGGTGGAACTTATTGTAATACATTTTTGAAAAAATCTCACTTGTACACTATTCCCACAAATATTTTTATTTTTGGTTAACCCTGACCGATTTCGCCTTATGGCATCATCAGAGGTGTTTATTAACTTTTGTAACACATTTTACTAATATATAATTTACTTTAGAACACATTTCGCTAATATTATGTTAATGAAACTTATTTTCACGAAATTCATTAAGTATTATGAATTAAAATTGTGTTTATTATTCATAAATTGATTTCACCAAAACCAGTGGTTGTTTATCAGTAAAGATTTCAAAACGCAACATAAACAAATTATAAATGTACTAGGTACCTATGTATTTTCGAACATTTTTTTACCGGTTAGGACTAATAGCCCAGCCAATTAACTGAAAAATTAAGCAAATCCGGAATAAATTAAATGAGTAGGTACAGCAATTTTCTTTCGGAATTCGGCGGGGGAATAGGGGCGGTCACTGGTAAGTGGTCTAAATTTAGGTTTGCGTAGTAATCGGTCCGTTGCTACAATCTTATTTTAAGGATAAATTTTTGGTGCTAGAGGAGGTTCCTGACAGTCTCAATTTCATTCTGCGTGGTATTTAGTTGTATGCGTTTGCCACATCCATGAATTTAAGAGTGAACTTTCTTTGTTCAATAACTTGTTTATTTTTATTTTAAGGAGCAATTTTCTTTCAGGATTGGTTAGAGGAGGTCACTGGTAGCCTACATTTAGATTTGCGAGATAGTCGGTTCGCTGGAATACCCACAATTTTAATTTAAGGGTAATATATCTTTATTTAATTAAGATTGTGGCTTCGTAGCAAACCAAATACCAAGCAAAACTAAATGTCAACTACCAGTAGCCTCCTTTAAAGAATCCCGAAAGAGAATTAGTTCTAAAAGTAAAAACAAACGAGTTATTCAATAAACGAAATTCTCTAATTAATTGACGACGATGACGCAATAGGTACACCGAATACTACGAAAATTGAAATGTAGACTGCTAGTAAGTTCCCCTAGCGAAATTGTAAAAAAAAAGTAAACGAGTAATTCAACAAACTCTTAAATTCAAGATGGCAGATAACGAATCGGACCGAATACCTACCTACTAAATTTAAACTGCCAGGGACCTAAACTAATGAATTCTGAAAGAAAATTGCTGTATTTATTTTCTGGGCCAAAACTTTATTCAGCTGGGATAATGATATTAATGATACAATTTTAATTAAAGAAGAAAGTAGTAAGTACATTAAACAGAAGCCAACCTTGAACATTAACATTCCAACTTTTTGGTATACATTTCCGGGAATAGATAAAAAAGTTGAACTAATCGATTTCAAAGCACTGCACTAATTAAGTATACATAACATGAATATGAGGTTTAGTAACTACATATTTGGACTAGGTATGCAATACATTCTGCTGTTGCAATAATTGAGCTGAGTTTGTCGATCCGGATCGAACTCCTAAACGACTGGACCGATCTTTATGAATTCAGATATATGCACTCACGGTGATGGTCACTATGACCGTGCCAAATTTCAAAAAGATCGGTCCTGTCGTTTAGGAGGAGTTCGATAACGAACGAAATACACGAGTCGCCTAAGAAAGAGCTTCGTAAACTCAGCTCAATGAATAAGTCTTTTGTAGATTATAGTGTTTCTAATGAATATAAAGTTTATTTAGTTAAAAATACACGTCAAAAATTGACACAACCACCGACTTCAAATTACCGGAATCGGTTCAACCAGTCCAGAAATATGAGGTAACAAACAAAAAAATTATAAAATTAAAAACATATAGGTATTTTTGATCTAAGTATACAGTCTAATTGCGAACCTCCTCCGTTTTTGGAAGTCGGTTAAAAATTACGTTTGTTTTATGGGAGTCCGACTCGCACTTGGCCGGTTTTTTTAAGTTAATTTATCGTGTGTATCTTGTTAATAATCTTAATTGTGTAATAATTAATTATTTTACTAGGTATTCGCTGGAACGCGGGCGGTTACCTCGAAATAATAAAGACGGAGCTGGCGGAATCTTAACCTAACCCTACCTAACCTAAAATTTTAGCACTGTCAAAAGCACGTTTCTTTAATGTTTAATAATTCAAAAACTATAAAGCCACATATACCAAAAACCATACAGCAAACCACGTTAATGAGTCCTATCTGCAGCCAAATTTCAAGTCAATATCCTCAGACTAAAAGAATAACATGTTATTCTTTTAGTCTGAGTCAATATCTTTAAAGTTGCGACCGCTATCGTTTTACATACATTTTCGATTGGGACCATCTTAGGGAAGAGTCCGCTGCGCTCCGTCTTAATTAATCAATCTTAAGTAAATAATCACATGAGTTAACATTTTATTTTCAATATGATTTAATTTCAATTATCCTTTAATTTAATTTGTGGTAGTGTTTAATGATGTTCGATGTTGTGCACAATATGGGTTAATTTACCCGAATTAAATTATTTTATTGTACCTCTATCGTAGTTCCTACTATTCCCTAATTCTGAGCCCCTGTTTTTCGCCGGGCGCCACTGGAAATTCTTCCTAGTGTTAACCATAGGCGTTTGGCAATGGACGTAGGGCCGCGGCTTTGGACCGCGGAATTAATAAAAAAAAGGTAAATCTGTTTTTGAATAATGAATGTAGTTCTGTTTGATTTTAACACCCTATATGTGGTGGGGTTGACCACCTTTGTGGGGCAGTGGTGCGCGACACTACTAGCTAGCTTCGGAGGTCGTTCGTGGGTTCGATTCCAATTCCACCCAGGACAAAACGTTGTGTAATGAGCACAATGGTTTGCAGACAAAAGTGTTCCGGGGACCATCAATATTTACTGTCTCACGTCAAGCACGTCCCCGGGATACAATTGGTAGTTAATTTATTTATGAGTAAAATACAGCATTGTCAATCGGCCAGTTTGTGAATTGAGAATTTGAAGTTAAGTATGCGTTGAGCACGTGAAATGTCAAAATATAGGAACAAATTTCGACATTTCACGTACTCAACGAACAATCAACTTGATATTCTAAATTCAGAAACCGGCCGTTAGTCTTGAAGAGTTCATGAATATTTAAATTGTTTATTTAATTTATTCGTCACAAATTATTTACAAAACCGTGAAAATACTTGTTATTAGTCATCGTCATTGGTTCTTATTTTTGAGTAGAATACGGCATAATTATGGTTTTCGTTCCGGTAGCATTTAAAATTGATTTATAATAAAATATAAGGTTGCTCATTTATAAGCAACAAGGAAATATTTGTATTTTTGTAACATGGCTATTTTAATTAATAGAAAAAAATCAAGTACATGTTACTCTTCTCAAGACCAGAAGGCTATGGTTACTTTTTAGCTCAAAGAATAAGCATTGCCATACAACGTGGCAATGCTTTCAGCCTTCTGGGAACATTGCCAGTCGGCGTCGAGCGGAGTTCTTTGTCGCCTGTATATAGTGTAGATTTTAATATGTATAGTTTTTAGTATGTGTAAATAGTATTTTTATCTACTATAAATTAAACAATAAACATAAAGATATGTAGGTATATTTTAGTGCTCATATTTTATATTTTTACATAATATAAGTATTATATACTTAGTACATGTTATACAGCAGAAACATCGAGTTTCTTTTGTCAATCGACTTCCAAAAAAGGTTCTCAATTAGACGTTTATTTTTGTGTACTTCATAGCTGCTACTTTCCGAGTGGTCCCATTTCGGTAATATGAAGTCGGTTGTTGTGTCAATTTTTTGACGTGTATATTTTTATAATACACATACACAACAAGTAGGTACTCGTAGGTAGTTTTGATAGTCCTCTTTTCAATGTTAACCTGACACTGCCTAAAGAACTCTGAAGAGATCGAAACAGGTGGAAATCTGAAGGTGTTAGATCAGAGTTATATCACGGATGGATTGACAAAACCTTCCAGTCTTAACTCTCTTAGTTTTTGCCGATTGGCTAAAATGTGTGTGATCATTTCCGGCTTGTTTTTATACCAACTTCTAGAGTCAAATTTCTACTGTCAGTCGCCAGTAAAAATCCGGATGAAAGGTTCTGCCCGATGCACGATGGTAAAGACTCATAATGAACAATACATTTTAAATCATTGTGTAGTCGGTGCTTTATGTCCGTTTAGATTGAGGAGCCACATTTCGTATCTTAACGAAATTTATATAGGTTTTTAGTAGTAAGTTTAAAAATTTTGTAGCCTCAATCCTCGAATTTGTAGTATAATACTTCATAATTTATAAGAACATAAAGGTGGTTCCTCAATCTAAATGTTTAGATTGAGGAGCCTCGTCAGAACTAGGAAAATCATGGATGAATATTTACCAAAATTAGGTATGATTTAGTAGCATTTGAGAGTAGTTAGTTGACCAGATTATAGTTTTGTAGTATCAAAATTAAAAAAGTTATCATACATTATATGTGGCTCCTCAGACCATTACTTACGAGTCGTCATTTTTCAAAGAATCAGTTGTTCAATTAATGTGCAATTTCTTGGTCATTTAGTAGTAAGTATATTAGTTTTGTAGAATAAGATTCAGTAATTAATTATGAGTGGATTAGGAGATATGGCACATTTAACTGGCTCCTCAATTGAGAAGCTTAAAAAAATATATTTGCCTCTAATCTACTTATACTTGTAACGAAATTTGAAACAAACACATCAATATTTTGTATAAATTTATACTAAATGCACGTTATAATCCTGCTATAAAAAAGTACATATTTACGAACTTATTAGCTATTCTATAATTTCCATACAAATTATTTCGTAGGGTATCCATGAATAAGTTACTCCAGAAATATTATTAATGTTTTATATAAAAACCGGCCAAGCCATCCACGCGGGTGGAGCCGCGGGCAACAGCTAGTAAACTATAAAAATTGACCAATAATAATAAAAAGTGACATCTATATATCTCCGTTAAATTCAGTTTATTATATTTTTGATCACATCTCCGGTTCTAATCAACCGATTGCGATGAAACAAACGTAAGATTTTAAGTCTGACCAAGCCCTGTCTAATAAAAAAAAACCGCATCAAAATCCGTTCAGTAGTTTCTGCGTCCATCGCGAACAAACAGACAAACAGACAGGAAATTAAAAAAAAAAATTTCGTGTTCAGTATCGTTAACATAACATAACCCAAGTATTTTTTTTTCAAATATCTCCAATGTACAGACACGACCACTTAACAATTATATAATAGTATAGATTATTGTTAGGTATTTATGAAATTTGGCTGATATTGATGAAATTTGGTACAAGGATAGATTAGATCTTAAGAGAGGACATTTATGATGGTATGTTTAGTCGCGATAACCGACATCCACGCGGGCGGAGCCGCGGGCAACAGCTAGTATATTTAGAAAAACTACTATTAAAAAGTATCCAATGAAAGCCTATTATTCTAATAAAGATTATATTGATGACAGAGATGCCTGGAAATATATATAGGTAATATTCTTCACGTGCTACCTACGCCGGGTGCCACTGGAAATATCTTCTGCGTGTGCACCAGAGACGCTCGGCAACGGACGTAAGAGCGGCCGCGGCCTTGGGCCACGGAATTAAAAAAACATGCTGCCTATAACTATATACATATGTGTTCTAGCCTTCGACGCGCACTCATTAATCCGAAGCTGATAAATGCCACCTGTATCGATATGCACATTTAACAGACTGCACTTTATTGATTAATTACTATATGATACAGTTTTGGAGAAAATGTCTGAGATAAAATAAATTTCTAAAATCATTCATCCTGTTTTCATTCATATAACATGGTCACCTTTAATAGCTAATTCTTAAGGAATATCGTAAGTAATTTAGCTTTTAGATACCAAGTGATACAATGTTGATGTGTACATGTGTATTTAGTAGAGATTTATACTAAATGTTAGTGTATCTAGTTTTTGATTCTGTTGTGATCTCAGGTAGGTACAGTCAATTATTCATTATGTCGAACGTCTGGATTGAGGAGCCAGTTAAAATGTGCCATATCTCCTAATCCACTCATAATTAATTACTAAATCTTATCCTACAAAACTAATATACTTACTACTAAATGACCAAGAAATTGCGCATTAATTGAACAACTGTTTCTTTGAAAAATGACGACTCGTAAGTAATGGTCTGAGGAGCCACATAATAATGTATGATAACTTTTTTAATTTTAATACTACAAAACTCTAATTTGGTCTACTAACTACTCTCAAATGCTACTAAATCATACCTAATTTTGGTATATACTCATCCATGATTGTCCTAGTTCTGACGAGGCTCCTCAATCTAAACATTTAGATTGAGGAGTCACCTTTATGTTCTTATAGTATTATACTAGAAAATCGAGGGCAGAGGCTACCAAATTTTTAAATTTACTACTAAAAACCTATATAAATTTCATTAAGATACGAAATGTGGCTCCTCAATCTAAACGGACATGGTGCTTTACATTGTTGGTCCGGTCCTACTTTGTTATACATGATAAGTAGATTCGTTCCCACTAGTTCTACCGTAGAACTACTGGGAAATTTTTTCCCACTAGTTTTACTATTTGTTACACATACCATCGTAGGATTAGTGGGAACAAAATTTCCCAGTAGTTCTACGGTAGAACTGTTCAGTAGAACTAGTGGGAACCTATTAACGCTAAACGAGTAGGTACCTTACTCAAAATTAGGAACTAAAACATGTATATTATTTTCAACTTCGTAGAATTTTACATTTTATTACCAAGTTTTTTTGTTTAACGACATCAAACGTACATTTAAACAGTAATTTATATCAGGAACTAAATAGAGTTTTACCTGTAGCCACCTTTTTGTTAATTTCGTTATATGGTTTTGTATATTTTAGCGGTTTTGTTAGGTTTATGCTTACATTATATCAATTACGATGATATTCGGAAAAACCAATTATTTTAGTCTGTTTTTTTGTTTTAGAACATTCGATTAACCTTCGCGATAATTTGTGCGAATATTTAATAATATACCAATAGAAATTATGAATATGATATGAAGCAAAAATTCGATGTCGTCGGTAGTGGTCATCGTAGCTCAGTTGGTCAGAGCAGTCCCCCTGTTAGGGAATGGCCTTGGGTTCGAGTCCCGCCGATGACATCAGTTTTTGTGATCTATTTATAATTTCTTTATTTTATTTTAAGAATAGTTTAAGCAAACTCATTGCTTCGAAATACAAAAATATACCAATAACTTCATCATTGTATCGATATTATTTCATAATATTGCCATGTATAGGCCAATAAGGTCATGGAACTAATTTACAGCGTACACAATACATTAAATCTAACCAGAGTGTCTAGTACCAGTTCCTTACGTTAATTTGCTCGAAATACGTTTTCGTATTCCTCATTACTAGACCCACAGATAGACATTACCAGACAGAGAGGCTAACCCATGGGGGTGACCAACCACTACCTAATCATAAACATATCTATCACACGCAGAAGTTATTTCCAGTGGCGCGGGAAATGAAATGAAATGAAATGATTTATTTATTTGTATAGGTCACTAAATGGCTCTTACAAACGTCAGTAAGTACTTAAAATAAAAAAAAATGTCATTGCTTCTATATTTACATGTACTGCCAGATTCGCAAAGCACTAAGTAGAACCGAGAGAAAGAACCTGGCAATAAAACTCTCGGTCACTCTTTTTCAATAATTAACTCATTTACACATTTTCTTAAGACTAAATGTGGACGAATGTACATTGGACCCGTGTCAAAATCAAAAAGGGCGTGTATAATGCACCAAAAAAAATAAGTATATAGTCACCAAAGTACAAAATATGCTACAATTACGGCATTTTAGGAGGCGCTTGCACCATGCTCAAGCCAGACACTTTTATTGTTAAGGTAATCAATTGTCTTATAATATGCTTTTTGACATAAAGTGGTCTTTATAAAGGTTTTAAATTTATTGTCGGGCATACAAAGGACCGATTATTATAAAAGCGTGTACCCCTTGAAAGAATGACTAACCTTGCTAAGCCGATAACACGGAGGGAGTAGTTTATTTTTATTACGTAGATTTCTGTCTGTAACGTCACTTACTTTAGTATAGCTAGATATATTTTTCCTGACATACAGTATGTTATCAAATATATATTGGGAAGCTACAGTTAAAATATTAATATCTTTGGGTTGGACTTTGACCACCTGTGTGGCCTTTTCGGGATTTGGTGAATCACGCGTCGTTGGGGTAGGGTATTATTCCGCGTCGGTAAAACAACTATATTTAATCTCTGTTTCAAACAGCCGTTTTAAACTATGTATTTCTCCCATGAAAGATTAGGCTTTGAAGACGTTGATATGGCCTTCCGATCCGTTAGTACTCATATTAATAATTGTCTATTGGTAAAAAAATGTCAATAAATATATTAAAAGCTTCGAACTACCTAATTCTTTTGTTACGAGGATATAAATCATTAAATAGTCCTTTGTGTAATTAATTAATAATGAATGTCTACGTGATGTTTCCGCAGCTTCGCTCGCTTGTTAAAGTTTCCTGAGTCCCGACTCCCATGGTAACACCTTACCAGGATAAAAGCCAAGTGCGTGTCGGGCCACGCATAAGATAGGGTTCCCTTGTTACCCATAAAAATCTCTACAACTCCTGAACTAACAGAGTTCCTTCAGATTCCTTTAAAGTTCATTACATGGACTACCGTCATGAATTTTTTCAAGTTCTTCACGCTAGCCGTTTAGATTTTAGAGGTGGGGGGGGACACATACCATGTTTTCGCAAAAATATGCTCTTCAAATCTAAATATATCGCAGACGGATACTTAAATCAAAAAATCATTTTAGCAACCTCACAATGAATTTAAAGACCTACCTAATGATACCCCACACGATGGTGTAGACGCGAGAAGAAAAATCATCCCACTAAAGTAGAAACCTACTATTTCATGACAAGGGAGTAAAATGATATACCCTCGAGTCTTCAATATTACTTAACATCGCCTTCTATGAAAAAAATAGAAATGAACTCAAGATAAAAAAAAGTAGCGCGTTTTGTTTATATTTTTGGTTGGATTAGTAAGAAAGATTCATGTTCTAAATTCGAATCTCATTACTGCCCGTTAAAAAGTCTAAACAAAAAAGAGCTTCTTTAGGCGCACTTGTGTATGAACAAAACGCCACTTTTTGAATAGAAGTGATGAAAAGACACCCTATTACCATAGAATAGGGAATAGTACTTACATCACAGAATAGGGAATAGTACTTACATATAGAACTTGCACTCCGATGTTAATTAAAGCACATTCTTTTGTTTATAGAGAACATAATTCGAACGTTAGGGTTGTGGTGTAAAGTAAAATATATACCAGCAGAATTTGACCAATAATTAATACGTAAATGCCTCAATATCAACTCTATGGTCAATGCTGTGTCACAAACAAGAGACAACCCATACTGATTTACAACTTCAAGTTGTCGCTGAAGTCACGTTTTTTTACGGTTGATAGGCGAGTGACAGGCCTGCTATTAGTAACACCAATGACGAATGAATACACAAACGCATGTGTCGTAACTATAACTACTACACGTTACTACAGCTACACCATAAAAGTAGGTCTATGATGATATACACTACATCTATTGGGAGTTGTAAGTCAATTATACTAGTTCATAAGCCGTACTAAAGAACAACCATAATTATATCTTACGAGTATTATGGGATGGGGAATCTGCGCTAGTGTAACGTATTCTTTGATAATTGTTAGCGCAATACGGTGACGGAGGATCTTGCTGCAAGCATTAAGGTCAATTCACACATATCAGCGCAGTCTCAGTTCCGACACAGTCAATGCCGTTACAGTTCAGTATACGTGACAAATATTATTTGTATATACAGTGATGAGGGTGACTAAATCATCATAATAATGTGTGAATCGACCTTTAAGGAGCCCACACACGGACAGATCGCGTGCAGTGCTTTTTTTGTTTGATTTTTAACCTTATCAACCATCTGAACGATCTGAGACTGCAGGCGGGCTGTTGTTGGGTGGTTCCCTAAGTCGGTATTTTATAATCTGAACTAAAAACACAAATCACGTTTACAAAACTATTATGAATTGAACATCTTATCTGTGCACGTCCTAGGAAATAAAAATATATACAAAATGAACTCACGATACGAGTATTAATTTGAATATACAATCATATAGATCGACATTCGCGCATTCTATTATGTAATATTGACGTGAGTCGAATCTTGCGAATGCATTGTTTAGCTCTTTAACTGCCTTTGTATGGTAACCACTTTGGTTTGTAGAAAACCCAATGTGTTCCTTGAAAACTTATTTTCAGTACCTATTTACGGTCACCTGTTTTCAAATGATATGAGATAATGCGATAACTGTGTTATGACTAGTGCGTGTACCTACAGTGAAATAGAAGTTAATGAAGCTGTTGCATAAATAAAGCTTAAAGAAACCAGCCTTGGCGAGTTTCGCTATGGTATCCTACGAGTGTTCTATCTAATATTCTTCTTTATGCAACAGTTTCAAATAGCTTAGGAAAATAGCCGTTGAGAGTCTGCGTAAGAACGGTCTCATGTGGATGGGACATTTGTCTGTACTAGTACTAACTGTTATGAGTTCCGATGATAGTAATAAAAATGTATGAATAAAAAAGTATGAAAAATAAAATTATGAAGAGTGATGATTATGAACACAAATCGGCAGTAAGAAAAAGAATAGGATTAAAAATTTAATGTGATATGGACCACTACCATCACCAATATGGACCCATAATGTAATTAAGGCACGTGGTCTTTAATCAAATGATTTATTACAGCAAACAATCTTCAGACAATAAACGTTTGGTGAAATGATTGGTTAAGACAAAAAATATTAATTGTAATTTGTTTTTAGTAGGTTACCCGGAACTCAACTAGATCTTAAATTAGTATTGGATGGAAACAGACGTTACCTGGCGAAAATCCATGACAAAGTAATGGTAAGTAAGATGTTAAACCTTTTCAAAATATAATAGCATTATCTTCGCAAAAATATTTAGATTTTTGCGAAGATAATGCTATTATATTAGATTTACCATTACTTTATTTAGATTAGGTTAATTTCTTCTTTAAACCAAAATGGGTAGGTTAGGTTAGGTTTAAACTGTGACCTCCTACACACGAGCCGAGCGAGCGAAGCGAGCCGAGCGAGCGAAGCGAGCGGTGCCGCGGCAGCGGTCGGCGAGTGCCAGAAACGACTTGCATTAATAGAAAAAAGAGATTGTTTTTAGTAGGTTACCCGGAACTGAACTATTTAGATTAGTTTAATTTCTTCTTTAAACAAAATGGGTAGGTTAGGTTAGGTTAAAACTGTGACCTCCTACGCACGAGCCGAGCGAGCGAAGCGAGCGGTGCCGCGGCAGCGGCCGGCGAGTACCAGAAACGATGATTTTGCGTAAAAACTGTTATTCCAACTGAAATATTTGACTAAATAAAAAATTTTAAAAGTCATAGTTGGTAAACAAGTTATAGTTTAAACGTTCATTTCCCAAACATTAGGCTGGCGTTAAAAATTTTTGTGAATAGATTTTTTGCTAAGTAATAATTTGGCAAATGAAATTATGCGACAATTTTTTTGGGAAGTGAACATTTGTCAAATTCCTTTCGGTCAAACAAGGGAGACCCACAGTATTCTGCTCGGAAATCTGTGAAAACACATACTGTATTATGCTACCATATCAGCTGACCTTATCTTATCATTGAGTCGTAAGGCCTGCACTTTACAACATCTTTCATCCCTTCCAACTCCCTCGTATCCACCGTTCTTCTTTGAACAACCATCTGCCTGTGAGGTTAAGAAGTGTATTATGTCTATTAGTTCCAACGCTATCGGCTGTGATGCCATCAGTAGTAAAATGATACAGCCTCTACTCGACGAAATCCTTCCCATCTTATGTCACATTTTCAATCATTCCCTTACTACCAAGGTTTTCCCTAAGGCTTGGAAGGAGGCGCAAATAATCCCACTTCCTAAAAAGACCAACCCTTCCTCCTTCTCCGAGTATCGTCCTATCTCCATCTTACCTTTCCTTTCCAAAGTCCTCGAGCGGCTAGTGCACAACCAGCTTAGCTCATTCCTCAACAGATTTCGTCCAGGACATAGCACAGTTTGTGCGCTGATCAATGTTACTGATGACATTAGGCTAGGTATGGAGCATGGAAATCTCACTGTTGGATTTTAGTAACGCGTTCAATACAGTGGATTTTCACATTCTGCTGGGCATACTACGCTCAATTAACATATCTCCAGCAGTGGTTGATTGGTTTCAGAATTACCTGTTTGGTCGTCGCCAGCGTGTATGTTACGATGAATGCCTTTCCTCTTGGTGTTTTACATCTGCTGGCGTACCGCAGGGTGGCGTTCTCTCTCCATTACTTTTCTCAATCTTCATTAATTCCATAACTAAAACCCTCCTTTCTTCTTACCACCTTTATGCAGATGATTTACAAATTTACATGCAGGCTACACCGAGTAATTTGAGTGAGGCCATAAATATAATCAATAGGAACCTGTTTCAAATTTGTACGTGGGGCAAGCTTTACGGGCTTAACGTAAATCCCTCCAAAACGCAGATATGTGTTGTTGGCAGTAGCAGAAAATTGTCAGATAATGGCTGGACACATTTACCAAATATAGTTTTTAATGGTGTAGTGGTTAATAAGGTAAAGAATCTTGGTATTTTAATGGACAGTACCTTATCCTGGGACGCGCAAATCGTGGAAGTAAGTCGTAAATTGTTCGCATCAGTAGGTTCTTTACGCAGACTACGTAACTTTCTGCCCACGGCCACCAAGGTTGCGCTTGCTCAATCCATCCTTCTTCCTATCCTGGACTATGCCGACGTCAGCTATCTCGATATCACCGAGGAGCAACTTAACAAGCTTGTGCGCCTCCAAAATTTATGTATTAGATCCATATTTGGCTTACGTAAATATGATCATGTGTCCGAATACCGCAATTTGCTCAAGTGGCTCCCAATTCGCCTTCGACGAAATAATGAGTATTTCGTCTAAGGCGATCTCATCTTCATATCATCTTCTCTATCCTTTACAATGTTTTGTTTAATCCCTGTACCCCTACTTATTTAAAAGAACGATTCAAGTTCCTTAATGACACACATACGAGATCCCTGAGGTCGTCAGAGACCCTGGTGTTGGCAGTGCCAGAGCACTCAACGACTTTTTATGGTGGGTCCTTCTCCATTAAGGCCGTGCGACTATGGAATGATCTACCGGTAGTTGTTAGACGAGCACCAACGTTGGCCGTCTTCAAACGAATGCTAAAAGACCATTACCTTGACTCCTAACTACTCTAATCTGTTTTTTTTCCACTCTGTTTTTATGTATCCCTAACCCTAACAAGGTATAAAATTATCTCTATTTATTTAATAGTGTTTAAGTTTTATTATATGTAAGTTTAAATATTATCTATAATTACTATATTCAGTTTATTCCATTATTTTTCTTTTCAGAACTTTTGCATCTTTCTTTTCATATTACGAGTATATGCCAATACCTATCCACTGTTTACTTCACTTCTATCTTCTTATGTCCATCCAAAGGTTGCCTGTAAGAGATCACTCTTAGTGATAAGGCCGCCATTTGTACATACTACTTAAATATTAAGTTTCTGTTTCATTTGTATTTTTGTATTGGTGTACAATAAAGTATAATCTAATCTAATCTAATCATCTAATCAATATGGAGGTCAAACCACAAATATTTTATATCATAGAAACCGTGTAACCTTGTTCACCTTCGGATGTGCAGGAAATTATGAGGTCAACGATCTTTGACTAGAAATAAATAACAACAGCAAAACTTTGTATTTATTTTTATTATTGCGAAGTTCGAGGTGAACCTTCCGTAATGTTCACAATGTTGACCCAACTGTAATAGGTATTATGTTGGATCGTTCAGGTAGGAATTTCTTTTTTTTTTATTGTCCAAAATCCTATAGACTTCACCGTGACACTTTCACGCGACCAATCGGTGAAGTGGGTTCCTATTTTTGCAATATTTTTTAATTGCTGCCACGCTATTGGTAATTAATAGCGTGATGTTATATAGTCTATAGTCTTCCTCGATAAATGGGTTATTCAAGATAGCTACTAACAAACTCCAGGTATAACACCGGTAGGAAGGAACCATAGTGAAATGTGTGGGGTTACAAGTCTCTGAAACGAACCATATCCGAGGTCGGTAGTGTCGGTACCCGCGTGTAGTCAGAAAACTTTGCACAACAAACCACCTTTTTTGGCCAAAGTTCAAGGATTTATGAGGTCGTCAAGGAGCATTTAAAATTAAATCGGCATCTTAATGGAAGGTTAAAATAAAGTATTTATGACTCACCCACAGGTGTTTGCAGTAATTAAGTAATCTGATTATTAAAACTTGTCTACGGAATAAATATAAAGAAAGACTAATAATAATTCAGCTGCACTTGTTGCTGTTCTGGAGATACATACAAATTACATTGTCATTATTTTTGGATAGCAGCGTAACTATGTACATTTCGCCATTAACTGTGTTGATCAAACGTAAAAGGAGGCCAACCTGTTTTACCTTTTATTTCTTTCAGAGCATTATCATCACTTGCAGCTGAGGTGTCCCTAAGATTTAGATGATCTTTGTCACTAAGATCCTGGTTGGACTCCTTAAGAAAACATTAAAACGATGAAACTGATCCAATTAATAACGGGAACGTTAGCTATATTCGCATCTCAAAAATGTGATGAATGTGATCAGAACAATTATTTTTTAAAGAATATATATTGATAAAACCTGTTGGGAACTGTAGTAATATTTATTGTGAAAAAAAAACTCTTAATAAAACTACTTTTTTTAATATTATTCGAGATTTCAACCTCACACTGACGTCTTTCTGCAGGTGTACCGCGTGCAACACAACTCATATTGTGGGTACATTGGAACAATAATATCTATAAATTCTAATTAAAAACATATTAATTAAAACCTCACTATTAAATACGGAAACGTTACTTAAAAAATTTATGAGCTGATGGTATCATCCCCATGGAATCTTACGTAAACTAATTATAATAATACCTTAGAACTGTACAAGTATTGTTTACTAATGACATTCATAAGTACCTAACTGTAGTCATATAGGGTAGGTTCATACTATTTTATAAAGAAAACCTACACCTACTATATGGTCTTTCGACTGTGCTATTATGCTTCACCGATCTTCTATTACTTCGCTTCCACTGTCTGTCCGAGTCCGTCCCTATGTAAGATATTTAAAACTACATAACGGATTTTGATACAATTTTCACCACTCGATCCGAAGTCGGCTTCCGGCGAAGCCGCAGGCGCTAGTGAGATATAAATAGGAAATAGTCCTTTGTTTGTAAAGCTCAGAAACTATTATATATACGAGGGTGGATTGAAAAGTAATCGGCCTAACCAAGAAAATAAATACATTATAAATGAAATATATTTTTATTTTTCAACGTAATCACCATCAAGTTCAATGCACTTTTGCCATCTTCCCTTCTAAGCATTTAGCCCGTTAAAAAAAAAAGATTCTTCCTTAGAGTCAAAATATGCGTCTACTACTGCTTTGACCTCGTCATTTGTCAAAAATCTTTGACCTTCCAAGTGCTTTTTTAGGTTAGGGAACAGAAAAAAGTCTGACGGCGCTAGATCAGGTGAATAAGGTGGATGCGGTACCAGTTCAAAGCCACAGTTGTGAATATCTGCCATTGATTGGACAGACGTGTGAACACGAGCGTTATCTTGATGAAACAGGACTTTTCTTCTGATCACTCCTGGACGTTTTTCTTTTATTTCCTCTAGTAAACGACGTAGTAAGGTGCAGTAATAATCAGAGTTTATAGTCTGACCCCTTTCAAGATAATCAACCATAATCACACCCTTCGAGTCCCAGAATACTGAAGCCATCACCTTACTTGGCTTACTTGCCGACAAAATCGACTTAGCCTTTTTGGGGGGTGGTGAACCAGGTCTTTTCCACTGTTTTGATTGTTGTTTTGTTTCCGGTGTACAGTAATGAACCCATGTTTAGTCCATAGTAACAAAACGATTCAAAAAATCACATTCATCAGCTTCAAATAACTCCAAACAGTCGCGTGCAATAGTCAATCGCATCCTTTTTTGCTCAACTGAAAGCAGTCGCGGAACCCAGCTCACAGACACCTTGTGGAAACCCAACACGTTGACTATTATGTTTTGAGTACGTTCATAAGAGATGCCTATAATCTCGGCTATCTCTCTAATTTTCAATTTGCGGTCTCCCATAATTAAGTCGAGTATTTTTTTAACATTTTCGTCAGTAGTGGACGTCGGGCGCCTTCCAGAGCGGGGTTCGTCTTTCACACTCCCTCTACCGCGCTTGAATTCTGCTATCCATTTTTTGACGGATGAATATGAAAGAGCGCAATCCCCTAATGTACTGACCATATCATCATGGATGGCTTTTGATGACAGCCCCTTCTTATGGAGGTACTTAATGACGGCACGCTGCTCGATTTGCTCCATTTGCGGAAATTATGTCAGATTGCTTGTTAATAATAAACTTAAACTAATTATCGCACACGTTTTAAACTTCACACAATTAACGGAACGAAATAATGTGGGTAGATTTGATTTTTACGAGTAGAACTAAATGGATCAGTGTTAGGCGGACTACTTTTCAATCCACCCTCGTATCTACGATCTCTGCAGTTCGGGCTATAAACTAATATACTAATAAATGTAACTTAAAACCCCTATGTGCTTTTGTTGACATTGAAAATAATTTTCGATATCCGCATGGGCAGCCTTGCGTGCGTTTCTATATTTAAAAAAATTTGATTATTAAAACGATCTCGTTTTGTCAATGTTAAATATTTAAAAGGTGGCCGATATGTAAATAAAGGTCGCCAAATATTATATAACCACATTGGTATTCTTAAGGACGATTCACACATATTGACTGCTTCGGTGGCGTGGTCGGGTGGGCATCCACTTTCGACGCCGGAGTCTCGGGTTCGATTCCCGGTCGGGACATTTTGACTCTAAGGAAGAACCATTTTTTTTCAACGGGCTAAATGCTTGGAAGGGAAGATGGCAAAAGTACATTGAACTTGATGGTGATTACGTTGAAAAATAAAAATATATTTCATTTATTATGTATTTATTTTCTTGGTTAGGCCGATTACTTTTCAATCCACCCTCGTACCTATGTAACATCGGTCTTCATGATCATCTACCTCCCTTATCCCATTCAGACGGGTCGGCGCAGCATATCTTCCTCCTCCACACATCCCTGTCAGTCATCATCTATTTAGTAATTCAGTCGCTCCTTTCCTTATCGTATCCTCTTTCACGCACTCCATCCATCTTTTCCTCGACTTGTAAAGCCTTGCAACTTTCAAAACACATTATTCTTGATAAAATATAGCTTGATCTCTGACAGCTGTCAGTGAAATCCCGCCTATGAAGTGCTGAATTTCTCAATAGATCAGACAATAGGTACCTGCCAAGTGTAAATGTCATACTTTATGGAGATGCCTAATTAGGCATGGGCGATGAATCATCGTAACCACATTCTATCGATATTTTACCAAATGCAGAAAACAAACAAATTGGGAGCGGGACGTCTGATTTGATAATATTTGCGAACAAGGGTTCATAATAAATGTACAAGATTCTTCTAGGGATTCAGAAACTTATTCAGGTATGGGTATGGGTATTAAACTATTCGTTTATTCTAGTAACGTTTGGAATAAAATAAAATTAAACCCGCAAATTCATTACATAATTGAGCGGAGCGAAGCGTAGCGTATGTTAGACGACAAGTGTAAATCGTTTGTGTGCCAACTCCTCCGAAACGGCTCGACCGATTTTGACCAAATTTGGTATGCTGGTCGACATCATACCAGGAGTGCATATCTCTGAAATCATGAAAATAGTAAATAAAAAAAAATTAAGGAAATTTGCTCCGCTCAACATTTGCAATTAGTAGCATGCATTGCATACCTAGTTACATTAGCATCGATAATAGTAAGAAAAGTCGATATTTACTATCGTCAATTTTTTATATCTGGACAACCCTAGGAATGTCAGTTTGACATGTCGCAGAGATCAAGCTATCTTTTACTTAGCATAATTTTCTTTCTTCTCATTACATATCCATACCATCGGACATTTCTGTTGGAATTTAGGTTCGGATTACATTATTGATTATTGATTTTCTATTGTCACTGTGTGTCCGGTAACGCCATCTTTCGAAGTAAGTATGAAACACGAAACACTTTGGCGATTAGTTATTATTATTAGTATTGTTGTGTTATTATTAGTAACTACCTATTCAAAATTCTTACAAATCACGCTGTTAAAGGTTAAGCTATGTCCATATTATCTGTGCGTCTGCGCATAGTCGATAGTAGACTTACGGACTGGGGAATCCGCCAATGAGCTTCTCGAGACTGAACGGACTCTAAAGCGGCCCTATGAGCATCCCAAGGTAACGTTTATTGATAACCAATGATATCGCAGAAAATGTCGATCACGTGACCCAATTGGCACATTTTTTTAAATTTCCTGCAATATGATTGGTTATCGACAAACTCTTCCGAGCGCTATGGCACAGGCTATGGCAAGGGGACTCGGGAATCAGCCAAATGTTATTCTCGAGACTGAACAGATTCTAATTGGCAAGTTCCGGAATCTGCGAATGAGAGTCCATAACTCTGTTGTCTACGTACATAGTCTATGCGACTGACATGGACATGGACATGGCTGTATACAATCTTGATAGTGGTCATGAACGTGACATTATAAATATACGTAACATAATTCATAACTATAGAAATGACTAACAATATGTACGCCGTATGTTTAGCTAATGCATTTCTAAGCAGAACAAGTAATTCATATAATTATTTACTGCACACTCAGGTTATACTTGCATTCTGCCTTTTTTGTTCAAATAGGATACTCCGATAATAACAAAGGCTGACATTGCATTTGCCACGTGCTCGGATATCGTGTGAAATCTTGTTAGACAAAATCACTAGGGTTGTCCGTTTGATCGAAACCCAGATTTGACTGCATTGATGGCGTAGTGTGCAGTTTTTATTACGGTATTGGAATTTTAAGTGGATTCCCTGGCTGAAACAAATACTAGTAATTTAGTTTTAGTGATCTATAAAAAAGTATAAGTTATCTAGTTTTTATGCTCTAGGGTATTTTTTCGAGGGCGTACTCGGACCGCCAGGCAATGGCAATTTACACAAAAAATCTCTGTCTGTTATACCAACATATATGATTTTGAACTGACACCGTCATTCATTTACACTTGCATGACCTTGTATTTTATGACCGAAATATTACTGGCTTATGTCAACTTTTGAAATCATAATTAGAATTACAATATACAAAATAAACGTAATTATAGACTAAAAATATTTACATTACAAAATATCGTTTAAAAATCCTCCGCGTCATTGCCGACTGGGAAGGTTCCCAGAATGCTGGCTGTGTTGCCACGTTGGATGGCGATACTTATTCTTTGGGCCAGAAAATAGCCAGCCTTCTGGTCCTGAGAAGCATCGATTAGGCGTTTAGCAATGTCTCTATAAAGGCGGCGAGCACTCGGACCCCATGACCCCAGTGTCTCAACCCCAAACGGCTCAAATATGTAATCACCTGCTAGGTTAGCATATTTACGCCGTTTAAAGCCTTCAGCCGATGCAGCAGCAGCGCCTGCACATCCGGATGTGCTTGGAAGGTGTGAAGGTGCTAAGGTGTCAACGCATGTAGCGTCCCACACCAAAGGCCTTCCCATCTTCCACGGTAGCAACGACATACCGTCCGGTCTCTTTCCATCGCTTCGTGCTAAACCATTTGGTTCGCGTACGGCCGGAAGACCTGCGGTGGAAAGAGCCCTACGAATTATGTCGTTTAGAATAGCGTGCCGAGGTATACGACCTGCGCTTCTGCTACAAGAAAGGCCATGGTGTCCCAGATTATCGACGGCTACTCCACAGGTGCAATGATGTGGGGATACACAAGGTGTACCCAGCCGAAGGCAAGTGGCAATGCGGAAGGTAGTGTCGTCCAACATTGTACCGATGTTGGGCGATGGGAGCGCCTGGATCCATAACCCTGACTCCCATTCTCCAACAGCTAGTAGGCGTGCACGCTCTGAAATATTGACAGAAGTGTCAATTAGTGTATTAATTCTCAATTTACAGAGCGGTGAATCCCACAGTCGCTGTGAGCCTAGGCGTGAGGGCAGGTCAGTGTCGGGGCAAGACATCCTCCAAGCATTTATGGCATCGGTCTTGCATCGCACCTCGGAATCAATCAGTGTATTTGACAAAATTTTCCTGACTAATTCTTCGGTGCTATGGACCGACGACAGAAATGCTGGCAGACTGACATCTGTGACTCTGCGAATACCTAACCCGCCCAAGCGAACTGGAAGAGACGCTTGGACCCAGGCCCAATATTACTTATATTGCAAGCGCCAAGTTCACGGATGTAATTATCTATGTAATAAATGTTAAACCTCTGGTTAGTTTGAAAGTAACTGGCGTTTAAATGTTTAAAAACACAAAAAGACACTGTAGGTATTGTACATTATCTGTTTAATCTGCAGAATTTATGTATAAAATTTCAAGCTCAACAACCCATAAAATACTTTTTTAATACAATTTAGTTTTGTACTTAACTTTATTGTAACTGTGCGTGACAACCCTACAGTGAAGATACTCCATTGTAATGATTTATCACGTGAAATCCATCAAGACATAATAGCACGTATTATAACTTGCATAATGGCATCATAACAATTACTCTTCAATACTTTTCACATGCATTTCTATCACCAACTAACCAGATAGACCAGTTGGAAATACGAGAGTGGATTGAAAAGTAATCGGCCTAACCAAGAAAATAAATACATAATTAATGAAATATATTTTTATTTTTTAACGTAATCACCATCAAGTTCAATGCACTTTTGCCATTTTCCCTTCCAAGAACCAAGAAACGAAAAAAGTCTGACGGTGGCAGATCAGGTGAATAAGGTGGATGCGGTAACAGTTCAAAGCCACAGTTGTGAATTTGTGCCATTGATTGGACAGACGTGTAGGACTCGTCTCGTAAAGGACGTAGTAAGGTGCAGTAATAATCAGAGTTTATAGTCTGACCCTTTTCAAGATTCATCAACCATAATCACACCCTTCGAGTTCCAGAATACTGAAGTCATCACCTTACTTGCCAACAAAATCGACTTAGCCTTTTTGGGGGGTGGTGAACCAGGTCTATTCCACTGTTTTGATTGTTGTTTTGTTTCCGGTGTACAGTAATGAACCCATGTTTCGTCCATATGAACAAAACGATTCAAAAAATCACATTCATCAGCTTCAAATAACTCCAAGCAGTCGCGTGCATTTTACTTTTATTTCCTCTCGTAAAGGACGTAGTAAGGTGCAGTAATAATCAGAGTTTATAGTCTGACCCTTTTCAAGATAATCAACCATAATCACACCCTTCGAGTTCCAGAATACTGAAGTCATCACCTTACTTGCCAACAAAATCGACTTAGCCTTTTTGGGGGGTGGTGAACCAGGTCTTTTCCACTGTTTTGATTGTTGTTTTGTTTCCGGTGTACAGTAATGAACCCATGTTTCGTCCATATGAACAAAAGGATTCAAAAAATCACATTCATCAGCTTCAAATAACTCCAAACAGTCGCGTGCAATAGTCAATCGCATCCTTTTTTGCTGCTCAACTGAAAGCAGTCACGGAACCCACCTCGCAGACACCTTGTGGAAACCCAACACGTTGACTATTATGTTTTGAGTACGTTCATAAGATATGCCTATAATCTCGGCTATCTCTCTAATTTTCAATCTGCGGTCTCCCATAATTAAGTCGAGTATTTTTTTAATATTTTCGTCAACAAAAATGGAGCAACCATATGCGGAAATGATGTCAGATTGCTTTGTTAATAAATTTATAAAATTAAAACTAATTATCGCCCACGTTTCAAACTTCACACAATTAACAGGTCTGAACTGAATTAAATAATGTGGGTAGATTTGATTTTTAGAACTAAATGAATCAGTGTTAGGCCGACTACTTTTCAATCCACCCTCGTACTTTTATTTTAACTACCGTTGGAGAAATTCATGGTTATGTGCAATAAATACGTGTTTAATAGTCACACTAACCAACCTTGAGGCCCAAGTCAAGCTTGCCTGCAGTGATGTGCGTGCCGATGCCGATCGACAAGTGCCCCAGTTAGCGATCCTAGAATGGACCTCTTGATTGGGTGATCACACGCTTAGTTCCGCCACAGAAAAACGCATACCGCTTCGGAGAAACAGACAGTGTATAATCACTAGTTTTGAGCCATTTAGAAGCTTGCCATGTAAGTGTTCTGGATCGGATGCAGATGTCACAAGCGTACTCTAGTATACAACACCGTCTTCACATGAGTTTATAATAGTATTTTGTTCACCCTTCCAGAGCTTCCAGTAACTAACATGAAGCCCCTAGAATACAAGAGGAAAGCGCCTGCAGTTACTTTATAATATAACCAACGTAGTTTTAAAATATTTTTGTTTCTTATTCAGCCAAGCCTGATCAAAGCTGCTGGTTACCCTTCAGAGAAGCATCGAGTGACTACAAATGATGGCTATGTACTCCAGATGCATCGAATACCGGCAGGGCGCCGCTCGGGCAGGAGGATTGCAGAGCCGGGCAGTAAGGGCAAGAAGGCCGTACTCATCGTGCATGGACTCATGGGAGACTCCGGGAACTTCGTAGTAATGGGCCCCGACAGAAGTCTTGGTAATTAAACTTTATAATAATCAGTGTCCACTTATAACTACAGTTATTTCAGTCACCATATAATATTTTAAGTTTTTTCATATTTCAGCATATCTCCTGGCTGATGCCGGTTACGACGTCTGGTTAGGGAACTTAAGAGGAACAGAATACAGTACGCACAAAAATATGTCCAGGAGTAACCCCAAGTTTTGGGAGTTCAGGTATTTACTTTTTAAATCATTATTGCAAGTATTCTTCGCACTTGGGTCAGCATGCGTCTATTCTGCCTACGTCCCTTAATTTTTGTTACATCATTTTTCAGCTGCAGTTTCAAAAAAAACTAAGGTCTGTAGAGCTTTCAGATCTACAGTAAGCTCGTGACGAATAGAACAGGAAATAAACCATGACTAAAAGTTTTATCATTTTCGGATTCCAGTTTCCACGAACATGGCAAGTACGACGTACCTGCAATGGTCGACAAAGTCCTTAACGTCACAGGTCTTCAAAGGATCATGTATATCGGCCACTCCATGGGTACCACCACTTTCTTCACCATGATGGCGCTGAAGCCAGAGTACAATGATAAAATGATTGCATTCGTGGCTATGGCTCCGGCTGTGTACCTCAACAATATAAAGGATATGGCTTTTACGTTACTGAATACGCTTAATTTATCGGTAAGTTCCACAGAACCGTAATAGTGTCCCAGCAATGGTAGAAGTTCAAGTGTTAAACACAAGGCTAACAAATCTGAATACCACATGAAGTATACGGTATACACCACAAAGGAAATATGGTTGATAGGGAGCAAACTGAACGATCGTACCCATTGGCAATTATCTGAATTCCGACTGACAGAAAGATCTGATAGAGATATTTTGTTGTTTTCTTTGTAGAATATGATGCGAGCGCGCGGTGTGCCTGTTATCGAGTCGTGGTTACTGCACAACTTGGTCGCCAGCTTCTGCAACTTTAAGGAGCCTCGGTCGGACATGTGCATGAACTTGTTATTCGCCGTCGTAGGTGAAGACGCTGAACAGAACGACTGGGTAAGTTTTTGACATCTAATGTCCGAGAACCCGGAATTCTGAGCTGCTGTTGATTGAGCTGACTTAGAGCTTGTATGCAGTCGATATTACTGAAATGGGCCCTAAAAAATGTTTCATAAATCGTTTTCTACCTTGGATTTCGATCTTTCGGATTCGAATAATATATTCCTACTCTCGATTTTCAGGACGCAATACCAATATTTCTGAATAAGATACAATCAGCGTCGATGCGACAGCTTGAACACTTCGGCAAAGTCGCCATTACAGGTAAGTAATCTTCCTATATAATAGTTTGACATCATTTCTTGGCCGATTCAATAGCCAAGGCTATCAATGTCAGCAGAGCCCCGGCCTCTCTCTTCAGGGATAAAGACATGATATGTATATGTCAGGGGCGAAGCTTCATAAGCCGAGGACTGCATGCCCGATATATGAGGTAACAAATACATAAAAAAATAAAGCAGTCGAATTGAGAACCTCCTCCATTTTTGAGGTTGGTTAAAAATCAAAGTTAAAAGCAGTCGAGATGAGAACCTCCTCCATTTTTGAGGTCAGTTAAAAATCAAAGTTAAAAGCAGTCGAATTGAGAACCTCCATTTTTGAGGTCGGTTAAAAATCAAAGTTAAATTACAACTGATTTTTTCTATTTTATTTCATGCGCTATTATCACTACAGGCATAATTGTTCGCGGTGGCTAACGTAGTTTTTTATTATATCGGCTACAGAGTGAATAATATCGTTTTGAATTGTAGATGATAAATAACTCGGCCCGGGTTTGTCGCTTTGTTGATGTTGCATATATGCTTTTCCAAAACGCTATCATATTTCGATAATAATGAAACTAATTCTAAAAAGTTACCTCTATTTAATGAATCTTTAGACTCGTCATGTCCTCTAGTCCTCTAAAAGGCAATACAAGTCTTTGAAAAATACTACGGTTTTGGTCAACTTGCTGATTGTGTTTTGAAATTTCTTCAGCAAATTGGCGTGACAAGTGAGTTTTACTTACTTTACAGCACCTCAAATCATCACAAGGCACAATTTCTTCCATATTTGACACTAAAATAAACTAATTCACAACTTTTAAACAATAAAAAACAATTTTGAAATAATCACCCACTCTAAAAAGCAAAACCAGGCTTTTTGGCAGGCAGATTTTGCTATAACAACCTACTAAATGTTGTGGTATGCTAGCGAAAATATCCATAGGTGTGAAAGAGAAAATGCAAGCCCGATTATAACGGGCATGCATCTACCTTAGTTTCGCGTCTGACAGTTATTAACTCTACGCCGCAGTTTACGCGCACTGTAAAAATTAGGTAAAGAAACTCGTATCATCAATTCATGCAATGCACGGACAGGGACGGGGCGCGGGGCGGCGGGCGCGGCACTAGCGCCTTGACCTTTTCGCTCGCTAAATGCTTGCTTGGAGTGATGATAATGTGGCGGAAGCCTACCGCCAATATGCAGTAAGGTTTCCAAATCTACCTACACCGAGCCGGGCAACGATGTTATCTGCCACACAGCGATTACGCGATTACGGACAGTTCCAGCCCAGGTTCAGTGATAGTGGTCGTCCACCGAGGCACTCAGTATGGGAACAAGAAAGGATACTGGAGTTATTTGAGGATAATCCCGCCGCAAGTACCAATGGCGCCGCGCTACGGTTTAATGTATCGCAGTTCTTCGCGTGGAGTGTCATTCAAAACGAAGGCAAATATCCATTCCATCTTCATCGTGTCCAGGAACTCACCGACCAAGCGCGCGCGAACGTGCGTTCGTTGACCGTCAGTTTATGAATGAAACATAGACTTAATAGTGTCGCGTTATAACAATTAAAACTTGAAAACTCATTATTAAGTAATGTATTCAGTTTTATTAAAAGTCGTAGAACAAACGTTGTTACTTATGATGTCCGCTACCTACCCCTGAAAGGATGCTAGTTAATTACAAATAACCCTGAATATAGCTTTATTTATCTACACAACCGTTAATTTATGATTGTGAATTTGCGTTTATTGTTGTTGATAGTTCATAGTTTGTCGTGTAGCCTCCGTATGTGGTCTAATGTAGAGTAGTGCGACCGGAAGCCCGCTTGTTCCCTAGGTTGATTCTTGTCGATATACAATGCTATTCTGTCTGAGATTATTGATGAAAATAGTTTGTATGTTGTGGATAATAAACTGATAGGCCTGTAATTGTTGATGTCTAATGGGTTCCCTTTTTTATATAATAGTGTTATGTTTGATCTAAACTACACCATTGTAATGGTACTTGCTCTTTTTCGAGTATTAAGTTGAAAAGTTGAGTTAAATATGTAACTAGGATTGGCGCATCTATTTTCAGGGCTTCGTTTGTGAAGTTATCTCTTCTGGACTTTTGTTGGGTTTTAGTCTTATAATTTTCCGTTATTGGGTCTAATGGAGCCTTCACTAGAGCCTCTGTAGTCTTGTTACTATTTTCATCGGTTTGTGTCATTTCATGTGTTGGCCTTTTATATAAATCAGTGTAAAACGCTGTTGCACATTTGATTATACCTTTTCTGTCTTTGGTTTCGCCAGTATTCAAATCTGTATCCAATTTTTGTGATTATTTAGTTCTTTGAACGCTCTTTTTGAGTTTCTGTATGAAGACAGGCTGTTTTCTATTATTTTTCTTCTGTGCATATCATAGTCTTTTCTAATTGATCTGTTGGTTTCTTTGAACAATTTCTTCAGCTCCTCTCTCATTTCTTTGGACTTGTTCTTCATGAACATTAGATGCGTTCATCTATGTATTAGATTTTGTGTATGCTCACTAATTATTTTTTCTTTTCTTCTATTACTTACTTTCTCATTTACTTTAAGGCTTTTTGTGATTAGTTCTTCTAAATTTGTCAATGACGGATTTTACAGTATCGTTTTCTTTTAGAATTTCTGGCAATGTTGATATATTATTTTTAAGTTTTGTATGTAGATGTTTATCTCTAATCAAGAACCATTTCGTAATCCGAACCTAAATTCCAACAGCCAGGACCGATGTTACAATACTGCAATGTCAGTTCGAGCATTGTACATGGGGCACACTAAAAGTTTTGCACTTCTAGCTAATCGGAACTATTTGAATTTCGAATGTTATATTTTTTTAAACGTTGCAACCTTCTTAACAATAAAAAAAACAATTGGCGGGAAATCATTTGTCAATTGTTTTTTATCACACATCAAAGTTCGACGTATGCAACGAACATGGAATTTAGTCGAAAAGATTTTAGAGCGATGATTTTTTATGATTTTAAAAGTTCTCTATCTCCGCAAGACTGTGCCGCTCGTCGTCAAAATGCTTTTGGGAGAGAAGCACCTTGTTTGAGCACCGTGAGGCGATGGTTTGCTGAATTTGAGAGACGTCGAGTTTCTTTACATGACGAATTTCGTGAAGGGCGGCCTTCAACTGCCGTCAACGAAAATAATGTGGCTACTGTTAAGCGGTTTATTGAAGAAAACCCGCGGATTACCTATGCGACAATTCGAGGACTATTGGGGATTAGTATGAGTCAAATCCAGAAAATTTTACACGAAGAATTGAAAGTTCGGAAACTTTGTTGTCGTTGGATCCCTCATGAACTGACAGCGGAGCAGAAGCGGGCTCGCGTGATATGGTGCTCACAGATGCTACTGAAGTACGACCACGGACATTCTAATGCTGTTTATGACATTGTCATAGGAGACGAAACGTGGATTTATTGTTTTGAACCCGAAAAAAAAACAGCAATCCTGTGAATGGGTGTTTGAAAATGAGGACATGCCAACAAAAGTGGGGCGGGCGAGAAACGTTGGTAAAAAAATGATCACATTTTTTTTCTCAGTTACGGGTCCCATCTGTACAATTCCACTTGAAGATCAAAAGAGTGTTAATGCCGAGTGGTATTCTACCAATTGTTTACCCAGGATGTTAGAAAAAGTTCGCGAAAGACGACCCAAAAGCCGCGTTCTCCTACATCATGACAACGCTTCTTCACACACGGCCAACAAAACAAAGTCATTTTTAGCTTCCGAAAAATTACAACTCGTCACCCATCCTGCGCATAGCCCCGACCTAGCTACCTGTGATTTCTGTATTTTCCCCAAAATCAAAGATTTGATGAGAGATTTCACTTTTACCAACTCCGAAGAGGCAGTGATAGCGTTCAATCAGCACGTAGAAAACATGCCTTCAGATCTGTGGTCCTCCTGTTTTAAAAAATGGTTCGATCGCATGAACAAGTGTCTAAAATGTAAAGGAGAGTATTTTGAAAAGCAATAAACATAATATTTTGGTTTTAACATGTTGTTTTTTTAAGTTACGCAAAACTTATAGTGTGACCTACGTAACATTACGTGACATAATATAATGATTTATTAAGTTGAGATTTATTCAGTAAGTGTTTTAAATATTTCCAGGTGAATTTACAACCATGAGCGGTGGAGTGATGGGCCCCGTAAAGCCGTACAACCTTACCAATGTCAGAACACCAGTGTTATTGCTGTATGGTGAAAACGATCAACTTACTGAGAAATCTGTAAGTCTTTTGCCATATAGTGCTTGTTAAAATAGTGAAAGTGGTAAGCTCGAGCGCGAAGAACATTTTCACAGTACAACTTTAGGGAGTAGTTCTACTACTCAACAATGTCAATGTCATGTAGGCTGGTGTAACTTTTCCCGATAACTTCGAGTCGGAGCCCTTAGTTTCTTAGTTTTTTTTATTATCTTTAAGGTAACTTTAGTGCTAAGTATGTTAAGAGGCCCTATCAACCTCTCCAAGTCCCAAGGCATCCTAATATTTTTAGGGTTCCGTACCCAATGGGTAAAACAGAACCCTATTAGTAAGGCTCCGCTGTCCGTCTCTGTACCAGGCTGTATCGCCTGTATCTCGTGAACCATAATACGAGTAGTTAGAAAGTTGACAAGAAATACTAAAAAGCAGAATTTATTAAACATTTAAGGGGGCTCCCATAGAACAAACGTGATTTATTTGCCGTTTTGGTACGTAACACTTTGTGCGTTTTTTGGTAATTTTATAATTGATACCAAATCCCATTTCAATTTCCAGCAAGTGATGCGTCTAGCCGAGAAATTAAACTCACTAGGAGTGTTAGAGAACGTGAGTCCGGCCTGCGACTGGCCCAAGTTCAACCATCTTGACTTCGTGTTCGCGAAAGACGTCGGCAGACTACTCAACAAACCGCTGATCAAACACATAGATTATTTATACAATAAATATAATAATTTATAGACTTTTATTTAATATGTTAAGGGGGCTGAGGTAGCGTACGCGGGATAAAACCCGACCCAACCGCGTGATAGAGGCCACGTAGGTGGTCAAAGTCCGCCGGCGCCACTGGTAATACTTCTGAATTCGCATCTGGGGCGCCCAGCAATGGAAGTAGTGTAATCTCTATCGTTGGTTGGTTTCCTAGAAATGCGGTGACAAAAGCTGTCGCAAAACAGCGGTGATTTGGCGTCACTACAACGTTATCTATGTAAATAAAAAAATTAAAACAAATTGGCTCAGTTTCCTAGAGAGAGCTAATTGACACCGTAGTTTACATACTGCTTGCTCGGACTGCAGAAATTCTATTTAGTGGAACATCTGCCCTTGCTGTTGGAATTTGGTTTGAATTACAAAGTGGTTGTGGATTTTCCACCCAAATTATTCCATTAACTATTTTCCAGCCGATTACTCACTATATAAAACAATGGTAAGTAAAAATTTTTTTAAGAAAAAACTTTTTAGCATTAATTAATAGCATTAATTTTTCGCAGAATCAAAAGGACAACAAAACGTCGACAATTGTTTCGCCTCTAAACGAGGCATTATCAAGACTGTCTCAGAGAGAACAGCAAAATTCGTGGTTGGAACGTGTTTGCTTATAAGTAAACGCGTGCAAATTTCATTATCGCGATGTAGGATTCTTTACAATAACCAATGTGGGTAGAAACCTCAGATCATGCTAACTAAGTTCCAAAAATAGGTATTCACCAATACTTGACCTTATCTGTTTGATTTAATTACTGTCTCTTGATAAGTTGCATAGAAAACCCAAACAACACATACAAACCAACAACAGTTAATGTGTCTGTCTGTTCGCAAACAGATTAAGTAAGGGAGATGTGTGAAAATCTATTTGTTCATTGAGTAAGGTGTCCGCATCTCTTCTAACTATTTCTAGCCTTTCCCAAACACTTAACTTGAACCCTTTCTCACATAACCGTAAAACTTTAAAAGTGTTACTATTGTTCAAGGAATGACCAGTGTCAAGAAGATGCTTCGCGAAGAGGGACTCACTATATAACTAACCGGTTGTATTATGATGTGAAAATTATACCATGGGGTGTTGGGGTCCCCTCACCAAACTGTGGGCTTAACCTTCCTTAAGTATTTTGTCTATCTGTCATTGATTAAGAGAATACCACAAAATACTCGAATCATTTCTACTCTTCTATTCCCTGATAGAAGAGTAGAAATGATACATAAAAATATTACACCCATATGCCCTTATTATTATGTGCATTAAACACCCTTAAGAAATGACTCGACAAAAAATCCTATACCAACCAGTCTGGCCAGCATAGCATATGTAGGCTGAAGTATATGTAGGCCCCCCTGTTTGGGGGAAGCCTATGGCCAACAGTGGGCATCAAAGGGGCTGAGATGATGACACACCCAAATTTTACTAGTAATTTTGTTGTTCCCTCCTATTAGTGCGGGCAGTAGCCCAGGCATTATAGAAAATTCGTAACCACCCAAATATAAGTCAAACCAAAGTTGCAGCAGTCCGAGTGGCCGTAACACAGCTGTTAATTGACGACTTTAGAAAATTTTCTATTTAAACTACGTTTTCACAGTCAAACATACAATGTAAAATATTGTCTCATTGACATTTGCTTTTTGGCCTGCCAATGTCTTATTGATTTGATGATTTCCACTTACCTTACTCACTACCTTAACCGTGTTAGCTGCAGTCTTGGTAGCTGCTCCATGCTGTACAGCTGCCTTCAGCTCAATTGCAGGACTGCGGGTTATCTCTGAAATGTAATCATAGAAGTACATTAATAGACTGCAAACTGCAAACTGAAATTTATCCTCGCTGTCGTCAGAATTTTGGTTTGAATTACAGGTGGTTATAGATTTTATATAATACCCGATAACGGCAATAGTCTTGCCCCCTATTACGTGGTACCAACAAAACCACTGCCAAACTGTGGGCATGTAATGCCCGTCTGCCAACCTCTTCGGAGATATGAGCGTGATGTGTTTATTATATTAGATTAGACAGATAGTGTACTCTGATGGTGCTGATATATGACATCGGGAGCTTTGGAAATGAGATTTGCTGCTTGTTTATGCATATTCTCTGATAAATAAAAAACTACAACAACTTCATTTATGATACATCAACAGTAAACGACTCGTTAGATATGGATTTCTAATACGAATCTTTTGGGAATAATTAATCTTACGTAAAATAAGAATAAATCGAAATTGAGAATAATGTCCTTTCGGAAAGCACAGTACTATTACCACTTTACCTTTGTTTGGCATTTCTATTCCTGACAGCTCCAACTCCTGATGGAGTTAGTAAATATTACACAATCATGATACCTACTTATTTTACACATAACATCAACTTTAGATCCAAATATATCGGAAAAAAACCAGAATGCAGGCAGGCTTTGCATGTACACTACTTATTTTTACCCCGATTTCCCCCCCCAACCCGTCCCATTTTGACTTTTACAGCTGACAGTGATCTATGACACTGACATTAAAATAAATGGAACGAAACGTCTGAAAATAGGTACTATTCGAGCAGGGTTAAATAAATCGAAGATCAAAGTTACGTACCTATATTTCATCCAAAACACTCCAGGCTACATTGCACTGTGTAAAAATATCATGTTAGGTATTTTTTAATATTATGAGATTAACACTAGATTTCGTTTATCACAAGTTTGGCTAAATATTATATAAGCTTCTGCCAAAAGCAATGCACCACACATATGATTTTGAATCTTTGGATTTATACATGGATTGCATCGATAATCGAGTAAGTTCTATCCGGCCTTAGAGCATTAAACCAACCATTAAAAGTTGGTTTAATGCTCTAAGTATCCGGCTATTCGGTAACATCGTGGATTTTCATTTAAATTCATTCGGTTTTCTCCTTCGGTCTCTCTATGCTATGGGTCATACTCACTTAAGCTGGGCACTGACGATGAAACCATTTGGTGTTCGCAACCATAATTTATTGTCAGAAATGATGGTTGCACCTCAACCGAAAGGTAATGTATCCAGACATGATACCATTGACGGTGCTACCGTTTAACCGACCAACTCCAAATGAAATACATTTCATGCCTATATCCCCGCAGGGGTAGGCAGAGGTGCATTACACACCCACAATTAATTATTTTTTTCGCAATTGATTGCGAAAACCAAATGGTTTTACCGTGTGTTCGACCCTTATGTTCGATATAAACATTATGGTACGGTTACACATGCTTATTAATAGCATGCCTTTTGCATGCTTATGAACTGTTTACATTTGCTAGCAATAAGCATGCTATTTTCAAGTATGCTACTGAATAAGCATGCTCAAATCAAACACAAATAAGCAAACACAAAACTGTCGAACGACTGCGGTTTCATTCGCGCGAATAGTTATGTGGTTAGGAGCACATATTAATGTCAAAATTTTACAATTTTATGTTTATGACCCATTATATTTATGCCCAGTCACGGCAATAGGCTTGCCCCTTATAACGTGGGACTAAAAATACTGGCAAATTGTGGGTGCGTAATGCACCTCTGCCTACCACTGCGGGGATATAGGCATGAAATGTATTTCATTTCGAGTTTAAAGTGAACAAAATTTCGGGGAAATATCCTAATTACTCTGTGGTGAAGCTATGCACAATGTGTATTATATATGGCATATGGCAGAAAGGAGTTGAAAGAAACCAAAGAACCGCGACCCGATGATCCACAACATCAATGTGGATACATTTTGGAATGACGTATGATAAATGATAGACCAATCAAAAGCTATTTTATTGTGACGGATTAAGGTTATATATTGGTCTCAACTATACCATCGCTGGTTTTTCGCATAGCATCGATTCATTGGTTCGAGTTTTAAAATTGGACATCATCTCATTATTAAATTATTATTATCGAATATTTTAAAGAAAATTGTAGAGTATTAGGTATTATTTTTCTAGTATAATTGTAAAGTATTAGGTAGGTCATAGTCTTTATTCAATCGTGTTCTTGTTAAAATTAATCTAAAATATTAGCAAACGCCTGCGGTAACACCTGCTCGAATAGTTATGTGGTTCCCAATTCCCATGGGAAGATTATTTCCATTAAAATAAAGTATTTACTAGCGGACACCGTGTGGAAGTTATCGGATTTCCAATTCCCAGGGGAACAATCCTGGGATAAAAAATATTAGCCAAAAATTACGTTAGGTTCTAGAAAAATAACGATAAAGCCTGTCTTTGTCATTTATTACCTCTGTAATGAGTTAAGCCAGAACAAACAGACAGAGAAAGAAGAACAAATAAAAGTTTTGAAAATTGTTCTTGTAGTGTTACACCTGTAATTTGTTAATTTTGAATTTCAAACAGTCATTTGTAAGTGTATTAATGTAGAGAAAATAATAAAACATACAACTCTGTGTAGTGCGTTACAATACAAAAATCATCATGTTACCTCATCTGTTTGACGTGTTGACTCTCAAAAATTGACGCTATAAAGAAACTAGCATGCTCAATAAGCAAATGTGTTCACACGCGCTAAAAGCAACCCCTCTTCCACCCGCGCTGCAGGTAGCATGCTCAAAAATCGCACGATCGTCGATTTTTGAGCATGCTCGAAATTAGCATGCTCATTATTAGCAATGTTTCGACACACATGGTACTAAGTAGCAATTGCTACTTTACTACTACAGTTGCTACCATAGCATGCTTTCGTGCAATTAATAAGCATGTGTAACCTGTGTAACTCTATGGTTCGAGCTTTTTCTTTCTTATGGTATAGTTACACATGAGTAGCATGCTTATGAACTGTTTACATTTGCTAGCAATGAGCATGCTATTTTCAAGTATGCTACTGAATAAGCATGCTCAAAGCAAACACTACAACACACTTGCCATTTTGTAGCGTGCTTCTGTCAGTTCAAACAAAACTAGCGAATGCCTGCGGTTTCACCCGCGCAAATAGTTATGTGGTTCCCAATTTCCATTACGATAAAGCAGTTACTAGCGGACGCCCGTGTGGAAGTTATTGGATTTCCAATTCCCAGGGGAACACACCCGGGATAAAAAACTTGAAAGGTGTCAAGGGACACCCGGATGGAACGAAGTTCCTTTTGATTAATAAGATAAAAAAGAAAAAATTATATGAGTACGAGGATGGATTGAAAAGTAGTCGGGACTGATCTATTTAGTTCTAAAAATCAAATCTACCCACATTATTTAGTTCAGTTCAGGCCTGTTAATTGTGTGAAGTTTGAAACGTGTGCGATAATTAGTTTTAATTTTATAAATTTATTAACAAAGCAATCTGACATAATTTCCGCAAATGGAGCAAATCATGCAGCGTGCCGTCATTAAGTACCTCCTTAAGAAGGGGCTGTCATCAAAAGCCATCCATGATGATATGATCAGTACATTAGGGGATTATGCTCTTTCATATTAATCTGTCAAAAAATGGATAGCAGAATTCAAGCGTGGTAGAGAGAGTGTGAAAGACGAACCCCGCTCTGGAAGGCCTTCGACGTCCACTACTGACGAAAATGTAAAAAAAATATTCGACTTAATTATGGGAGACCGCAGATTGAAAATTAGAGAGATAGCCGAGATTATAGGCATCTCTTATGAACGTACTCAAAACATAATAGTCAACGTGTTGGGTTTCCACAAGTTGTCTGCGAGGTGGGTTCCACGACCGCTTTCAGTTGAGCAAAAAAGGATGCGATTGACTATTGCACGCGACTGTTTGGAGTTATTTGAAGCTGATGAATGTGATTTTTCGAATCGTTTTGTTACTATGGACGAAACATGGGTTCATTACTGTACACCGGAAATAAAACAACAATCAAAATAGTGGAAAAGACCTGGTTCACCACCCCCCAAAAAGGCTAAGTTGGTTTTGTCGGCAAGTAAGGTGATGGCTTCAGTATTCTGGGACTCGAAGGGTGTGATTATGGTTGATTATCTTTAAAGGGGTCAGACTATGAACTCTGATTATTACTGCACATTACTACGTTTGGGTGCAAAGGGGCTCTACCAACATCTTTAGGGCTCCAGCGCCACCTGCTAGTGGCGCACCTGCTGATCAACGGACGAGGTTCGTTAATTTAAGGTACCCATGGAGTGGCTTCGGCCCCTACGTGGGTACCAGGTGGTACAATAGTGTTGGTCCGGGGGGTACCACCGTGCAGGTATGCTAAAGCCCCCCAAGTAACCCAGCCCAGTTCAGAAAATGTAAACGTTCCACAGCGGCCCCAGGAAACCCCACAACTTCACTTTTCGAGGTAGAGTTCACCAACATCCGTGGACTCCATGCGAACCTCGATGCCGTCCACCATCACCTCGAGACGGCACGGCCCGCTGTGATGTTCCTCACGGAGACACAGATACGCCGCCCTGACGACACGTCTTACCTGTGTTACCCCGGCTATGTCATCGAGGAACAATTTCGAGACAAAGCCGGGGTGTGCGTGTTCGTTAGGGCGGATGTTTGCTGCCGCTGGTTGCGCTGCCAGAGAACCCCTCCAACTCCATCCTTTGGCTGCACGTAGACCATGGCTCTATGAGCCAGATGTACGTGTGCGTCTACCGTTCCCACACAGGGGATTCTGAGACAACAAAGCTCTTCCAGTACCTCAGCGAGACGGCTGATGATGCGCAGGTGCGGTTCCCGAACGCTGACGTGGTGTTTCTGGGAGATTTCAATGGCCATCACATTGAATGGCTGGGGTCCCTCAGGACTGATCATGCGGGTAGGGCCGCCCATGCGTTCGCTCTCTCCCACGGTCTGACCCAGATGGTATGCGGGATCACCCGGATACCAGACAGGTCAGATCATGCGCCCGCTTTGCTGGATCTACTACTGACGAGTCGCCCAGCCCAATACAGTGTTTCGGTAGGAGCCCCATTGGGTAGTTCCGACCACTGTGTGGTTCACGCTGGCATGAAGGTGTCACCTCCTGCACGTGCTGTACAAATATCACGACGACTATGGCACTACTCGTCAGGGGATTGGGACGGTCTACGCGATTATTATGCGTCCATCCCCTGGAGCCAGCGCTGCTTTGTGAGAAAGGCTCCTTCGGATAGCGCTTCTGCGATTGCTGGCGAGATCAGTTTAGGGATGGAATATTACATCCCTTTCACTGATGTCGCCAGTATCCGCAGAGCCCGTCCCTGGTTTGGGCGAGATTGTGCCAAAGCTGTTCGACAAAAACAGTCGGCATATCGCGCCTGGATCAGGGCCCGGGCTGTGCGCGACCCGAACGTGGGCTACCTCAAAGCGGCGTACAACCAGGCCACAAAATCCAGCAAGAGGGCCTTTAAGAGAGCGGATGCCCAGCGCGTCGCGCGGCTTGGTCAGGAGCTCAGTTCCCATTCCACGGGCAACCGTGGATACTTGCAACTGGCCAAAGCCGTCAATTTGGCGATCCCTATATAAAAAAAAAAGTCGTTTACGAGTGGAAATAAAAGAAAAAAATCCAGGAGTGATCAGAAGAAAAGTCCTGTTTCATCAAGATAACGCTCGTGTTCACACGTCTGTCCAATCAATGGCAGAAATTCACAACTGTGGCTTTGAACTGTTACCGCATCCACCTTATTCACCTGATCTAGCGCCGTCAGACTTTTTTCTGTTCCTAACCTAAAAAAACACTTGGGGGGTCAAAGATTTTTGACAAATGACGAGGTCAAAGCAGCAGTAGACGCATATTTTGACTCTAAGGAAGAATTATTTTTTTTCAACGGGCTAAATGCTTGGAAGGGAAGATGGCTAAAGTGCATTGAACTTGATGGTGATTACGTTGAAATATAAAAATATATTTCATTTATTATTTATTTATTTTCTTGGTTAGGCCGATTACTTTTCAATCCACCCTCGTATTTATATAAATATATACATATTCTTGGATCCTATCAGGAAATAGATTAAAAAAAAAATACAACAACCGACACAAATTTTACAATTTATTTGATTCTTAATTTCTTAACAACAATGATTTTATTTAAACACTACTGAACTCTAAACTAGTAAATTTAAAGATAGGTTAAGCAGATTGACACACAAACGGCCAGAGGTTCCCCTTTACGAAGTTTTTGATGCATTATTAAGAGAGCGAATGAAGGCGTTTTTGGGTGCAAAGGGGCTCTACTAACATCTGTAGGGCCCCAGCGACCTCACCTGCTAGTGGCGCACCTGCTGATAAACGGACGAGGCTCGTTAATTTACGGTACCTATGGAGTGGCTTCGGCCCCTACGTGGGTACCAGGTGGTACAACAGTGTTGGTCCGGGGGGGTACCACCGTGCAGCTGTGCTAAAGCCCCCCAAGTAACCCAGCCCAGGCTGGGTTGCGTTAGGGGTTCAGCAGCTGCACCGCCGGGCCCGGGGCGATGTATGGTGCAGCAGGCATGGGACCAGTGGGGGCGAAACGGAGTCTAGTGTGGGTGGTGTGGGTCGATTCGCCGGCCAGGGAGACCCTTAGCAACGGCGTTGCCGCGGCCGCCCGCAACACAGTCATGGGGCCCGCCTGGGGCCAACCACCCCAGGAGGCTGCCCCACATGTTGCGCATAATCCTGATGTGGGATCGCCGCTCCGGGTGGTAACCGGTGTGGGGTAGCGGCGGCCTTGCATCAGGGGGGTTTGGGAGCCCTTCCGTCCGGCGGGTCGGCTCCGACCTAACCACACGGTTCTAGACAAAGCTAGCCCCTGCGCTTTGTCACTTACTGCTGCACCAAATGTCGCCCTGTCTTCACGCTTCTTCTTCAAAATCTACAATGGCAGTGCAACAAAAAAGAAATAAACGTTACACAGCGGCCCTAGGAAACCCCACAACTTCACATTTCGAGGTGGAGTTCACTAACGTCCGTGGACTCCATGCGAACCTCGATACCGTCCACCACCACCTTGAGACGGCACGGCCCGCTGTGATGTTCCTCACGGAGACACAAATACGCCGCCCTGACGACACGTCTTACCTGTGTTACCCCGGCTATGTCATCGAGGAACAATTTCGAGACAAAGCCGGGGTGTGCGTGTTCGTTAGGGCGGATGTTTGCTGCCGCCGGTTGCGCTGCCTAGAGAACCCCTCCAATTCCGTCCTTTGGCTGCACGTAGACCATGGCTCTATGAGCCAGATCTACGTGTGCGTCTACCGATCCCACACAGGGGATTCTGAGACAACAAAGCTCTTCCAGTACCTCAGCGAGACGGCTGATGAAGCGCAGGTGCGGTTCCCGAACGCTGACCTAGTGTTTCTGGGGGACTTCAATGGCCATCACATTGAATGGCTGGGGTCCCTCAAGACTGATCATGCGGGTAGAGCCGCCCATGCGTTCGCTCTCTCCCACGGTCTGACCCAGATGGTATGCGGGATCACCCGGATACCAGACAGGTCAGATCACGCGCCCGCTCTGCTGGATCTACTGCTGACGAGTCGCCCAGCCCAGTACAGTGTTTCGGTAGGAGCCCCACTGGGTAGTTCCGACCACTGTGTTGTTCACGCTGGCATGAAGGTGTCACCTCCTGCACGTCCTGTGCAAACGTCACGACGACTATGGCACTACTCGTCAGCGGATTGGGACGGTCTACGCGATTATTTTGCGTCCGTCCCCTGGAGCCAGCGCTGCTTTGTAGGAAAGGCTCCTTCGGATAGTGCTTCTGCTATTGCTGGCGAGATCAGTTTAGGGATGGATTATTACATCCCTTTCACTGATGTCGCCAGTATCCGCAGAGCCCGTCCCTGGTTCGGGCGAGATTGTGCCAAAGCTGTTCGACAAAAACAGTCGGCATATCGCGCCTGGATCAGGGCCCGGGCTGTGCGCGACCCAAACGTGGGCCACCTCAAAGCAGCGTACAACCGGGCCACAAAGTCGAGTAAGAGGGCCTTTAAGAGAGCGGATGCCCAGCGCGTCGCGCGGCTTGGTCAGGAGCTCACTTCCCATCCCACGGGCAGCCGTGGATTCTGGCAACTGGCCAAAGCCGTGCAATCTAACTTTTGTCAGCCCTCGCTGCCACCGCTGCGTTACCCAGATGGAACACTGGCTCACAAAGCCCAAGAGAAAGCGGATATGCTCGCAGACCTCTTTGCGGCTAATTCCCGGGTCGACGACCGTGGCCTGCAGCCCCCCGCCATCGCCAACTGTGGCCACACAATGCCTGATATTGTTATCAGGCAATGTGATGTACGGGCAGTGCTGCGGTCACTCGACACGCGGAAAGCCAGTGGCCCTGACGGCATTCCGGCGGTGGTGCTACGAAAATGTGCAGCTGAGTTGTCTCCAGTATTAACGCGTCTGTACCGCCTGTCATACTCTTCAGGGCTCGTGCCGGAGGTCTGGAAGGAGGCGAACGTACAACCGATCCCCAAGAAAGGGGATCGGTCCGATCCAGGCAACTATCGACCCATAGCTGTCACCTCAGTCATTTGCAAGGTGCTTGAGCTCCTTATAAATAAGCAGCTCATGCAATTCCTAGAGGATCACTCGCTAATCAATGATCGACAATACGGCTTCAGGCCAAAGCGATCAACGGGTGATCTTCTGGCATTCGTAACGCATGTCTGGGGTGGGGCTATGGAAAGGCACGGCGAGTCCTTGGCTATTAGCCTGGACATCGCCAAAGCCTTCGATAGGGTCTGGCATGCTTCGCTCCTTTCCAAGCTTCCGGCATATGGTCTACCTCCTCAACTGTGCAGCTGGATTGTCAGCTTTTTAAACGAGCGCCGAGTGCGGGTCCTCTGCGATGGCCAGGCTTCTCGCTTCTTGCAAGTGAATGCCGGGGTACCGCAGGGGTCCGTACTATCACCAACTCTCTTTCTTCTGCATATCAATGATATGCTATCCCTCGGGAACATTCATTGCTATGCAGATGACAGCACACTGCACGGGAGTTACTCGGTTCGTCCGACGGCGGGGCGATCTGAGATTGAGGAGGAGAGACGACGACTCGTGGCTGATCTCGACCGTAACCTCGACAGTATCTCTCAATGGGGTACCGAGAACCTGGTCGAGTTCAATGCCCGCAAAACACAGGCGTGTGCATTTACTGCGAAGAAATCCCCTTTCCTTCCCCTACCCTCTCTTCAGAATGCATTATTACCAATGAAGGACAACCTTGATATCCTTGGCATAGACGTTCGTCGAGAGCTCAATAATAAAAACTACATCGAAAGATGTATAGGGCTAGCTTCGCGGAAACTAGGAATACTGAATAAGGTAAAGAGATTCTTTACACCGGACCAGAGGTGTCTGCTGTACAAGACGCAGATTAGACCCTGCGTCGAATACTGCTCTCACCTCTGGGACGGCTCCGCGAAGTATCTGCTGGACGCTCTCGACGCTATGCAGCGACGGGCTATCCGTATTATTGGTTGTCCGGAGGTAACGGGAAGCCTTGAGCCGCTAGCTCAGCGCCGAACAATAGCTTCCTTGGCCGCATTCTACCGTATTTACCATGGCGAGTGTTCTGAAGAGCTCTTCAATCTGATCCCACCCTCTTCCTTCCGATCCCGAACGACTCGTGCCGGGCAGAGATGCCACCCCCACACAGTGGATAGCATGTTCGCGAGAACCGAACGTTTTAAACGTTCGTTTCTCTGCCGAACGATAGTGGCCTGGAACGCCCTGCCTGTGCACGTGTTTCCTCCCACATATAATCCTGGGTTCTTTAAGCGGAGCGTGAAGAGGCACATCAGTAGGTCGTCAAGTTGAGGGCCACTCTCAATAGTAATGTGTGCTGTGAGAGTGGCCCACAATCGCTAGACGTCGTCACGACTTACCACCAGGCGGGCGGCGTCAATTTGGCGAACCAAATATAAAAAAAAAAAAAAAAAAAAAAAAAAAGGCGTGCACTCGCTTTTATAGATGCGGCCCCACCACCGACGCTATCCCTTCCATCGTATCGTTTGGCATCTAACACGGCCTCTCCTGACATGAAGACGTCCTCGGACTCTTAGTTCTCAGGCTGAAGATCTTGTGCGGCACGGGAGGTGCTCGGTACGGGCTCTGGTGTCCCCTCATGAGAAGGCGCATTCTCGCCACTGACAGCTCTCTCTGGCGTGGACTCTCGGTCATCATTACAGTCTGCACCTGAATAAGCAAAACAAACTGATTGACGATATGCATGTTTCAGATGTCTGAGAGCTATACACATACACACACACATCATCATGCCCGTATCCGAATGGGGGTAGGCAGAGGTGCTTTACGGACACACCCATACACATTGTCACGTCTATATCCCAATGTGGTAGGCAGAGGTGCATTACGCACACACTTTAATAAATGAAATACACTTTGCCAGTAAATTTAAACGTAATAGGCAATAGGTATAGAAAGTCCATGACCATTCCGTAATATAAACCCAAATGCCAACAATCTGGATAGACTAACAGAATCCTAAAAATAGAAATAATACAGTGCTAGTATAACGGCTATACGATGGGAGGTGACGCGATGGAAACGCTGCAGACGCCTCAATCGCATCGCTATGCCAACGTTAACTACTATCTATTTAATTACGCGGGCTGGGTCGGGTCTACGTTCGTCAACGGAGGCACTTCGACCCAGAGTTAACACATACAGTACGGAGAGGAATCACATCATTCGCTATCTCCCGCAGCACAAAGAGGAAGCACATCATTCGCTGTCCCTGGCGGCACAGTCAACACAGAGAGGAAGCCTAGCATGCGCTATCTCTGGCGACCCACCCAGCACAGAGATGCGATCTCTGGCGGCATATCAGGCGCAGACAGAAAGCACATTATTTGCCTTCTCCAGCACCTTCAAAGTAGGCAGCACACGCCTCCGGAGTCCACTCCCCTCGCCACGGCACCATATATTCCGCCGCGGCCTGGGTCGACTTTCCATACGAGCCAGCTAGCAGCTGCAGCTCGTATCGACCGTGGGAAAGCCTTGACCTCGCGATACGATCCGCGCATGCCGGAGTCGAGCTTGCCAGTCGCTTGCGCCTGTTTAATGACAAAAACGAAAGAATTAGTTTCGAACGATCGAGGAGATCTTCTGTGAGCGTTCACTGTAGTGTCCTGTTGACGTTGGTTAGCGTTCAAACGTTGAACAGCTCTCTGCCTACGCATCGTTCTTAATGCCTCACGGTTCGGGTGCGGGTTATCTAAGGCAACATCGCGGACCAGGCGTCGTATGATAGCCGTAGCCGCTTCAATGCCAACTAACAGGTTTAGAGGTGATAGCTGAGTGGTTTTCTGCTTAGTTATGTTTAAAATTAGCTGTAAGCGCCATAGGGTATCAGACCACTCATTTTGTCGATGATTGCACTCGATACGAATCATGTTTAACAATGTACGACAATATCGCTCCACCTGTCCATTCGATTGGTGCATCTCCGGGGTGATAAGATGTATCATGTCAATGCCTAATTCCGTTATAAGTTTAGTGAAATCTATACTTAAGAACATACGGCCACGATCAGCCACAATTAATTTTGGTGTACCAAATAACGAAATTAAATTAGTTAACAATTTTTTTAATTCATTAGCATCTTGATTATACATATGGTACAACAGACAGTATTTAGAAAAAGCATCAATTACAATAAACACGTACTTATAGCCGCAAGATTGCGGTAATGGCCCTAATGCTTCTACGTGAATAACTTCAAAGGGATCACATGGTTTTTCCCACGAATGTATAGGTTGGTGTGGAGCCCTAGGAACATTTTTATGTGTTAAACAGATAAGACAGTGTCGAATATATTTTTGAACAAATGATTTAAGTGACGGAAACCAAAAGTGATTTCTTATTGGCTCTAATGTCTTGTCAACACCGGGGTGATCATGCTCATCATGAAATATCCTTAGTAAACTAAGTCTATGACCCTTGGGCACAAAACATAACAATCTAGACTCCTCTCCTACAGGAGAATATTTGTAATAAAGTAGGTCATTTTTGCGGATGTAGTGTCTTGTATTTAACTGTCCGTCTGTCAGTTTTTGGAATAAACTCTGTCTCTTCGTCAGCAGCTTGAGCCATTTGAGCCCAATTTTGATGTCTACGTGCTTCGCAAACGTTCACGGGGTTGCGACTCAAATAGTCAGCATGTGACATAGAAGCACCTTTGCGATATTCGAGGGTAAAATCAAAGTCCTGTAGGTATATCCACCACCGGGCAATACGTGGTAACAAATCTTTCTTTGATTGGGTCGCTTTTAACGCGTTACAGTGCGTGATAAAATAAAATAAAATAAAATAAAATAACGTTTATTATCTTTGAAATTTTCAGAAAATTATTTAGATTCGTCAGAAGTTGGTGTGACTCTACCGAGTGATGATTGTAAAGTGCATACCGACCAAGTAGTGTCTATAATTTTGCAGGGCTTTAACGACGGCCAAAGTCTCGAGCTCGTATGAGTGGTACCTAGGCTCGGCACCTTGGGTTCGCTTACTAAAATAGCTAACTGCACGCTTGTGTCCAGTATCGTGAACCTGAAGAAGCACCGCACCATAGCCAATGGAACTGGCATCAGTATGGACTTCAATAGCTAAGCTAGGATCGTAAATAGCTAAAATAGGCTCACTAGTTAAGTGCGATATAATTTCTTGCCGTGCTTCTTCCTGTTCACTACCCCAGACAAAAGCCTCTCCCTTCTTAGTCAACCTTGTGATTGGAGCAGTCTTTGTAGCAAAACCAGCTATATACCGACGAAAGTAGCTGGCTAAGCCCAAAAATTGACGTACTTGTCTAACCGTCTTTGGAACAGGTGCATCGACCAACGCTTGGACTTTAAATGCGCTCGGCTGTACCTGACCCTGACTGATTGTGCGTCCTCAGTATTCTATCTTAGTGGACAAAAATGAACACTTCTTTAAATTGATTGAAAACCCGGCATTAGTTAGGGTTTGTATCACCTTTCGAAGGATGATCAGACCTTCATCTATGCTATTACTTAAAACCAGTACATCATCGATATAAACCAGGGCTTCACCAGAGTCCAGATGCTCGCGAAGTGTTTTTGAAATGATGCGTTGATACACTATAGGAGCATTAGCTAGACCGTATGGCATTTTTAGGTACTCAAAATGGGCGTCTGTTGTAACGAACCCCGTCAGCGGCACTGAATCGGCATCTAAGCTGATCTGGTGGAACCCTGTTGCCATGTCAAGGCTCGTAAAGTATTTAATGGCAAGGGGAAACGATCCTTGATAGTAATTTGATTTAGTTTACGATAATCAACACACATGCCATCGGATCCATCTTTCTTTTTAATTAATAAAATAGGACTCGCATATTCGAACTCTGACTCACGAATTATATTTTTACTAAGAAGATCCTTGATTATTTCGGGAACTCTTAATGTTTCCGGATATGAGAGACGATAGGCTCTATAGTTGACAGGTGTACTATTATTCAACTTAATAGTCATACTACCAGTAGTGACAGTGGAGGTAGCAGTTCCCGATATAAAAAAATTTGAAAACTCACTGATCAGATCAGTAAGCTTTATGAGATCATCACCGACTAAAAACGTTTTAACAGGAGCTGCTATAGTAGCGGATGTACACATTACACTATCTGTAGGTCTAGGTTTGTAAGTGAGATGTTGGTAATCACATGTGCGCACATATGTAACACCCTTGCGGTTTAATACATCGGTGCCTACAATTATAGGGGTGTTCATAGACTCTGGCGACACAGCGTGCAAGTCTACTTCTAAAGTGATCTCACTAAACTCAATTGGTAACGTAACATAGTAAGTTGACTCGAGCTCCTGTCCGCCGAGACCCCTCTGTACTCTAAATGCTGGTTTACGCGCGCATGTGAAATGTTTTAACAAAGATGATGAGATCAGCGAAATACTTGAACCACTATCTATAAGAACATCGACAGGTAAACCTTGGATAACTGCTATAACAATATCCTTTTTGTTCGTGTGGGGGTACTTCTGACAAAAATTAACATTATTTGAGTCGCGGGAAGCAGACTTTAATTTAGCAAAACAGTTGTCTATTTTATGTCCGGGTTTTTTACAAAAAGCGCAGGGCTCCGACTTATTTGAAACGGACACAGAACTATTTTTCATTTTACTATTTTCATCACCCTTAGGTTTCCTAGTACAATCTACCTGCTTATGACCGGGCTGGCCACATTTAAAACAGTTAGAATCCATAAGTCGCCTCTTACGGCTATTTTTGTCACCGTTGGAATTTGGAAAACGTTCGTTACGGGACACGTTGTGATTTTTTTTGTTAACAGAGGTCACGTTTGGTTTAATATAAACGGAAAAGAATTCAACTAATTCATTCGGTTGTAGTTTCGCGCTTGTCGCCGAAGCACGGATCTTCGGGTCACTAATGCCTCGAATAATAATTGCTGACATTAATTCGTCACTCAGCCCCTTAACTATACGTAGCTTTAACAAAGATCGGCGAGCATAGTCTGCGTATGTCGGGTACTTATCCGAATTAGTGCACATAATCTCAAATAGTATGTTAGCTACATCCGGCTTTCGAGGACACAACGGCTTAAACTCTTTTTTTAAATTACTCCAACTACGGTCATTGGAGACCCACTCACTGAGCCATGTCCGGGCATCGCCCTTTAAACAGTACCCAATTCGAGAAAGGCACTCTTTATCAGTCCAATTATTTAAAACCAAGTAACTCACCACTCTTTGTTGTATACACTGTACTTACTTAACAAAGAATCACTCAAAAACACGACGCTAATTATTTTATCTGTCTACCGTAAATCTGAATAACCAATCTGATGAACTAAAATGATGATTTAAATGGCAAAGTGGCCAGGACGCAGTAGCAGGATACGATGGAACCGTATCCCACTTCTGATCTTGGATCCTATCAGGAAATAGATTTAAAAAAAAACAACAACCGACACAATTTATTTGATTCTTAATTTCTTAACAACAATGATTTTATTTAAACACTACTGAACTCTAAACTAGTAAATTTAAAGATAGGTTAGGCAGATTGACACACAAACGGGCAGAGGTTCCCCTTTACGAAGTTTTTGATGCATTATTAAGAGAGCGACTGAAGGCGCGCACTCGCTTTTATTGGTCTTAATTTTTTCCGTCTAGCCCCCTTTCGCAACGCGCGATAAGGAACTTCGTTCCAAAAAATATTAGCCTAAAATTACGTTAGGTTCTAGAAAAATACCGATAAAGCCTGTCTTTGTCATTCATTACCTCTGTAATGAGTTAAGCCAGAACAAACAGACAGACCAACAAACAAAAGTTTTGAAAATTGTTTCTTTATAGACCTATAATTTGTTATTTTGAATTTAACACAGTCAAATTAATTATTTATAAGTGTATTAATGTAGAGAAAATAATAAAACATGCATAAAACAACGAAATACTAAAAGTACCACCTCTGAGTAGTGCGGTACAATACAAAAATCATTTCATGTTACCTCATCTGTTTGACGTGTTGACTCTCAAAAATTGACGCTATAAAGAAACTAGCATGCTTAATAAGCAAACTTGTTCACACGCGCTAAAAGCAGCCCCTCTTCCACCCGCGCTGTAGGTAGCATGCTCCAAAATCGCACGACCGTCGATTTTTGAGCATGCTCGAAATTAGCATGCTTATTACTAGCAATGTCTCAACACATGCTACTAGGTAGCAAGTTGCTACTTAGTTAGCATGCTTTCGGTTCGGGAAATTAGTAAGCATGTGTAACCGTACCATTATTTCTAATATTTCTATCTTATTATCAAAGAGAAGAGTATATAATCACTACCTACCTACGTTCTTATCTATGATTATATGGGTCGGTCGGTTCGGTTAACTTCGGTTCGTGAATTTTATCACGGCGAGAAAAGACTGTAATATTGTTAAAAATCAATTTTAATTTAATTAGTATTCATCAGATCTGTGTTATAATTAAGTGTAAATAAAAGAGGTTTTTAAATATGGATCTCCATAAACCAGTCGATCCTAATAAGGTAATCCAATTCCAATTTGACTTAATGTTTTATGATTTTCCTGTTTTTAACCATTTTTAACTAATTATGTTTTCTGTGTAGACTTACGAGCAACTTACATCAGAGGAGAAATTAAGGTTAGATTCCTTTGATATTGGTTGGTAGTTTGGTACATTGGTAGCCACAATATTCCTATAAGATAAGTAGGAAAATGAATCTGTCCCTATCATTCACCGAATGTTATTTATTATGAATGTATTAAGGATAGGCTAGGATAGATTATTTAATTTGTAAACTTCTACTGCTTTTTTACTTAAACATTATCATTAATCTTGACAAGAAATATTAACTTTAAAAAAATAACCTAAAAGTATAGCTATGTATGATCAACTGAATTTATATTAATTGATTGGTTCTATGGTACACAACTTAACAGAAGAGGGTCATACCAATGATATTTATTTTATTTTAAAGCATTTATGCCTATTTACAATATATAAATGTATTTTATACACACTTTTCCTTGTAGTAAATCATCCTGCCAAGATCTTAGAAGCCCAATTCAATATCAACGCCAAGTTGTACAGCTGGACCGTCTGGTCTGCCATACACAAAAGTTTCTGGTAGTAGCAACAGGCTCGCCACCTATTTAATAGGATAAACATTAATCAGATTAATTAGTTATTGAGATTCATATTATAATGTCATTAATTCGTATAATAGCTAGAACTGGTATGATATTGTTGAAGATATCAGTTACACTATTTAAATAAATGACACAGAATAACTTCCTTAATCACTCATCAACCTCCAAGCCTTTTCAGCTTTCCAGTCTAAATGTGAAGCTGATCTTCGATATTGTCCGTGGAGCGACTACCATCTCAACTCCACAACCCATGGACGATATCGAAGTTCTGTAGTTAGACCAATCGGATTTTATTTTAGGGCTCCGAATACCCATAATGACTGCCATAACTTTATTAATCACTATCACTACATATTATAAAACAAAGTCGCCCGTTCTGTATGTATAACGCAATGGATTTTGATGCAGTTTTAACCAATAGAGATAGATAGAGTGGTTCTCGAGGAAGGTTTTGTATGCGGGCGAAGTGTATAAAATAATTCATCCAATTCGGAACTAGTGGTGTGTTCAACCATACATATAACTTGTTTGGTAATCTAAAGTACTCATAGTAAATTATTTATTACTCTACACTAGAGTAGGTAAAATATCATTGAATATTATTAATTTTCTATAATTTTTTTTACAAAAAGTTCCATTATGTGCCAACATTTAAGAGTATAATTGTCCGATTTTGTAGTTTCTATTAAATAACGCCAATATTAAATAAAATGTATCAACATCCTCACTGCCACCTCCATACTCACTCATCATTCTTATTTATTTATTTATTTTATTTATTTATTTATTTTTGTACACACACAGTAAATAAAACAGTAAATGGATACAAACTAAACATGTATACAATGGCGCCACTTATCTCTAAAGAGATCTCTTCCAGTGGGCCTAAGAGAGGAGATTGTGATGCAAACAGGTCCTGATGTGTGTGCAGGTTAATAAACTTACATAAACTATATCTACATAAATACACAAATATATACATAAAAAGATATATAAACATACATAGACGTACAATAATTAAGGTAAGGAAGCGAGATAGTGTTCCTTGACTCTCTTCTTGAAGCCAGACACAGTTCTGCAGTTCCTTATATCGGTTGGAAGAGCGTTCCACAGTCTGACGGCATGAACGGAGAAAGAGTAGGAGAAGAAGTCAGATTTGTGGGAAGGACAATTGAGGCGGTAGGAGAGGTGAGGCCGGCACGATTCATCTGATGCACGCATCAGTGTGAACCGCTCCCGCAGGTAGGAAGGATATGAGGGATTGTGTAGGACATTGAAGAGGAGACATAATAACCGAGTATTTCTACGAAGACGGATTGGGAGCCACTTGAGTTCCTTGCGAAATTTTGAGACGTGATCATACTTACGTAAGTTAAAAATAAATCGGATACCTAAGTTTTGCAACTGCTCAAGTTTGTTTAAGAGCTCCTCTGTAGCATCCAGGCAGCAAGCGTCCGCGTAGTCCAAGATCGGCACGATTAGTGTTTGGGCCAGCGAGATTTTAGTATCGTGGGGCAAGAAACTCTGGAGACATTTAAGTGTATGAAAGGTGAAGTGGACCTTCTTGCTGACCTCGTTAATATGAGAGCCCCAGGACAAGTTGTTGTCGATAATAACTCCCAAGTTCTTAGCGGCATTGGTGTATTTGATAGGGATATCATCCAGCACGATAGCTGGAAGAGATGCCATATCCAGCCCTGCCAACATCTGCCGACTGCCAATTACCATGGCCTGAGATTTAGTGGGATTTATGTGGAGGCCGTATGACCTTGCCCATAGGCTGATGGCACTCAAGTCATGATTCATGACAGCGATGGCAGTCCGATACTCGTTGAGGGTAAAGTGCCTATACAGCTGTAGGTCGTCTGCATACAGATGGAAGTTGGAAGAAATGACTCTAACTGCGGAGTTGATAAAAATGGAGAACAAAAGAGGAGAGAGTACGCCACCTTGGGGCACGCCCGCAGTGAGATTGCACCAGTCAGACTGAGCGTCATTGTAGCGAACACACTGTGAGCGGCCCTGAAGATAGGATTTAAACCAGGTCACAGCCTCCATGGAACAATTCAACGACTTAAGGATACCAAGGAGAATGTCAAAGTCTACCGAGTTAAAGGCACTACTGAAGTCCAGTAGCACCAATACCGTAAGAGATCTACTCTCCATGGCCCAACGAATGTCGTCGGTCACCTTAAGAAGTGCCGTCACAGTGCTGTGACCTGTCCTAAACCCAGATTGAAAGGGACTAAGGAGATTATTCCGTGTCAGGTAACTAGTCAACTGGCGATGTACTACATGTTCAAGGACTTTGGATAGGAATGGTAGAATGGATATAGGACGAAATTGGGACGGGAGAGAAGGGTTTGATGTTTTAGGTATTCTTACATTTGTTGGGTACATGCTCTGAGAAATTTTCAGTTTTTATATAATGACTAGCTGTTGCCCGCAGCTCCGCCTGCGTGTTACTTTTGATCTACATAACTTTTTTATTTATGAAACGATTCAAAACCAAACCGCAAATTCAAATCAAAAATTCCAATCACTTAAGCCGTTTCTTTGCCGTTTATTGCGTTCATAAAGCCCCCCTACAACAGTTTATCTATTATTTCTTCTATTATATTCTCTTTTATTCCATAAAAATTCATCATTCTTTTTACTGTCCAAGCAGTCAGCCTCTGGAACACTCTTCCGTTACATGTAAGGCGTGCACAAACACTTGGATCGTTCAAACTTTTGACTAAAGAATATTATTTTTCGATCTGTAGTTAGAACTGTCATTAAAACTGTACTTATTTTATATATTGTATTCATATTTTGGTATTTAAGAATTATAAGTAGGTTACTATGTAATTATTTTATTCATCGGATTTTTCGCAAACCATTCTTTCTCACATCTTTTTTTTATTTTCTCCCCACCTTTCCTTTATCTATTACTTAAGTTATTTATATATTGTACACTACCCACATTATATCTTATATATATCTCTCCATCCAAAGGTTGCCTGGAAGAGATCGCTTATTAGCGATAAGGCCGCCCTTTGTACATTAGTTTTAAGGCATGTATGTTATACGTTACTATTTATTGCTTGTGTACGATGTACAATAAAGAGTACTTGTCTTATCGTAAGATACGAAAATATGAAATATTATTTATTATCTTCGTCGTGTGTGATAGTCCATTGAATTGTATGGCGAGCGATATTGTATCTTAACTTAAAATATTATAGTATCTTAGCCGTGTGCAAGCGCCCCTTAGTCTTCAATCTGATCCCACCCTCTTCCTTCCGATCCCGAACAACGCGTACGGGGCAGAGATGCCACTCCCACACAGTTGATAGCATGTTCGCGAGAACCGAACGTTTTAAACGTTCGTTTCTCTGCCGAACGATAGTGGCCTGGAACGCCCTGCCTGTGCACGTGTTTCCTCCCACATATAATCCTGGGTTCTTTAAACGGAGCGTGAAGAGGCACATCAGTAGGTCGTCAAGTTGTGGGCCACCCTCTGTAGTATTGTGTGCTGTGAGAGTGGCCTTCAATCGCTAGACGTCGTCACGACTTATCACCAGACGGGCGGCGTCAATATAAAAAAAACCCAATATTAAAAAAAAACCTAAGACAAACTTATTATTTGCGGTTGGTATAGTACTCGGGGTCTAGGGATCGCACCGCAAAATTGAGTTTGTTTTTTATTGTATTTACTTTTCCGGGATAAAAAGTACCCAGAGTGGTGCCCAGGATATTAAAGAATAATTATACCAAGTTTCATCGTAATCGAACCGATAGTTTTTGCGTGATACCTGAACAAACAGACAGACAAAAATTTTTTTAATCCCTTTTTGGGTTCGGAGTCGGTCTAGTAACACCCCCTGCCATTTATTTTTTTTATATTTTCAATGTGTCAGAATTTTCACTTCTACAGATTTATTATAAGTATAGATTGTTTAAAATCGCTTTGTGTTCACTGCCGTCATTGGCCACCACCGCCCGGCCGCGTCGTCGCCGCGCTGTTATTTTTTTTTCATCACTTTCAGCTCTTAAGTCATTCGTCCAAATTATATGGTTTGAATGGCAATTTTGGTCTAAATTAAATGCACAACGTATGTAAAGTATTCAATTAGATAAGGAATAATACTGCATTCTTAAAAATAGCTTGGCAAATGACACATTATTTTTTTGTCATTTATAAAAGATAAAAATGGTTACTGTGAGTTATCCTTAGGAGATAGACATATGCTATTGCGGACTTTATTGTAGACCTTTCTATGGTGTACAATACTGTAGTACATTATTTTGATCTGTCTCGCAGGGTTTCGTCAGCGTTTGCAATGAAAGCGCAAAAAAATGTGTATATTTACGACATTACATTAGAAACCTCTAAAATAATCGGTATTACTCTAGTATATTATACATGTATTATACATATAAACCTTCCTGTTGAATCACTATCTATTAAAAAAAACCGCATCAAAATCCGTTGCGTAGTTTTAAAGATTTAAGCATACATAGGGACAGACAGACAGGAAAAGCGACTTTGTTTTATACTATGTAAAGATGTACGTCGGACCCTTATGGGTCTTGGTAAATAGTAATTTAGCAGACTCAGGCCTCAGTACTGACTATGTCAATATAATTCTCAATCCTATAAAATAATTTCACAGGTTTGACCATCAGAAAATGCATGAGATGCACCGTGGCCATGAGTCAATGCACACATCCATGATAATGATCCTTATAGTTATACTTATTGTAGCACAAGTCGTAGTTATGGAATGGAAGAAACGGCATTACAGATCATATGCGGTAAGAGCTTTACATTATTGTAATAGTCTTAAGTAAGCATGACCTTCACTTTTCATCAGTTATTTTGTTTCCAGACACTTAAGTAATCCTGCCAAAGCCTCGTCTGTATGTTAGCAAGGTGCACTGCATTCAGATGAGGATGACTTGGTACCTGGAAATTTCTATAGGGACTGTTGCACCCATACATACATTTACATAGTTACATACAGGGGGTCCCATAAGTCGCTGTCAAGCCGAGACCAGGTGATAGGCCAAGTTATAAGAGTAATCAGAAAAAATAATTAAAAGTCCAAGTGATGTATTTAAAAAAATATAGCAACCTAGTAGATGCCGAGCCTGTTGCCACCTAATGTTATTAACCGGAGAATGTTTGATTTCAGTCCTTCACAATGATTGCCATGTGGGCTATCCCTGTCGTGATGAGTGCCAGGAACCAATGGTGGAGGTTTATCATCATATGGGCTATATTCACCACGCTCACCGGTTTAGTTATAAAACAATGTAGTACGAAACCTATGTCTGTTACCACACCCAGGTAATTGTGCCACTTGTTGCATGGTTCTCATATTTTTAAGGTCTATATGTATCTTTAAATTATACATACATACTATCTTGCGACTCGGTAGTAGGTTTCGGATGACCACTTTGCGACATACTACCTTCACCAAACGACATGTCCCCCCTTTACTGTGCGATATTTGGTAAGATCGTAACAACAAGTTATTAAATATATGTAAACTTATCTTTATTCGACGACGATCCTCGTGGTTAATGAACATTATTTATCCAAGTAAACACAATCAAACCATTATCTAAATTCTATAACTAAAACCACATATTGATTACATTTTCCTGTACAAGGCTCCCATACAACAATTAATAACCGTGTTTTTTTTGCCGAGTTCGACTCACACTTGCCCGTTTTTGACGTGAATACGTCTTTAAAATTGCTTCCATAGTGGGAGGCAAGTCAAAAAAACCAATGATAACAAAATCGGGGGATACAATTTGATGCTGCAGATTCATATCTATCATCCCCATCCTAAATTCAATTACACCATTGAATAGCTAAAGAATCAAAGAACTCATTTCGCCAAAATAGTGCAAAATAGTGACAGTGAATATATACGTTAAAATAATAAAATAATCATATAAAAAATATACAATGTCGGCCTATACGCGTCAAAAAGCCAAATCAAAATACAAAGATCGTATACGGTTGGAAAGGGCTTCTCAAGAAGAATCTAATGGCACCAAAAAAACACCATATGACCGAGTCAAGCAGTGCAGGGAACGTAAAAGAATAAATGTGGCCGAGCGGATCAACGACGGAAAACATTAATTGTTACGTAAAAACGTATTCACGTACAACACACGGCCGTGTCCACGACAGGCAAACCCAATTTTTTTTTATCAACAAATTTTTGCATAATTCCAGATTGGTATACAAATGGTTCTATTTAATATACAAAGTAAGCTGTGTCCTCGGCGTAATTGGATACATCTGCATGATGCTGACCTTCCTCGGACTAAACCTTTTATTTGGACACAAACCCCAACAATGGATGGACGTGTCTCTAGTGCTGCTGTTCTACGGCCTGTACTTTGGGGTGGTAGGCAGAGATGTAGCCGAGTACTGCACTGACAAAATGGCTGTTTCTATTGGGGTGAGAATTACAAGACTCTTTATCGTCGAAGGGGTATACAGAGAGGGGTTTATTACACCTTTCACTATTAGTATCTGGGCACTGTCTCCTCCAGAGTCCAAGTCATCCTCACCAGGAAGCGGGGCACCTGCTGACAAGCAGACGAGGCTCTTTCTCTAAAACACGAACATTAACCTGAAGTACAAGTCATTATTGCTTTCAAATTTTATTTTACTGTCAGATTCGCAATGCAATAGTTAGAACCACCAGATATGGAGACTATTTTCTAATCGCCAGTAATTATATTGAATTTCTTTAAAATATTAAGATAAAAAAAGTGTGTGTGTCAGCTCCGACGCACGACTGGAGTTTACTCCTTAAGTACGAGGTAGTAGTACTTTCTAATTTGGTATGGTTAGATAACCATACCAAATTAGAAAGTTGCGCACCAAAAACGTGACACGATTTCGTTACTTGTTAGTAGGTTTTACCCCTCGGATTTTTCTCATACCGGGCGCCTTATATATGAAAATCGATTCTTAAGGAGTAATCTCCAAAAATAAGGAAAGGCCACTTAGTGACCAAGTAAGTTTGCTTGATAACATTTAATCATTTTCCAAATACTTCTTAGGTTTGGACTCGAACTGAGTTAGCTATTCCCCTGTAAGCGAAATGTTGCTAGATCTAGTTCAGCCAAGACCTTAGTTTTTGCGATTTGTGTTGTGAAATATTTTGAGGAAAGTTTTGTATACTCATTCTTTGCCTGGAATGTCTTATATCGTCTGAACAAATGTGTGTAATCATCAGTGTGTTAATCTCCAGTACTACACGACGGAAGGCATCCCGACGCGCCAGCTGGAGAGCAACGTGTGCGCCGTGTGCGGCAACAAGCTGCTGGTGGACGTGCACGAGGAGGGGGTGCTAGGTGCTTGATGTAGATAGCCGGCATAAACAATTCCGAACGAAAACGGCAAAAATACACTTTTGTTGTATAGGAGCCCCCTTAAATATTTATTATATTCTGATTTTTAGTATTTGTTGTTAGGTATAGAGGCAACAGAAATACATCATCTGTGAAAATGTCAACTTTCTAACTATCACGGTTCATGAGATACAGCATAGTGATGGATAGTCGGATGGACAGCAGTCTCAGTAATAGTATTCCCCCTTTACCCTTTGGGTACAGAACCCTGAAATCACAAAACCTTTTTAACCGAAGGTGTAGATAGAAAAACTTAAAAAGCGATCTTCTAGTTATAAATGAATCACAACAACTGAAATGAAACTGGAATGCTTTTACCATTGAGCTCCAATTTATTGGTCATCGTAGCAGGTGGTCAGCACATTCCCCTTGTTAGGTAGTAAGGCCGTGGGTTCGAGTTTTTTTCTATCTAAATAATTAAATCTTTTGTCAAGGTCACATGCTGACTAACCGACCCATTATTTTTTGATATTTTTTCAAGAATAATAGTGAATTTTGAGTAAAAAAATGTGAAGTTAATGTCTGTCTCATGTTTGTATGTAGAGAACACATACAAGTTGACATGCGGCCACGTGTTCCACGAGTTCTGTATCCGCGGCTGGTGCATCGTCGGCAAGAAGCAGACCTGCCCCTACTGCAAGGAGAAGGTGGACCTCAAGAGGATGTTCACCAATCCGTATCCTTTATACTGTACCAAACCTATAACCATATCGTACTGTGCCATGTGAACGAAAAAATAAGCCGGCCACGTGCAAGTCGATTCCGTACCAAAGCGGCAAAGAAATCACGTTTATTGTATAGGAGCCCCTTTCAATCTTTATGGCGGCTGTACACACTCGTCGAGAGCTTCGGCTGAGAAGGCTCTCGTCGAGAGCATGCCTGTACACACTCGTAAGCACAGAGTCTCGTAGGACTCCCGCGACAATGGACCTAGAAATTGCTGCTGCTGTTTGTCTTTGTGCCGTGACCTATTATTATAATCTTTTAAGTTACTATACAAAGAAAATTCGTAAAACGAGTGTGTACATGTTTGGTCTCATTTACCTCGCGAGAGCCAACTTTGACTCGGGCGCAAAAAACCGACACGCCACCGAGAGCGTCCGAGATGAGAACGAGAGAGCGAGACAAGAGCGAGACGAGACGAGTGCGCCCTGTACACACTCGCACTCGGCCTGTCTCGGGGTGTCTCGACGAGTGTGTACAGCCGGCATTATTGTATTCTTTTTTTGAGTATCTGTTGGTTTAGAGGCAAGTCCGTCCGTCTCCACGCTATCTCATGAACGTTATAGTTGGAAAGTTGACATTTTCACAGATGATGTATTTCTGTTGCCGCTATAACAACAAATACTAAAAAACAGAATATAATAAATATTCGAGGGAGCTCCTATACAACAAACATAATTTTTTTACTGGGAAACCTTTGTGCGCAAGTCCGACTCACACTGACTACACTTGATAACCTGACATGTAGGTATTATACCGGCAACATTTGGTCTATGAGTAAGAATAGGTTTGCCAGCGGTGCTGTAGTCACGGGTTCTATTCCCGGATTGGATGGATATACTAGAAACAAATTGTCGTAATTATACGAGTAGTATTATGCACCTGACTATAATATCATACATAATATGATACAAAATGTTGGGAACATGTGCAGAACTCGAGAACGGCTGATCTGATTTAGCTAATTTTGGGTTCCAGACAACATCGAATTTTTGCTTCATATCATATTCATAATTTCTACATCGCGCTATTAAGGTTAGCGTTGGACCCACCTACCGCAGTTCTACCGAACTGACGGTACCAGTGTATCGTGTTACAACGATATTTAAACACTGAATTACAGATTAGTTACAGATTCTCTTTAAAATTTTATTTATTTTTGATATTAATAACCTTAACGGGTCCACCCAGTTGGGACCGTCCCCACATCTTGTACGGACAGCTTCTGGACTGGATCAGATGGCTGGTCGCGTGGCAACCTCTCATACTGTTCCTGGCTCAGGTCGTCAACTGGATCTTCGGGCTTGAATGATATAGTATGTAACGCGTGCTTCTGCTGCGCTGGGTTTGAGCCTAGGTTGCCTAGATGACAACACGTAGGTATGTCAACCAAATTACTTTCGGCTAGCGATGTTTCTATTTAACTAAATTAGTGGCATGATATAATTGTTTTGACGATGACATAGATTTTCTAATATACATATAGTTTAAGTATAGTTAGCGCCCCGGGTTTATCCTTACGAGGGCGTACCCGGGGCGCGCGGTAATGGACGATAGTATTTAAAGTAAGGCCAGAGAAACGAAATAAAAAAATGTAAATCAAGTTTCGGGGGTTTAAAACATTTTTATTCAAATAAATTATTATACATATTTTTAATTATCTATTCTAATGGCTGTCGTCTGAATTAGGCAAAGAAGACGTCTGAGTCGTACGTATTTATGACATGTATGAAATGTTGACAACTGCGGTACTAAATGTTTTCCAGTACCACAAAACACACAACGACAGCTCTCGTCGACCAACTTACGTCATTAGTGGGTACGAGTGATAAGGACAGATAATAATCGCTCGCTATCGGAAAGTAACTCGGTAACGGTCCGTTTGTTGACAAAAAATATATTGTATCGATGACCTTATAAGCCGCGCAGGATGTGAGTGGGATAGAACCTTGTCACAATAACCGCTCCGTGACGTCATCCATCTCTGAAAAGTACGGATATCAAAACAGTATTGTAGGTTAATCTACATCACTATGACGTCACCAACATGGCCGCCAATCACATTGTCATCTTGCGCGGCTTATACTTCAAGTATTTATATTTCTAACCCAATCCCAACGACGCGGGATTTTCATTCCGACCAAACCCCGGAAGAGGCCACACAGGTAGCCAAAGTCCGCCGGGCGCCACAATGTACCGCAAGTAATGTACAGTCCAAGTATACTATAGTCGGACTAACGTACTGGTAACGTGGGTACAGGAATTACATGATGTGGTACATCCTTTTCTTACATGTTAAAATAAATATTTAATATAGGAAAGTATTAAAAAGTTAAACAATTGGCAGTATTGACATCTACTTGACATCTGTCATACAGTATTGCCATGTAATAACAGATGTTTAATTTGAAAATAAACATTAAAATTTTTATAGGCTGTGGTGGACTTAATTATAATTATGTTGTAAAGATCGAATTATGATTTTACAAAGTTGACATAAAGCTGATGTATTTTCCGTAAAACAATATTTTTTTCAATTCGAACCAATCGTTCCTGAGATTAGCGCGTTCAACCAAACAACAAACCTTTCAGTTTAATAGTAATACTAGCAAACGCTCACGGCTTCGCCCGCTTGAAAAGTCATAAACTAAAACCTTCCTCGAGAACCACTCTATCCATTGGTGAAAACCGCATCAAAATCCGTTGCGTAGTTTTAATGCTCTTAGCATACATAATATGTTAAGAGCATTATATATTATAGTAGTTATATACAAAAAGCCTTGAGTATTACAGTTTGTGAGTTTGTTGGCAAAAATCTTTGTAATTACTAAATCATATTGTTTTTTTTTTTCACTGCCAGAAAGCCACGTCATTGTCTTAAATCGATATTATACTGAGCCAGAAAATGTAATGTTCACTTCTGTAAATAGTAGGATACGGAAAGTTGTATTATTTGTGTGTAAATAGTTAATATGTGTGGATAAATGATAATTGTACAGTAAAGATACAAGTATATTGGACACTGGAATGTTTTTATTTAATTATGTATATATAGTATAATTATACACAACTTGACCGTACAATGCACGATTGGAGAGATAAGTGTTGCCATTCTTAAATTGATTGATTGATTCTTTGATTTTTTTTAAATACTTGCTTAATTGGAAACGAGATCGAACTATTGTTGTCGTTCGCGCCTTTCTTGAAAAATTACACATTAAGTTAAAATCAGTGCAATGAGTTGATTAGCAACGAGTAGGTCCACGAGAGATAAGTCTGGGGACCACGAGGGAGACCAATGGGATAAAGTAGTTCATATATCAAACACTGGGTCCACGAGAAATAATAGTCTCCCTCGTGGACCCACCAGTGGGGTATCGCCTCACGGCATCGTGGGAGACATTAACATCACGTTGAAAAAGAAAAGTATACACGTGTTTCTGTTCAATATTTGTATGCAAGTTTAGCAGCATGATATCGAGTTTAGTCAAGTAACTTACGACCGTATACTGAAACGTCACTCAATAATGTCGCCGGAAACTTCGATCACTTGAATAAATTGATTCATTTTCTATGTATATTGCGTTTATATTTACAAGTATGTTGTATCTAGCACTCATAGTGGGTACAAGCTATGCCGGTGGCGCACATGGCGCTGTGTTAAATTTGTCCTAACGTAGTAGTTTATGAAACAGAACTGCAGTGTCCGACGAGTGTTCTAATACGTAGTTATGTGTAGTCTCATACACTACGTTATCTAATCTCATACATTTTGAGCTACACAAAATTGAAGAATTTATCAATAATATGAATGCAAAGCAACAATGCGGTATGGTCAACAGACTTGAGACTCTTAATTGCTAGTAAACAGTACAAAGAATAAAAAACTACTTTATGATACAAGTAACTTTTTAAACGCAGTCGGATAGAATCATAGTACATTGTGATAAAATTCTAATTGCAATAACAGGTTAAGGTTCTTTAAATTTGTATTTAATGCCTAAACGTATGAAATTAGATAAACTAGTGTATGAAACTGCACATAGCACTATGTTCAGTTTCATACACTAGTTTATAAAGAGGGGTATTAGAACACTCGTAGGATAAAGAAACTTGCCAAGGCTTGTTTCTTTAAAACCTACTCGTATTCTAACACCATTCGTTACGCAACAGTTTCATAAAGTACTATTATTTTATTGTATTTCTGCGTTATAATTGGTTGAATGAGTATACCGGTCTACTGAAGTCGACTCTGGTTAAGCTAATCCTACATGTGTACAATATTCCAGGTGCCATGTTACTTTAACCGCAATTCTAGTGTGAATGATATATTGTTTGTATCAGAATGTTAATGGTTGTTCACCATTCCATGTTGTAATTAGGACCAAATGTGAATTGGTTGAGGTATTTTTGTAAAAAAAACATTGATCAATAAAATATACATATGTTATTATTATTATTTGTTATTGTACAAAGATTAAATCTTAGATGATTAATATAACACGTGACTCGATTAAATATGTGCTGAATGTCATTATCGTTTTACTCATAAACTAAGGTTCCCAATTACATACAATTAACAAACACAACATCATGTAGGTATCTTGCTGGAAAGGCGAGGACACACATACATTGCCGGCGTATCAGGTGAGCACTAGGAAGTATTTAGAGTCGCCGTCGCTGGCGGACTTTGGCCACCCGTGTGGCCGCCAGGCCGCTGTCAGGACGTACGAACATGGCGAAACAGGGTTCCGAGAACTCAAAAACCTGTTTTGTGTTTTATTAATTTTAAATCGCTTACCTATCTACTAATTTGATCGCACTTCCTATCGGGGTAGACCTCAAGGCAACTATCTCTATACTACGTGGGTAAACCATCAGTTGCTGCCATCTTGGCATTTTACTTACTTTCCAGATTCTTGACCTTTCATTATAATTTGCGATTTCACAGACATCGTCTGCTGAATATCTCTCATTCGAATTAATATGGGACATAGCAGTTTTCGAGGTGGATCGAGACAAACACGATGACTTCGTCGCACGTATAGCTTTACAATATCCTTTACGCAATCGAAGGAGTCTAGATATACCTTCCATTCTATTGTGAATTTAAAAACCTATCCTATCTGTTAGGCAGCAGAGCGCCACTGGAAATACCTCCTGGTGCGTACCAGAGACGCCCGGCTATGGACGCAAGAGTGGCCGAGCGTACGCGGACTTTAAAAAAAATGTGCTATCAGCTGATCTCATCTATACTCGTAGGTATATAGAAATGGTGAATGTAATTTTTTTCTGCTTATGCTCTAATGATGGTTGACCCCTCTATGGATAGCCCTCGATCTGGAGGCCAAAAAATCGAAAATTTGATAGGTCAAATTTTGCCCTAAGGGGTCAAAAGTTATAGGCCAAAACCTATGAAGTGGTGCGACGCGAAGCACCGCGCAAAACACCGTACTAGTACACATGAGATCGGCTGAAAGCTTTTACGTCTTCCACAAACTTTCGTTGGTTTACCTAAAACCTCTTTGCGTATTTTTGAAAGCCATACAAGTACAGCCACTAATTTTAGAAGTAATAGGTAAATTGTCCAGGTTCTATTTTTTAAATTGTGTCAGATTAAAAATGCTACACCAAGAATTACGAATATCACAAAAAACAATGTAGACCATCTATTATAAATTGTAAATAAGAAATTTTGTGTGTTATTTTATATAAAATAAATTCTAGTACGTCGTCATAATGATTGGTTCAAGATGTTACACTTACACCCTGCATTTGACTCAGAGTCTACTGACTCTGAACCCTAATGTCAGCCGTTTAGTGACTGGAATAGGTATGTGTTCACTGCTCTAAACATTTTACAGCGTTCTACCCAAATCATCTAAAGTGTCCATATAAAGCCAATTATCTAATGATAATTGCTAGCAGCAATGTCCCCTACGGAACTAAGTTAAATCGTTTCGTTTTACTTAGCACTTGTATTCTGTATTCCAGCGAACCGCTTATGTTACTCGAAAGATAAAGGCCCAAAGTGCAGCGAGAACATTCCCCAGACTACTGGCAAACAGGTAGAGACGTGGCCCATGAGCGACCCTCCGCCGCCGGCGTGGCGACCCGAGTGTCCCTCGGAGTCCCAGCCGCCCAACTATGACCCGTACAGGATCAAGGTTCCAGACATTGTCGTGCCGCCGATGCCGCCAAGCAACGCTAAGGTACTTACACATCTTCTACTGCTCTCTTACTATAATACAAACCTTGCGACATTACAATAGCTGTGTTCAACAGTGCGTTTGACGAAATCAGAGCCCCGTGTAGTGATAAAGTATCTAATGAAATCCAGCTTGTGCTTTCTTCATCAGTGGAGCGGTGTGGTGCTCTTGACCACTGACCCAGAGGAAGAGGCGCGACGAATGCAAGAGCAGTGTGACCAGCAGCGAGTCGCGCACCAATATGGGCATTGTGGACAACAGGTCGAGCACGAGGAGTCCACCGACAAACAGAGCATCATGGGCATGCTCAAGGACTTCCTAGGGAAGCTGGGAGGTAAAAAGAAAGGAGAAGGCGACTCGATGATGGTCGACGCTCATAACTGCCAGTGGATACACACTGTACTTAGTACGTTTCCAGTGAATTCGACATAACATGGATGCGCTCACACCAATAGACGTTTACCATTTAGGCTTAATTATATTAATTTTATTCGTAAAATAATCGAGGCTATAGAATTTCGTCCAACGCACATGTAACACTCGCCCACCGTCAGTCAGTGAATAGTAACGTTTTTTGACAGGAAATACCTAGTGAGGACGCGGGGGAGCTGTTTAAACATGAGGATATAAACTATCAATCTGACTTGAAATCTTGCGCTTATCGCGTCCAAGATCTGTTTCAAAACACGCCATTCGTACACCCCGATTACTGGAAAGATAAACCAGTGCAGAAAATTAAGGAGGCGGTTAAGGATGTGTTGCCGAAGCTGGGTTATCACGGAAGGAATAAATACAAGTACGCTTTCCACGAGCCCTGGAAGCCTCTGGACCGCCTGGCCCTGTTGGAGCAGGCCGAGAAGCTCGAGCACTCGGACAAAGCTGGCGGTGACGCGAAATCGTCCAAAACGCAAACTACAGACGTTGGGCTCTGATTTCCGAAATATTATACTAGTTTTCTTTATACTGCTAACAATGTCGCATGGTTCCTAAAATAAATTGTCTCAGTCTACATGTTTTCGTTGTTACTGTAACTTACTAAACCGTCTACCCAGCCAAACACTCCTCAGGAACGCTGCTAGGTACACCTACATGAAGATTCCAAATACTTTGAGACGCAACACCTTCAATTGTTCTGATGGTTACCTTATAATGCATGGTCTTTGGCACCTTTGACATTTTGTTGACGTCTTGACTATTATGGCGAAATGTTGAAATATTCGTTATTTCTAGGTAGGTATAGGTATACTAACAAGATGCAGGTCATATACCCAAATCCCGAAGAAGAAGACTTCATTCTTGGGTTCGGCCGGTGGTTTTACAGTCCTTAGTACAGATGTAATGAATGTCAACTTTTTAACATTCCCTTTTAATTTCCCAGATGAATCAATTTCCAGGTGCACTAAAACCAAATTTTCAAAAAGTATTTTTTTGTTTCCCATATTCTCATAATCCAGATATAGTTATACCAGATTCTCAGAATACTTTTTTTGTTTCCCATCGTACCATTTTCCAAATAAACTACGAGTATTAATTACCACATTTTCATAATCTTTTTATTTGGTTACTACTACTATAATACTAGTTATCACGGCGAACTTTGTATCGCCTCAAATATAAAAAAAAAAAGAAAAACAAAAAAAAAAAACAAAAAGAATATTTTAATATTTCATGCAAATGTACATAATTATAATTGAAAAACGCGACGGACGGACAGACAAATTATCGTATTAAATATATAGATTACTAGTGGTCGCCCGCGACTTCGTCCGCGTGGTAATTTGGATTTTTTCCCGTTCCCGTCGCGCCGCGTCATATTTTGAACAATTCACACAATATCTTTATAAATTGTAGCCTATTTGTTATTCTGATGTATAAGCTATATTATTGTAAAGTTTCATTAAAATCCATTCAGTAGTTTTTACGTGAAAGAGTAACAAACATCCATCCATCCATACATACATACATACTTACATACTCACAAACTTTCGCGTTTATAATATTAGTAGGATTTGTTTCCGATGCTAACTTTTAAACGAGCTTTTTTATTCTTGTAAGTAGATTTATTTATAATTGGAATCTCGTAAACAGTTGAAACGATTTTTATGAAATTTGGTATACCTACATGGGTTTTGGGACCGATAAAACGATCTAGCTAGGTTTCATTAAAGAAAAGTCTAATTCCTAATCAAAGCTTGGACAAGCAGGTACCTATACAAGCAGGTATAGTAAAACTCGGTAAAGTTATACGATTCATTTATTAGGTACAGTAAGTAATTTAGAAATCGCCTGGACGCCTATTACAGATAGGTTTAAGTGTCAAATTCGACTCAGTAGGTTTTTTTTTTACGTGGTCGGTGATGCATTTAGGCACTTCACCGTCTCGCTGCGGGGGGGAGCGAGACGGCTTCGTGTGGGACTCCCAGCCCTAGGATGGAAAACGGGCCGGATTACCCAATAAAACCTATCCACGGTGTATATCCTTCGCCTTAGCCGGGCCGCCGGATAGGCAGAAACTGTTAAGCAACGGCGGCCCGGCAAAGGGGCGCTCTTTCGAGCTCATCTCGGGGGGGATGCCCCTCCCCTAATCGACACTGAAGCGACGCCTCCGAAACATGTAAGGGGCGTCGGACTCCTCAGGGCCATTCGCGTGGACGGTGGGCCCCCCAACCCACCGCCCACGGCCCTATCAGTCGGGGGCTTAGGCGTAGGCAATGCGCCGTCACCCCCTGACTGGAGCCCGCCGGGGCGGGAGCGTACGGCCTGCACGCTCCCGCTCACGCAGGGCCTCTCTCTTCGCCGCCATCACCTCCCGAGCGATGGAAGCGACGGCGACCCAACATTCTTCGCTACCGGTCATGGATTGAATGACGGCCGGCAGCGAACCTATGATGCCGATAACGCCCGTGAGGGCCAACCTATGCGAGTCCCAGGCGGCGCACACGAAGAGCGTATGCTCCGCCGTATCTACGGCGCCGCCAGCGCAGTGATGACAATCGGGCTCCGACAGGATCCCCACCACTTCCCACAGGAATTTGACAAAACAGCCATGACCCGTGAGATGTTGGGTGAGGAAGTAGGTCGGAGCCCCTTGCGCGTGCTCCACCCACTGGCGGACGACTCAGTAGGTTAGGTTACGTTAGAACTGCGACCCCAGAACCGACTCGCTATTGTTTTACTTGCCCATTACAGATAGGTTAAGGTTAAGTACTTTATTTATTTATTTAATATAAAAGGATTTACTTTTTCTGGATATCGTTTATTTTAATTTAAAAAATCTTGATTTTAAAAATCTGGATATTGTTTGTCTGGATATCAATTAACTGTATTTAAAAAAATTGTGTTTTAAAAATTGGGCTTTCGTGCATATGGATTACGGTCATCTGGATTTTGTGCATGTAGATTTCGTGTGTCTGGAACTCATTCGTCTGGATTCTAAAACGTCGTACAAATGAATAAATGGGCAAATGAAATTCGGACTTGCGATTATATGGCAAAACAAAACTTCAGAATTTGTAAAAACGGGATTATGAAAAAAGTCCAAACGGTCGGGCCCGGCAGCCTTGCTCCCTGATCGCCCTTACGATCGAGTAGTGTAATAATACTTAGGGCAGTTAGGGAACTCATTCGTCGCAATTGTCTCAATCATTGTTTTTTTAAATGGTTTAGATAAAACAGGTGCCATGATATCCCGCGTCGCTAACGAATGTTCTCGAAAACGTCTCTCTCTATGCGCGTTCGAATGCAGACTGTACTCAGAGAGAGTGAGGGAGACGGTATTCAGTGCAGTGTAATAAATAGACGCCCTTGCAAGTGGCCAGGCCTCCCTAACTACCGGGCCCTGAATACCGTGTAGTGTAATATCTGCTTTAGTACTTTGTCCTAATTTAAAAATAATTAAACGCTGTAATAGATAGTGGAAGCCAAATAAAGAAATGGACACCAACTACTAACTACTAGGGTATTCTGCGATCTGTCTAAAGCATTTGATTTTGTTGATCATCAGACACTTTTGCTAAAGTTACGTAGGTATGGTTTGACAAAAAATCCTTAGAACTTTTAGGATCTTACCTGACAGATAGGCTGCAGACTGTTCATGTGAACAACGTTAAGTCAAACGGAACTAACGTCAAAATAGGCGTACCTCAGGGATCAATTCTAGGGCCTTTTCTCTTCTTGGTTTATGTTAATGACTTGCCTTGCATGATCGAGGCACAAGCTGGCATAGTAATGTTCGCGGATGATACATCACTTATATTTAAAGTAAATCGGCATAGTACAGATGCGAATAATGTTAATAATATTTTAAATGATATTTCAAATTGGTTTTCTACAAACAACCTAATGTTGAATGCAGAAAAGACCAAATGCGTTAAATTTACAATGCCCAATGTCAGACAAGCAAACGTCCATGTCGTGCTGGGTAGCCAGAGGTTAGAATTTGTAAATAACACTACCTTTTTTGGAATAACAATAGATTCTAAATTACAATGGGGTGACCATATCACCATTTTAGCTAATAAGCTTAGCTCTGCTGCATATGCTGTGAGACGGATTAGGCAGTTGACAGATGTAGCTACTGCTAGGCTAGTTTACTTTGGTTACTTCCATAGCTTGATGTCCTATGGAATACTACTTTGGGGAAATGCAGCAGATATAGAAACAATTTTTATATTACAAAAGAGGGCAGTCAGTGCCATTTATTGTTTAGGTAAAAGAGATTCTCTTAGGGAGCGATTTAAAGATATTAATATTTTAACTTTAGCTTCCCAAAATATATTTGATAACATACTGTATGTCAGGAAAAATATATCTAGCTATACTAAAGTAAGTGACGTTACAGACAGAAATCTACGTAATAAAAATAAACTACTCCCTCCGTGTTATCGGCTTAGCAAGGTTAGTCATTCTTCCAGCTCGGCGAGATGTATCGTGCGGTGTTCCTCAGGGGTCGGTCCTAGGACCTCTCCTGTGGAACATCGGATACGACTGGGTGTTGCGAGGTGCGTTGCCTGAGGGCGTCAGCGTAACTTGTTACGCGGACGATACCCTCGTCACGGCGCGGGGAGCAACGCACCTGGAGGCAACACTCAAGGTCACGACTGGGGTTGCTGAAGTCGTGGGTCGGATACGGCGGCTGGGACTGGACCTGGCACTGAATAAGTCCGAGGCTCTGTGTTTTCACGGACCTCGGTGCGGGCCACGGGACCTGGATCCGGGAGATCCAGCATAAATGTAGGGAGCGTTAGCATCGGCATCGAGCCCACAATGAAGTATCTGGGGCTCGTACTCGATAGCCGGTGGAACTTCGGGCCACACTTCCGAAGTTTGGTCCCCAAAGTAACGGGGGCGACAGCCGCGCTTTCGCGACTGATGCCCAACTTAAAGGGACCCAACGCTTCCTGCAGGAGACTGTACTTGGGGATCGTGCGGAGTATGGCCGTTTACGGGGCTCCCGTATGGGCGCCGAGACTGACGGCCAACAACACTGCTGTTTTACACAGATCGTTGAGAACCTTGGCCGTCAGAACAATAAGAGGGTACCGCACGATCTCCCTAGAGGCTGCATGTCTCCTAGCCGCGACCCCTCCATGGGACCTGGAAGCGAGAGCCCTTGCGTCATTGTTCCAAAGGCACAAGGCGGCGCTGGAGCGGGACCACAGGCCCGCGTCTCGAGAAATCGAGGCTCAGCGGTCCCAACTCCGCCAGGATCTCATGGAGACATGGAAGGTGCGACTTCAGCGACCAAAGTGGGGAACCACCACCATCGTGGTGGTGAGACCGGTCATGGAGGAGTGGCTGCGGAGGCAGCACGGTGGCCTCACGTATCGTGCGACACAGATCATCACCGGGCACGGAAACTTCGGTGAGTACCCGCGTGTCAACACTGCGAGGCTTCCGGCGTAGACACGGCATTCCACACGTTGGTGGAATGCTCAGCCTGGGCGAGTCAGCGCCGGGAACTCGTTGAGGGCCTGGGCGTAGATACTCTCTCACTGGAGACCATGCTACGAGCCATGGTCTCTTTTTTTTTTTTTTATTTTTTTTTTTTTATATTTGGTTCGCCAAATTGACGCCGCCCGCCTGGTGGTAAGTCGTGACGACGTCTAGCGATTGTGGGCCACTCTCACAGCACACATTACTATTGAGAGTGGTCCTCAACTTGACGACCTACTGATGTGCCTCTTCACGCTCCGCTTAAAGAACCAAAAATCTCTAGCGAGAGCCACTGGAACGCGGCCGTTTCCTTCTGCGAGCAGGTTATGCTCGTGAATGGGGCGGCAGGTAGGGTGAGGGAGCGTATCCTCCCCGCTGAGTTCCGAAGTCTGCGGCGAGGGCGCCGCCAGACTTCGGAACTCGCCTCGTGACTACGCCCAGGACCATCGACCTCCATGATCGGGGCCTGAGGACGATGGATTAGCAACTCACCGTCCTTACAGAAGCAGGCTAGAAGGGCTGCGTGATGTGGGGCTGCACCCCACGCACGCCTTCACTCACCGATACGGGATAAAACCCAAGCCCAAAGATGCGGGGTAACACCCGACCACCACGCAGGTGGTCAAGGTCCGCCGGGCGCCACTGGGAATTCTCTCAGTCTCTACCAGAGGCGCTCGGCAATGGACGTAGGTGCGGCCGCGACACGCGGAATAAAAAAAAAAAAAAAGGTTAGTCATTCTTTATTTATTTATTATTTATTTATTTATACTTTATGTACATCGTAGAATCAAACATCACATTGATAAGTTTAAAACATGCACAAAGGTGTGCTTAAGTCAAAAATGACTTCTCTTCCAGCAGACCTCATTTCCAGCAGACCTCATTTCCAGCAGACATCTTTCAAGGGGAAAGGTATACGCTTTTATAATAAATTGCCTGAATCGGTCCTTTGTATGCCCGACAATAAATTTAAAACCTTTATAAAGACCACTTATGTCAAAAAGCATATTATAAGACAGTTGATTACCTTAATGATAAAAGTGTCTGGCTTGAGCATGGTGCAGGCGCCTCCTAAAATGCCGTAATTGTAGCATATTTTGTACATAGGCGACTAAATTTTTTTTTGTTGTATTATACACTCTTTTTGGTTTTGACACGAGACCAATGTACATTCGTCCACATTTAGTCTTAAGAAAATATGTAAATGAGCATGGGCGTAGCCAGGTACAGGCAGGGGGGGGCAGCTGCCCCCCCCTACGAGTGTCTACTCCATGTTATAGTATAGCATAGAGTTAGCTAGAATACTCTTAAACCCGTTTGTTAATATTTTAAAATAAATCTAATAAGAAAGGATAAGAAACGACAAAAGCAAAAATCAATAATACGAGTAGAAGCAACGCGGCAGTATCGCATCTCAAAATGTATTCACTTCCTGGAATTTTTACGCGGTATGGGATGACTATACTGCTCTTTCTGTAGGGTTCACCACCTGGTATATATAGCACTTGTGTCGAACACGACAGGCGAGGCCGGGAAGGGTAGTGCAAAAGTGCAAGCACATTTAGTTGAAGAAATTATCAAATTCTTTCTCATTCTCATCTGTGGATTCTATGGTGCAAGTGTTGCCCGTTGCGTACCTGCATCATTGTGGAATTTCTGAAGAGCAGTAATAATTAAAAATTGGATAGGTATATGGAAGTTTTTCAAATGTATGCTTTCAATTTAGTCTTGCCATCATCAGCCCGCGAGGAGCTCCTGGAGACCCTGAAGCGCCACTGAACCCATGGGGGCGCCCGTCCCTTGAGGTTAGAGGTAAACTCCGACCTAGGGCGCTCCCACTGACCCAGATTCTCCAGCCGGATCAGCTGGACGGGGTCTTGGGCTCTCTGTTTCCGACGAGCGCGGAGGAGCACATCCCTCCGGACATGGTTCGGTCTTAGACGCCCAACGCGGATAGCAGTGGTACTTCGGCTCAGTCGCCGGAAAATCACCACCCCTGGACCCGACGGCATTCCGGGCTGTGCATGGGTCGTGGCCCTCAATGAACTCAGGCCTCGACTGCTCAGCGGGCTCTTAAGCGCATGCCTCGAAAGGGGCCAGTTTCCCAAGGTGTGGAGGACGGGGAAACTGGTCCTGATTCGGAAACCGGGGCGGCCAGCGGACTCATCGTCCGGCTACCGGCCGATCGTGTTGCTCAAAGACCCTGACGGAGGAAGCAAGGGTGAGGTGGTGTTGGTGGTGTCTCTTGACATCGCCAACGCCTTTAACACTTTACCCTGAAGCTGCGTTAGAGAGGCACTGATCTACCACGGATTGCCTCTCTACCTCAGTCGTATTGTCGGGGTATATTTATCCGAGGGCCATAACTTCCCCTAGCTGGCTCGGGCCAGCTCGGCAAGATGTGTAGTGCGTTGTACACTCACCGATGCGGGATAAAACCCGACCCCAAGGATGCGAGGTAAAACCCGACCACCACGCAGGGCCACCTGTGTGGCACACAGGTGGCCATGGCCCGCCGAGCGCTACTGGAAATTCTTTTAGTGCGTACCAGAGGCGCTTGGTAATTGACGTAACGCGGTAAAAGGGGGATATTAATATTTTTAATATCCCCCTTTTTAAGGGGCGGGGGGACTTCAGGTTTTACCCCTTTAGGGGGGGGGTGCCCACCCCTCCCTCGATTTATTTTAGGATTAGGTCTGCCCCCCCCCCCCCTTGATGGAATCCTGGCTACGCCCTTGTAAATGAGTCAATTATTTGAAAAGAGTGACCGAGAGTTTTATTGCCAGGTTCTTTCTCTCGGTTCTACTTATTGCTTTGCTAATCTGGCAGTACATGTAAATATAGAAGCAATGACATTTTTTTATTTTAAGTACTTACTGACGTTTGTAAGAGCCATTTAGTGACCTATACAAATAAATAAAATAAATCATTAAAAAATCAAACCATAACCCAGCTGATTAAGATCGGGACTAGACGAAGGCCAGTCTTCAGCTCTTGATGAAGTCGGAAACGTTTGATTCCAACCAAGACTGCGTGGACAGAGCTTTGTGACCCGGCGCCTAATCTTGCTGGAAGGACTATTCTTGGATATTGAACATGGTGTTGTTAAAGGGCTTAACTACCTTCTCAAAAATGGTATCTTGATACACTTGTGCCGATATTTTGATACCTTTTTTACAAAAGTATGGCTCAGTCACTCCTTCATGGCTAACACCCCACCGAACCATCATCACTGAAGTCGGATAATGCCCTCGTTGCTGTCGACTAATTGGGAAGCTTCCTTCGAGCTTTGAGCATAAATACGGTCATTTAGTTTGTTAAAATGTTGCTCAATTGAAAAAATCTCATCCGTAAACAAAAATTTTCTGTGTCCTCCCTTTGCGTACCGCTTTAGTAGTTGTTTCGATTTTTCCCACCCTATTCTTTTTTAAATTATCAGTTTAGAAATGACCAGTGCGTCTATTATAGGTTGCAAGAACTAAGTCATCTTTTAAAATACGCGATATGGTTCTATATAGGTGCTATCTTCATTTCCTGAAATAATATCTTTTGCTTTCGGATAGGATTTCTTCGAATTCTTTCCCTTACTGCTTTGACCACCTTTTTCGTACGAACACTACGTGGACGGCCAGATCTTTTTCTGTCACAAGCAGAGGAGGTCTCATTGTACCTTACCTATTAATAGCCCGATACACATACATTTGGCTAATACATGGGGCACACTAAAAGTTTTGCACTTCTAGCTAATCGGAACTATTTGAATTTCGAATGTTATATTTTTTTAAACGTTGCAACCTTCTTAGTAATAAAAAAAAACAATTGACGGGAAATCATTTGTCAATTGTTTTTTATCACACATCAAAGTTCTACGTATGCAACGAAAATGGAATTTAGTCGAAAAGATTTTAGAGCGATGATTTTTTATGGTTTTAAAAGTTCACCAAAGAGCACCGTGAGGCGATGGTTTGCTGAATTTGAGAGAGGTCGAGTTTCTTTACATGACGAATTTCGTGAAGGGCGGCCTTCAACTGCCGTCAACTCTATCTCGTTCACTATCTTATTGCAAACTGCATCACACGATAGGAGCCTAGGTGTGACAGTCCGAAGTGTTACCAGAATAGTTCCATTATTTACGATTATATATCGTTTGAACTACGAGTATAATTACAGGTAACGTTAATAAATGTCTGAACTTGTAAAATGGGAGTCGTAATTACTAACTGCATTATCATTCCATCGGTTTAGTTAAAAATTAAAAATGACTATAGTTAAAATGACTATAGTTTGTCAATTTCAGCCAGCGTTGGATTGCCAAACGATCAAATCTACGTGCAGCGTGCCCCCGGCACCCCCTCCCCCGCCGTGTCCCCCTCCACCACCGAGACAGTTTCCTTGGGCGTATTTATTCGCATTCATCACTTTCTTCGCAACATTTGGTATGGTATGTGGTTATTTTCTTGATGTAAATCTTTTAATAAGTAATATAAATAAATAAATAAATATTTTTGGACATTCTCACACAATGTCATCTAGCCCAAATTAAGCTAATATAAGCTTGTGCTATGTGATCTAGACGACTGATAAACATACTTAAGTAAATATATCTAAATACATACATACTCGTATTATACATAGAAAACACCCATACTCCGAAACAAACATTTGTGGATCACACAAATAATTTGATTCGACCCGGACTCGAACCTGGGACCTCAGGGCCGGCAGTCGCATACTCATACCACTGTGCCACCGAGGCAGTAACGAGATAGTTTACCGAAGCTTGTAAGTTCTCCAGCCCAATGAGCATGGTAGTGTTATTCAACCAATGATGTCGCAGAAAAGGTCGGTAACGTGACCCAATTCACATGTTTTTTGAAATTGTCTGCCATATCATTGGATATCGACGGAAGTGTACGCTGGCTGTGCTAGCCCTGCAGGTTAACTTCACAAATGTCCTTATACCCTACCTTATGCTAAGCATAGGTGCATAGGGGGTGCAATTTACTGTAGAAACCGCACCGCAGGGTCTGCCGAGGATTGGCTGACTCTAAACAGACGGACGGCATTTCAACTGCTTTCCGACTGCAAACTTGCAGTTTGAATCCAGTCAGTAGGTACGACTGCAATAATTTTACATTATGTTCTCTAAAACGACTCTTACATTATGCGCGTTACAGTGCGGACGTTTTAAGGATACGGTTTGAGTTATTATTTATTAACGTATTGTGAAGCGCTCGCCACACCGCCCTATTTATTTATTTTATTTATTTATTTATGTACACACATGAAAAATAAAATAACAAGGAGATGAACAATAAGGATAGATTGAGTATACGTAGGCACCACTTATATCATAAAAAATCTCTTCTAGTGGGCCAGGGGAAGGAAATGCTTCATAGAATAAGTCTTATGTGTGCGTAGGTGGATCTATATTACACAAATACATATATATATATATACAGATTAGGTTATAATAATAATATATAGGTACAATCAGGGTACAATATATACTTACATACATGAAAATATAGCAGCCATAAATAGATATATACAAATATATATTAATAATATACATACATACATACAGATATTCAGAGGAGAGATAGTGTTCCTTCTCTTTCCTTTTAAATGTAAAAATAGTGTTGCAGCGTTGTATGTTCGGCGGGAGCGAGTTCCACAGCCTGACCGCATGAACAGTAAAGGAGTAGGAATAGAAATCGGATTTGTGAGAGGGACAGGTAAGGCGATATTGGAGATGTGACCTACACGGGGCATAGGGTGCGTTCATGTATGAGAAACGCTCCCGTAGGTAGGACGGATAGGAAGGATTGTGTAGAACGTTAAACAGCAAACACAATATCCGAGCATCTCTACCAAGACGGATCGGGAGCCACTTGCGATATTATGAGACGTGATCGTATTTACGTAAATTGTATATGAATCGGATACATAGGTTTTGCAAACGCTCAAGTTTATTTAGGAGCTCCTCGGTGGCATCCAAGTAGCAGGCATCCGCATATTCGCTCTATATTCGCTATGAGCGCAAATCTTATAGCGAATGAGCTGCTGGCATTTCTGCAGTACCAGCTGGATGTGATGGATGAAGTCAGTGTCACGCAGATCTGCACTGCCAACTTCACTGAGGATTAAATCGGCAGTGCCAAGGAGTTGTTGTACGCGTCACTGAACTTAATTGACCGAATGCCATCTGGCAGGAGAGATGAAAAAGGAGCCCGGAGTCTTCAGGACATCATCAGCGTGCTGAAGGTGACCGATCCCGATGACGTGCCGACTTTCGTGGCTAAGGAGATTACCCCCTGTCTCGTTTGACCATGTCGACGTCACCAGACTCTTGAAAGACATAATGTCTCTCAAGGCAAGTCTGGCTGAAGTGATTCTTAAATTTAAAGCCTCGCAAACCACCATCGCTGAAGCATCGCTGAGGTAAGTGAGTTATGTAACACCACATCGGTATATAGCTCACCCGAGGATTCGAAGGTGAACACGAAACATGCAACATTCGCAAGTTCACCGGTGGCGAGTTCTGATTCATCGAAATCCGAAACGTCGTCGCAGGCCGGGCGTCGCAACTGCGCGCAGTGACCCCTGTGTCCCCGCGCGCCCCACCCCCGGTACGGGCACGTGCCCGTGCCGTGCCGAAATAAGTGTGCTACCGCACTCACAGGGCCAGGTTCCTGTTGAGACCTGTTGTACCCACCACGCTACTGTAGATCTCGCGCCTGTATCACTCTACTAAGACTAAGGACAAGACCAAGTACGTCGTGAGGGTGCAGCCTTTGGAGTCGCGTCACAACGTAAACGCCTTAGATTTAAGAGTCCTCCTATTAAATTTTACCGTTTTCGCTGATTTTACAGACGTGTTTTTACACTGAAAATACTGTATTTTTATAAGTTTTAATGCACAACATGAAATATCATTTCAATAATGATCTAATAAGTGAGCTACTTTCTTATTTTTGTCATTAAATTTTGATTAATCGACCTAAAACAATCGGTAGTTTTTCGTATCTTTTGCTGGAAGAGGTCTAGAATATCACAAATTCACTAATCGTTTTGACGTCTAAAAAGTATTACAAAAATACAGTGTATTCTTGTAAAAGTCATCTATCAAATGTATGGATTACTTTTATCACTTTCATAAAAAAAAATTGAGTAAATAAATATTTAAGTTAGTCAAATTTTAGAGAAAATGGGCAATGAATTGGTTCTTATTTCGGCTACATAAAACTCTCGTTCATAAAATTAAAACAACATAAATAAACCTTGGTTCAAAATCAATCCATTTCCAAAAAAAAAGAAAGCTAAATAATAAAAAATAGGCTGTAAATAATCTTTTAAAAACACCTAAATTTCGCTTTATAATACTCGACGCATGCCTCAAGTAAACAGTCCGCGCCAAGCGCTTACAGGGAGAGGACGTGTCGCTCTGCGCGCCAAAATTCGACGCCGTCTACAGACGAATATAGCGTGGCGTGAGATTTTGATACTTTGGTAATATTAGTTATTATTTTGTGATGATTAGGCTTCTTTTTAAATACAACAAGTGATTATGTAGAATGTATTTATCATTGTTTTTGTTAAAAAAAGCTGTTATATTTTATAAAGCTGGATTACTCACTCACTCACTGACACAATTTTATTGTTCTCCTTGATGGTGGAGGGGAAGGTACCTATGTTTTTTTGCAGAAATGTAAAGGGGGTTCGGGGACCTAGGGAAAATTCCGAGTTTTTGAGATTTGCCCTCCAGTCCCCCAAGGGGGGCTCCCGAGTAGAGTCAAAATGAGTAATAATTTTATAGAGGTAGTTTTTTATTTTATTTTTTTGTATTGGGTTCGCCAATTTGACGCCACCCGCCTGGTAGTAAGTCGTGACGACGTCAAGCGATTGTGGGTCACTCACAGCACACTATACTATAGAGAGTGGCCCTCAACTTGACGACCTACTGAACCCAGGATTATATGTGGGAGGAAACACGTGCACAGGCAGGGCGTTCCAGGCCAGTATCGTTCGGCACTGAAACGAACGTTTAAAACGTTCGGTTCTCGCGAACATGTACCTACTGTGTGGGAGTGGCATCTCTGCCCGGCACGCGTTGTTCGGGATCGGAAGGAAGATGGGATCAGATTGAAGAGCTCTTCAGAATGCTCGCCGTGGTAAATACGGTAGAATGCGGCCAAGGAAGCTATTGTTCGGCGCTGAACTAGCGGCTCAAAGCTTCCCGTTACCTCCGGACAATCTATAATACGGATAGCTCGACGCTGCATAGCGTCGAGAGCGTCCAGCAAATACTTCGCGGAGCCGTCCCGGAAGTGAGAGCAGTATTCGACGCAGGGTCCAATCTGCGTCTTGTACAGCAGACACCTCTGATGCAGTGTAAAGAATCGCTTTACCTTATTCAGTATTCCTAGTTTCCACGAAGCTAGCCCTATACATCTTTCGATGTAGTTTTTATTATTGAGCTCTTGACGAACGTCTATGTCAAGGATCTCAAGGTTGCCCTTCATTGGTAATAATGCATTCTGAAGAGAGGGTAGGGGAAGGAAAGGGGATTTCTTCGCTGTAAATGCACACGCCTGCAATGTGCTGTCATCTGCATAACAATGAATGTTCCTGAGGGATAGCATATCATTGATTTGCAGAAGGAAGAGTTGGTGACAGCACGGACCCCTGCGGCGCCCCGGTATTGTTCCTCGATACATATATACATAACCGGGGCAACACAGGTAAGGCGTGTTGTCAGGGCGGCGTATTTGTGTCTCCGTGAGAAACGTCACAGCGGGCCGAGCCGTCTCAAGGTATGGTGGACGGCATCGAGGTTCGCATGGAGTCCACGGATGTTGGTGAACTCCACCTCGAAAAGTGAAGCTGTGGGGTTTCCTGGGGCCGCTGTGGAACGTTTACTTATTTCTGTTGCACTGCCATTATAAATTTGAAGAAGAAGCGTGAAGACAGGGCGACATTTGGTGCAGCAGTAATAAGTGACAAAGCGCAGGGGCTACCTTCGTCTGGAACCGTGTGGTTAGGTTGGAGCCGACCCGCCGGACGGAAGGGCTACCAAACCCCCCTGGTGCAAGGCCGCCGCTATCCCACACCGGTTACCACCCGGAGCGGCGATCCCACATCAGGATTATGCGCGAGAACATGTGGGGCAGCCTCCTGGTGTGGTTGGTCCCAGGCGGGCCCCATGACTGTGTTGCGGGCGGCCGCGGCAACGCCGTTGCTAAGGGTCTCCCTGGCCAGCGAATCGACCCACACCACCCACACTAGACTCCGCTTTGCCCCCACTGGTTCCATGCCTGCTGCACCATACATGGCCCCGGGCCCGGCGGTGCAGCTGTTGAACCCCTTACGCAACCAGCCTGGGCTGGGTTACTTGTGGGGCTTTAGCACAGTTGCACGGTGGCAACCCCCGGACCAACACCCGGTACCCACGTAGGGACCGAAGCCACTTCATAGGTACCGTAAATTAACGAGCCTCGTCCGTTGATCAGCAGGTGCGCCACTAGCAGATAGAGCTGTTGAACACCGATTTTTGTAGGAGCGCATTATACTTCGGCGGGGGAGCAGAAAGTTTGGGAGTTTACTTTTCGTTTACTTTTTTTTTTTTTTGAGTTCGCTGGGGCCCTAAATATGTTGGTAGAGCCCCTTTGTATAGAGGAGGTCAAATGATTTTGATTAGGAAAAAAAATTAGCCCTCGCCCCCCCTTTGAGAGTGCAACGACAGAGGAAAGGTAGAGGAGTTTTGATTACGGGATCATACGAGTATAGAGGGTCTTTTCTTGAATTTAAGGAGAGAAAAAAAACACCCCCCCTCCTAGCCCTCTTTTCACTTCCCCCACACAAGACACTTATTATAAAATGAAAAAAAAAAGATCAAAACCATGTAATCGCCGTACCTACTGGCTGACCACCATCGGTAACTCCGGACTCACGCACAAAATGTGTCAAATACCTAATTCCGCCCGTTTCGATTCTGCATACGGACTCTTAAGTTTAGTTTTATTTATTATTGTGTATAATTTTGTTATGTATCTATGGGCCGTAAGTTAAGTTATTTTTAACATCTGTAACTTTTTTTTTTTAGTTATCGGCCCAAGGCCGTGGCCGCTCTAACGTCCGTTGCCGGGCGTCTCTGGTTACAAGCAGAACGTATATCCAGTGGCGCTAATCTAGTGTTGCCTGATAATAAAGAGAAATTAAAATTAAATAATACAGCCGGATTGCAGTCTGTATGCAGTTGGCGTGTTGTTACAACGACTTCTCGCTGCTAAATGCAAGCTAGCTGCTCGGTCCACGCGTCCAGTTCACAAAGTCGAGGGCATCAGCTATTGTAACATATTTTTTTGTAATTTTTCAGATGTATAGGATATACCTGTGGCGTGAGCATATTCGCGAATCAAGGGATAAAGCAGCCTGTAAGTACATTTGATGAACTAGATAATTACCGTGAACACAGCGAGCACTGTTTGTCGACTACTTTTGTGTACGGGACGTATTAGAGGTAGTGACTGTTGACCGTTGCGTTCAGATTATCTAGTACCAGTTCCTTACGTTAATTTGCTTGAAATACGTTTTCGTATTCCCCATACATTTCACACCAGTGCCCCTAGCGGTAACGTCATGTACATAACTGTGTGAAATGTATGGAAGAATACGACAACGTATTTCGAGTAAATTAACGTAAGGAACTGGTACTAGCTAAACACACAGGCGTCGATCGAAACGCTTACGTCGGACTCAGCGTTAAGCATTTAGGAGATCGATGCCTTCGTTACCTAGATACACACAAAATAGACGCTTAATAAGCACACATTTTCAGTCAGTTTTATAATAGACGTTAGGTACTCGAATCCGGGTATAGATGCAGACGGTTTACTCACGTTTAGGTACAGAAACATGGGCAAACGACTGTGGTCCCAGTTGTTTCAATTACGGGCGTACTCGAGTCCTTTCACTTAGGGATGGCTTATGTTAGACCAGGCCGTGTCCGAGCCGGGACGCCGCCTTGCAGCAATTTCTCTATAGGACTGGTTCTGGACTCATAATATAAACTGCTTCATACAAAATGTAGTTGGTATTACAGTTATAACGTTTCAAATCTCGGCACGCCCCACACACGGCCCGGTCTAGCATATAATTCATTCCTTACACTTTGTCGTCGGTCCGAATTCCATAGGCAATCGAATACAAACTAAGAGCCATGTGTAATTACGTCATAGAATGTGAAAGTTGGTCACAAAGAGAATATTCACCATTTATATTACTGAACAGGGCGCCCACGGCTTAAACGGAAACGGCCTGTCACTGACAAGGACCTGCCTGCGTGCGTCCAGTATCTCATCGTGGGCACAGGCGCTGCCGGGTGGGCAGCCTATAGAGCAATCATGGAACATGACAAAACTGCCAAGGTACAAAGATAGATCAAAAAATACCTAGGTGGTGTAGTCGATTGAATTATTTAGTTGCATATTTTATATAAAAAAAATAAGATTTTATTTCTTGTTGGTATTGTATTGATAATTTATTTGTATTAACAGGTGTTTTTTGTGACAAAAGAGGACATCATGCCCTACAAGCGTCCGCCGATGTCTGTAGAAATGTGGTGGAACAGTGAACCGCCGAACGAAGTGACAATGAACTACGTCGACCTCGGTGGACGCAGGAGAACGTATGTACCACTCACTCACAGACTTTATACACCAGCTGATGCCCGCGGCGCCGTCCGTCTGGAAACTCCAAGGAAATGTCCCAGGATAAAAAGTAGCCTATAGCACTCAGGGATAATACAGCTGCAAGCCCTTTTCCAGACACTGCGTTAACCGCGCTGTTTCAGAATCGCTTGGAAACCGCGCAGTTCTTATTTATGTAAACGGATAGGTACTTTTGTTTTACGTGGTCGGAGATACATTTACGTACTTCACCTCCCCGTTCCCCCGGCAGCTTCATGCGGCTTCGTAAAGACTGCCGGTCCTTGTATAGAAAACGTAAACCTTGTACAGACAACCCACTAAAACCTATCCACTGTAGTTTCTCCTTCGCCTTAGTCGAGCCTCCGGATAAACAGAAACTGCTAAGCGACGGCGGCCTAGCAAAGAAGCGCTCTTTAGAGCTCTACACAGGGCGGGCCTGGCCCCCCAAACAACACAGAAGTGACGCCCCCGTGCGAGTGAGCCGGGCTTTTCGTGTGAGCCGGGGTAAAACACAAACCATTTCAGAAATATTATATGTGTAAAATAAATAAATTATTGTACTTAACAATTGGTTTTCAGTATGTTAAATGCCGACTGTAACTTCTTCATGGATCCCGTCAAGTTTTACCGCAAGAAGGTAGGTCCGGCCGTGTCCATGGCAAGCGGCTGGTGCGCGCTGCGGGTGGACGCCGAGGAGCACGCCGTCTACATTCAGACCACGTGCGGGGAGCAGCCCATCTACTACGAGCGGTGTCTGCTGGCGCCTGGTCAGTGTTACGCTATTATCTATAGCAATATAAGTAGTAAAGATAATTAAGACGACTTGCTTTACTATATAGCATGGCGTTCACATTACGCTCTATTTTATCGCAAGCGTTTATTTATTACAAACAAAGAAATGAAAATTCAGTCAATTAAATTTTTTTATTAACAAAATACAGATATGTGTGAATAACATCTTCATTACTTCTCGTAATATTTTGTAGTTGGCGTTTATAGTATACTTACAGCGAGCTCTGGTGACCACAATCCTCTAAATTGTGCACACGATCGACTCAGAGGAGGCGGATGGTTCGGTGAGGAATGTGTGGCGGGGCCTGAGTGAAGCAGGAGAGGGAGGCGTGCGATATAGCGCAGCCAGGACAGCGCATTACTCTATTAGATAGCGTATAGCAAGCCGATACTATACAGTACAAGCGGGCGCCCGCGGCTTCACTCGCTTGGCAAATTATATACCAAAAACCTTCCTCGAGAACCACTCTATCCATATGTGAAAACCGCGTAAAAATCCGTTGCCTAGTTTTAAAGATCTATACACACAGAATGGGCGACTTTGTTCTATAATAATGTAGTGATAGTATAGCGTAGTGTGCACGTGTTCATAGTCAATTTATGGTATGCGATATTATTGTGCTATATGCTAAGATAAGATGGGATATATTATAGCATAGTCTGAACGACGGCGACGCTTCATACAAACTGCTCGATGTTTCGTACCGTGGTGTGAGACAGCGAACTATAGAATGGTTGTTCGCTGTTTCGTACTATTGTGTGATTTGCGTGATGAAGTTAATGTATAGTCTGTGTGGATTTTCATTGGAATGTTTAGTAGTTTTCGTGTGAAAGAGTAGTAAACCTTCGTCCATACAGATTTTCGCATTTATAATATTACTAACGGACAGCCGCGGCCGCGTAAAAGAGTAATACAGCCTAAAATCTTCCTAAAGGATAAAGGCATGAAAATCAGTAGTTTTTGAGTTTGAGCGGCGGAGGACTTTCTTTTGTATGGAATATGTAGTGATTAGGACTTACCTATTATTATCACAAAAACAAGAGTCACAATGAGAAGGATGAGGTTCGAAGTCGCTTTTTAATAAAAAAAAAGTTTTCAACGTTTTATATTAGGTATCTATGTACCTAGATTTTTTAAATTTCACATGGTTGTTTATATTTTAGGCTCAAAAGCCAAGAATCTAGACATGTTCAAAACGGCCCCGAAAAAGGTGAGGGATCGCGTCTCAACATTGCGTACAATCAGGGACTTGGAGACTGCTTACAGGTACGTGGAATTGGTACATTCAGTGTAGAGGATTTCGACCTGTTCACTCAAAACTGTTAAATCATTAAACTAACAATTATTGCTAAATCTATATCTATACTTATAATAAATCTGTAGAAGTGAAAATTCTGTACATTGAAAATATCAAATAAATAAATGGCAGTGAGTGTTACTAGACCGACACCGAACTCAAAAATGTGATTAAAAATTTTTTTGTCTGTCTGACTGTCTGTTTGTTCAGGCATCACACAAAAACTACCGGTTCGATTACGATGAAACTTGGTATAATTATTCTTTAATATCCTGGGCACCACTCTGGGTATTTTTTATCCCGGAAAAGTATATACAATAAAAAACAAACTTAATTTTGCGGTTCGGTCCCTAGACCCGATTACTGTAATAAGTTTGTCGTAGGTTACGTCACCCGCAGTGGAGTTCACTAAAGGGCGCTGCACACGGCTAAGATACGAGTACTATAATATTTTATCTTAAGATACAATATCGCTCAACAGCTATACATAATAAATCAGTAACTGGTGATCAAGAAAGCTATAACACGCAGGCGGAGCTGCGGGCATCAGCTAGTATTAAATAAATGTGTGATTGACTATTTAGAATAAATAGTGGTCTAGTGGTAACCGACAATTTTAACACATTGCAAAGGTTAAGCAACATCTAGTCAGGCCGGTTTTAGGATTGGTGACCATTTCTTATGACATTTGACCCCTCCGTGCCTCGGAGAGCCCGTTAAGCCGTTGGTCCCGGTTGTTCCACGGAAAATATCTAAGTTCAGCCGCATCACAGTTAAGACTGGAAAGTCGACCCCAAAAAAAAAGAAAATGGCTCTGTGGATGGATTGACTATTTAGGATAAAAATAAAGGAAAAATTAAAGGTACCCTAATACACGGTCAGTCCCACGTTCCCAGTTTCCCACGTTGCGTTTAAAACAGACAACAGTTTTTCGTTTTAATATTTACTTACTTATTTATATGCACAAGAGAAGGAAACTTGACACAAAACCCGTCTCGCCAGCGTGGTATATGTATGCTGAAATGCCCCTCTCTTTAGGGGAGCCTTATGCTCAGTAGGGAGCGTCAAATGGGTTGTAATGATGATTTGTTTGTATAAGTAAACATTTATTAAGACATTTTTTACACAGCACAATCTAGCCCAAAGTAAGCCAATATTAGCTTGTTTTGGTTCGGACTTCAGAAATTCTATTTAGTTATTGGTATGTAACAGCTGTCCTGGCTCTTCGAACTTTGGTTTGAATTACAGAGTGTTTATGGATTTTCTATAGTGCCCAGATTCGGCAATAGTCTAACCCCCTAATACGTGAGACAAACCATATTCTGGCAAAGTGTGGGTGTATCCTGCTCTGCCTACCCCCTCGAGGATATAGGCGTGATGTGAATGTGAGTTCCGTTTAAATATCAGCTTAAAATGTACCTTATATGCAGGAAAGTGCGAGCGGCCAAACACCTCGTGATCATCGGCGGCGGAATACTTGGTACAGAGCTGGCGTACAACATAGGCAGGATGAGTGAGTCACAGTACTAATTGTTTCGACTATATTAACTTTACGTAATTTATGGGTTCCCCAAACGACAAATACCAAAACGTTACCCTACCCTTCCTGTCTGAAATAAGGTATAATGAAGTATTAAAGATAGTCCCAAGGACTTTCAACGTAATTTATGAATGGCCCCTATACGAGAAATACCAAACGTACTATCTGAAATACTGTAATCTACAGTTGGGTGCTAGGCCCAAATCATTCTCATCCGAAGGGAAGGACGAATTTTGATTTGAGATTTTTTGTTTACTGATGTATCTATACATTTTGAAGATCCTCATTATTACATGAGCTATCTGCCAGTGAAATTCCCGTTAAAATTAGTCCAGCCATAGATTAGCGGGAACAAATAGACAGACAGACAAAACATTTAGTAAAAAGCTGTTTAATTTAAAATTACACATTGACACTTAAATTTTATTGAGATAAATTTATAAGCAGAAGATAAACTTTTTTTACAGCAAATATTTTTCCCTTCCAATTGTTTAACAATAAGTACTAGTATTTACTAAAAATAATTCAAAAATAGACATCAATGTGTGTTGTGATTTTTCTTCAAAAGTGTCAGAAAAATATGTTTAACTTACAAAAAATATGATTTGCACAGCAAAACTTAATAAAGTCTAGGGCGATCCGACTTGGATACGTTAGCTTAGAAGACCTAAAATTTCTATATTTTGAGGCAATTATTTGCTGCGCAATCAATATGTTTGCTTACGAAAGGGAATTGTTTTTAGTACAAAACGAACGTTTTTGGATTAGCAGTTAAATACTGTTACGAGCCGGGGTTCTACCGAATTGAAAATGCCGATCAAACTACCACAAAACACTTTATTTATTACACCACTAATTTACACTTCACTATAAGCTTCACTGAACACTTTTAATCGCACTTGAACTCGCAGGTATAACTCGTATTATCGCTCCGGAAATACTGATGATCCGCCACCGAAGTGCTCCGCCTTTATAGTGCGGTCATTACTCTAGATTACTCTGGAATTTTCACGGAAGAAATATCGCGAACATTCCACACCTTCGAGATGCTTCTAGATAACACGTTGCATAGAAGTACCTTGACAGAACATTCCCGAAAGACGTTACGTAGTAGTACTGCGATTTGCTACTAGATGGCGCTGAGTTTGGTAGTCTTATTACTCGCTACGAGATGGCGTTACACTGCCCCCTCCTAAGACATGGTCGTCCCGAGCATTGTCAGGCCCATAATATCGCGCCAATCGATCCACATGAACTATCTTTGGCGCACTTCTTGGACTCTTCCGTATTCGGTAAGTGACATCGTTACTCTTGGTCACAACTCGGTATGGTCCATCCCATTTAGCTTGCAGCTTAGGAGACTTCCCTTTACTGCGGACTGGGTTATGTAACCACACTAACGAACCTTCATCGAAGCTCTTATTGATTGTCTTTCGGTCGTAACGGGTCTTCATCTTTTCAGACATTTGTTGACCTGATTGTCTGACATGCTCATAAATGTCATTCATCCTGCTGCGCAAGTCATTCGCATAATCGGTGATATTGCGTGGAGCGTCAGGTGGTATACCGGTTATTAAGTCGGCAGGCAACCGTAATTCTCTTCCAAAGTTCGCATAAGCAGGTGTCACTGACGTGCTTTCGTGAACCGCACTTCGGTAAGACAAAAGAAACGGTTGGATGTGCTTGTCCCAATCTTTTTGCCTGCTTTCCACAACTTTTGCCAGATATCTTTCCAATGTCTGATTAAATCGCTCCACCATTCCATCTGACTGCGGGTGGTAAGAGGTCGTTCTGGTTTTGTGAGTACCCATGACCCGACACATTTCCTGGAACACCTGAGATTCAAAATTTCTTCCTTGATCGCTATGGATTTCTAGAGGCACCCCGAAACGACAGAAGACTTCGTGAACTAATTTACCTGCGACCGTAGTAGCTTCTTGATTAGGTATAGCGAAGACTTCTGGCCACTTCGTGAAATAATCCATCACAACCATGAAGTACTTGTTTCCGCTTTCACTTTCAGGAAACGGTCCCGCAACATCTAGGGCTATCCTTTCCCATGGTGCCCCAACGTTATACAGTTTCAGTGCACCTCTGCTCCGTGTATGAGGTCCTTTCACAGCAGCACAACTCGTACATTTGCGACACCAGTCCTCAACGTCGTCGCGACAGTGGATCCAGTAAAACCGCTCACGTATCTTCAACAGAGTCCTTTTTACTCCCATATGGCCCCCTGAACATCCATTATGGTAGAGCTGTAGCACATCTGGGACCTTAACTTTAGGGACGACCATTTGCAAATGACAGCTGTCTCCTCGAGCATTTTCCCATTTGCGGCACAAGACTCCATCCTGAATAACTAAACTGTCCCATTGCGCCCAATAACTTTTTGTGATTGAACTCATTGAAGCGACGTCACTCCACATGGGTTTAGGAGCACTTGCTTTAATCCACTCAAATATTGGCTTGATGTCTGCGTCGTCCTGTTGAGCATGTTGTAGGCTTTCTTTCCATTCGTCGCTCAGATCCGTTTTAAGCATCTTCACAGGTATGGCTTCCTTTATCTCCTGTTTGGCACAGTGCTTACAGTCTTCAGGGCAAGGTCTTCTTGACAATGCGTCTGCGTTGCCATGGGATCTCCCACTGCGATGTTCGATTACAAAGTCATATTCCTGTAATAGCTCAATCCATCTGGCGACTTGTCCTTCTGGATTCTTGAATTGTAATAGCCACTTCAATGCAGCATGGTCGGTACGTATAAGGAATTTTCGCCCTAGTAAATATTTGCTGAAATGCTGCAATGTCTTCACCACGGCGAGTAATTCTCTCCTCGTGACGCAATAATTCCTTTCAGGTTTCGATAAGGATTTGCTGAAGTAGGCTATAACGACCTCTCGATCTCCTTTCCGTTGAGATAACACACCTCCGAGTCCGATATCACTTGCGTCTGTGTCAACTATAAATTCATTTTCCGCATCAGGATAACCCAAAATAGGTGTATTGCACAGACGATTCTTTAGCTCCTGGAATGCGATGCCGCAGCTTCCGTCCCAGCAGAATTGTCGCTTTTCCTCCGTGAGCTTGTGTAAGGGCTTGGCAATATCCGCAAAGTTCTGGACGAATCGCCGGTAGTATGAGCACAAACCCAAAAATGCTCTGACCTGCGTCTTATCCTTTGGAACCGGCCAATCCTTGACGGCGATGATTTTCTCTGGATCCGTGCAGATACCATCTTCAGACACTACGTAGCCTAGGAAGCTTACTTGCCGTTTGAGGAATGAGCACTTCTTCGGGCTGAGCTTCAGGTTCGCGCTTCGGATCTTTACAAGCACGCGTTCCAGGTTTTGAAGATGCTCTTCTAACGTACGGCCCACGATGATAATGTCATCTAGATAGACAAGACAGGCGTCCCCAGTCAATCCGGCGAGTACAATTTCCATTAATCTTTCAAAAGTAGCCGGGGCGTTGCATAAACCAAATGGCATAACTTTAAACTGCCACAAACCCTTTCCTGTGGAAAATGCAGTCTTCTCTTTATCCTTCGGATCGATTTCAACTTGCCAGTAGCCACTTTTCAGGTCTAGCGTGCTAAACCACTTCACCCCTGTCAGCATGTCCAACGTGTCATCGATCCTTGGTAAAGGGTAGCTGTCCTTTTTCGTAACGTCGTTCAGACGACGATAGTCGACACAAAACCGCATACTGCCATCTTTCTTCCTCACCAGCACTACAGGTGAGCACCATGGACTTGACGATGGTTCTATCACACCATCCTTTACCATTCCTTCAATCATGGTCTCAACTTCCTTTTCTCGTGCTACTGGCAGTCTCCTTGGTCGCTGACGGATGGGTGCCTCATTTCCTGTATTGATTCTATGCTGAACCAATCCAGTCTTCCCAATGTCAGCATCACTCGAAGAGAAAATATCGGCGTACTTGAGTAACATCTTCTTAGCCTTGTCCATTTCATTCTTCGTTAAGATGTTACGACAGTCTTCTAAAAGTGTCAACACGTTGTTTCTAGCGTCCTTGTTGACGATGTTCCCAGTACTCAACTCTTGGCATCGGCGCATCCAATCTACTTCTTCGCAAGTGCCAATCAATGTGCTCTTTTCTATCACGTGTTCCTTATCACTAAGGTTCAGCACACGTACCACTGAGGCTTCATTGGCTCTTACCAGAGTTCGGGCCATTTTCCATGGAAGTTCATTGTATATCCCTTCTATGAGTACACATCGATGTGTTCGCCCAGAATTCTGAGGGAGACTAACTGGTACAGTCGTTTCTGATCTGGCAGGAAGCACGACCTTCTTCAAGCTGTACACTTTTCCTGATAACGCTCCTTCCATGAAAAGTTCCTCTTGACCACATTTCATCGCTCCTTGCTTGACGTCGATCTCACAAGAGTTCTTCCTCATAAAGTCTAAGCCCAGTATGCAGTCGTCCATTATGTCAGCCACGATGACATTATGCAGGTAAATTCCATTGCCCAACTTTAACTGCATCTCTTTCTCTCCTCGGACGGGTATGCGCTGACCCGTGGCCGTTACCAAGTTGATGCGGTCACGGTTTGCAGAGTCCCCAAGGAACCGATTTGCAAGTCGGAAACTGACAACCGTGCGAGATGCTCCAGTATCTATTGTCAGCTTGCATGGTGTTCCATTTACCTCGCCCTTGATGATCAGGCTGTTCCCATCCTGGGTTTGTGAGATCGAAACCCTTGGGGCTCTTCTAAAATCAGCCAGCACCCGCCCCGCAGTCCTGGCATTTATTCGTTTCCCTCCTGTTGCTGGGCGGTGACATTAGCCACCCTATCCTCTTGGGAACGACTTTCTTCTCTTTCAGCAGTCCGCTTTGGGCAACTGGATCGAAGGTGGCCCCTCTCACCACATGTGTAGCACCTAGGGCTATACCTCGTGAAACGGTCGCGAGCCGGTGATGCTACAACTTCCCTGACACGGTGAGATCGATGATCCTTCCGTACGGCTTCGACCTCCAAAGCATGAGCCAAGGCGTCTTTGAGAGTCTCATGGTGCCCGAGTCTGACAGCGGCCCTGACTTCCAGGTCGTGGATGCCGTCGATGAATACTTGCACCAGATTCCCATCGATGAGCGCAGGTACCGACTGGTATGCCTTCCGTACCAGCTTCTCAACTTCCAGGGCCCACTGTTGCAAGTTTTCACCAGAGCGCTGGACACGATCCTTCAGCTGCGCACGATACACGTGTTCCAGGTGAGCGTCACCGTATCTGGTTTCCAAGGCTTCTAGTAGCTGCTCGTAGGAAACATCGTCTCCGAGAGCTTCTAGGATGGTTAACGCCTTGTCTCGCAAACCCAATGTAAGCGCAGTCATGGCCTGGGCTTTGCTCCACCCGTTTGCCTTCTTAACGGCTTCAAACTGCTTTTTATAGGCTGACCATGAAGATGTCCCATCGAATGGCGGTACTTTAAATCCACGCGCTGAAGGTACGGCAGGTAAGGAAGTCGCAATCCCATCTCCAGCTTTCAGATTTCCCAGCTCTTTCCTCACATCTGTAATCTGGTTTTTTACATCTTCAATCCGAGTTTCGGCTTCCGTGATGCGGTTCTCAACATGATGAACTTGATCCTTCATCACATTCATCTCCTTGCCAAAAGTCGCTCGAAGATCTTTCATGAGGAGCGTCTGTTCCTCCTGGCGGCGTGCCTGCTCCTCCTTGTCACGCAGCAGCTGTTCTTCCAACCGGCGGGCCTGGTCCTCCTGGCGGCGTGCCTGCTCCTCCTGGCGGCGTGCCTGCTCCTCCTTGTCACGCAGTAGCTGTTCTTCCAACCGGCGGGCCTGCTCCTCCTGGCGGCGTGCCTGCTCCTCCTGGCGGCGTGCCTGCTCCTCCTTGTCCCGCAGCAGCTGTTCTTCCAACCGGCGGGCTTGCTCCTCCTGGTGGCGGGCCTGCTCCTCCTGGCGACGGGCTTGCTCCTGTAGCATCGCCATCAGCGCAGCAAAGTCTGGAGGTGCTGGCGCTGGAGATACCGTGGGCGGGCCTGCTTCCACCGTTGGCTGCTCCTGACCACCCAACCTCTCCGGCGTATTACCTCCGAAGCGCCTGCTGTCCAACTCCTGCTGGCGCTGACCCCTGGTACGGACGCCCTCTGTGTCTTCTTTCGGTAACACCGGCATTGTCCAAATCCCCAATTCTGACACCAATTGTTACGAGCCGGGGTTCTACCGAATTGAAAATGCCGATCAAACTACCACAAAACACTTTATTTATTACACCACTAATTTACACTTCACTATAAGCTTCACTGAACACTTTTAATCGCACTTGAACTCGCAGGTATAACTCGTATTATCGCTCCGGAAATACTGATGATCCGCCACCGAAGTGCTCCGCCTTTATAGTGCGGTCATTACTCTAGATTACTCTGGAATTTTCACGGAAGAAATATCGCGAACATTCCACACCTTCGAGATGCTTCTAGATAACACGTTGCATAGAAGTACCTTGACAGAACATTCCCGAAAGACGTTACGTAGTAGTACTGCGATTTGCTACTAGATGGCGCTGAGTTTGGTAGTCTTATTACTCGCTACGAGATGGCGTTACAATACTACCCAATTTTATTTATCTGTATGGATTCAGTGGAGTACGTGTACAAGTGAGTTTTACGTTTATTTGGCTAAACAAACAGTGACAAAGTACACATTTAAATACACCTATTAATTAAAACACATTATTAAAAATCAAAAAATCAAATCATAATCAAAATATCTTTATTCATGTAGTCAAAGTAACACTTATGAAAGTCAAAAAAAGAAAATGCTTCTACATTTACATTTACCGCCAGATTCGCAAGGCAATAGGTAGAGCCTGTGAGGAAAGAACCTGGCAAGAAAAACTCACGGCCACTCTTTTTATTCGCCAGTAAATACAATGATTCTGTTACAACAATAAAAAGAGGGCAAGGGCAGTACGTGACCATGTGTGGACCAAGTGAACTTAAAAATTATGGATCTCGGTTATTCACAAAAAAAGTCAAATACTAGTTAAAGGTGCCACATAATCTCAAAGTACCCATACCTAACAATATCATACTAATAATAATTTAACAATAATAAGTGAGTTTCAGCATTAAAACAACATTTCATACAGAAGCCCCTATGTAGCTCGAGTGATGAGCAAGCAACTCATTGCCATTTCTCTGTACCGTTTAGATAATCCTTAATAGTATAATATGCCCTTTTTAGGAGGTGTGTCTTAACAGCCACTTTGAATTTATTCAAAGGAAGGTTCATAATGGTTAGAGGAATTTTGTTATAAAAACGCACACCAAATCCTGCAAAGGAGTCATGAACCTTCTGTAAACGATAATACGTCCCAACCAATTTATGCTTATTTCTAGTATTTATTGCATGTATGTCACTGTTCATACTGTATAAATGTATATTCTGTTTAAGGAACATAATATTCGCAAATAAATAAATTCACCACCAACATCGTTCACCACAGGTTAGTAAAGCGGTCGTGGTGCTCGCTTCAAGACAAATTTTCTCCAAGATAATTCTATTTTATTTGTACGAGTACATACATACATGTTCTTACTTAATAATACAAAAACCAACAGCGATCTACCTATCAGGACGACTACTAATCACCAAGCTTTTAAATGTACTTGGACGACTAGCCAATATGTCGATGTTATTGAAATTTTCGATGTTATTGAGTTTCAAAATGTATTCAAGTCCGATGGTATACATGTTATAACTTTGGTTGTATTTTGAAAAGTTTAGTAGTGTTTAATATAAATAAATAAATATTTTTGGACATTTTCACACAACGTCATCTAGCCCAAATTAAGCTAATATAAGCTTGTGTTATGAGATCTAGACAACTGATAAACATACTTATATATTTCTAAATACATACATATTATACATAGAAAATACCCAAACTCCGAAACAAACATTTGTGGATCACACAAATAATTCGATTCGACCCGGAATCGAACCTGGGACCTCAGGGGCGGCAGTCGCATACTCATACCACTGAGCCACCGAGGCAGTCGATATTGAAACTTTGTATTTGCAGATAAGATGCTATTCCAGCGGACGGACATAGAACAGCCGCCGCTAGAAGTGGTGTACATCTACAAGGACGGCGGCATACTGTCGGGCGTGCTGCCGCAGTACCTCGGCGAGTGGGCCGCTGAGAAGATCAGGTGTCAAGGAGTTACACTCATGCCTAAGAGTAAGTCGCATATTTACCTACTTGAGCTTTGTAATTGATGAAAGATTACGATGGAAAATTGATTAAATCAAGTAGGTAATACTTTTGTCAATTCCTCGAGATCGGATAAAAATGTAGCAACTAGCTCGGAACATCTATATGGACAAATCGACGAACGAAACGAAAAAATTGAAGACTTTTAGTTTTTGGATTTCACATGATCATAGAGGTCTAATACCTATATTAGTCTACTATCTTAATATAAAATATTCGTAAAAGTTCACGGAATGTTATAAACATGTAAAAATATAATAGACAATCAACAAATATAAAATCAATATAAATCAAAACAAAAAAAAAAATATAAAATCAATAAATACTCAATAATTATTAAATGTCATAATAAAATAAAAAATCTATGTCAAAATTAAAAATTCAATTATTAACTAATGTCAAAAAAAAAAAATTAATAAAATCTTACTCAATAATTACCAAGTGTCACAATAATAAATAAAATCAATGTCAAAATATAAAAACTTAATTATTTACCACATGTCAAAAAAGTACTACATTTATTTAATAAAATCTTCAACTGAATACAGACAACTGTCAACCAGAAAAGTCCTGAGTAGCGTTTCATAGTTCCTGGCATATAACGCGCTTTTTATATCCAAAGGAAGACTGTTAAACACCGAACTGCAGTATAGAAAGAGCTATGTTTGACTATATTAAGAGTTGGCAAAAAAACAGACGGTATATCCTTCCTCCTCGTACTTTCCCGTAGCAACCTTTCTTCATCCGACTCGAAACTATGGTCATTCTTGGCCAGAAAAGACAGCGAGACCAATATGTAAAGACCTGGCACAGTCAATATGTCGAGGTCTCTAAAAAACTGCCTACATGATTGGAGCTGGCCTATACGTACCATAGTCCGAATTGCACGTTTTTGAGCCACGTCATAGCCATTATACTATCGGGATCGAAACTACTAAGGGTTAGGTTACTCGTTAGTAATTTGATAGTAGAACAACTGACAGGGAAGCTTATTGACATAACTATTCCAGAACCGAATTAAGTAAAACCAAGCGGGATCTGGACCTAGGGTCTATGGTTGATAGCGTTAATTTGTTTTTTTTTCTTTGCAGCACAAGTGTACGACGCATTCGAGTCAAACGACGGACGTCTCCAGTTGACACTGTCCAATGGGAAATCCATCGTCACTGACTATGTTCGTGTTTTGGTTATGGAAAATTATATTACAATTACAAAAACTACAGATATGTTACAGAGCGCGCCTCTCAACTGAGCCAATTTGTACTAAGTTATGTCATTCTCATGACGTTGTCTCACGTAGTACAAATTGGCTCGTTTCGCGGCATCATATTTTGAGTGCAAAGTATTTAACTATTGAGTGCAGGGGGCTTTAAAAGTAGATTTAGGCCCAAATTGATGGAATGCGTGAAAGAGGATATGATTAGGAAGGAGTGACTGAAGATATGACGTGTGACAGATGTGTGGAGAAAGAAGAAATGTTGCGCCGAAGAAATGTTAATAGCGGGCAAGACTATAGCCGTTACCGGGCACCGATTAAAATACAAAATGAATCACCATTCTGTAATCGGAACCTAACTTCCAACAGCCAGGACCATTGTTACAAAGCCCGTAACGCGACCTGCCGGATCGGCTGATACTGTATACAGTATTTCTTTGCCACCAGTGTTTACTAGCAGTTGGTGCAGAACCACGGGAAGAAATGGCAGAACCCTCGTTTCTGGAGCTTGACAAAGAAAACGGCGGATTCCAGGTTAATACGGAGCTTAAAGCGCGGACACATCTTTACGTTGTGAGTATATGTCACCATCATATAGGTAATATAGGCTCAATTAAAAAAAAAGCTCATGCCTATATCCTGAATGGGTAGCCAAGGGTCCATTGCACAAGCACACTTTCCCAGTAATGTGGGGACTATAGGAAACGAACACCATAACCACTTAAAACCAAAACTCCAACAGAATGTTTGGAGTCCGGACTTACGTTGTTGTCTCCGTCCAAGTTGATTCGGATACAAATACCTAATACAAACCTTGCGTTGTCTAACACGGCACTAACGGCGCTAAATTATGTCTAATGGCGGACGCTCGCTTGACAAATTTTATACTAAAACCTTCCTCGAGAAAACCGCATCAAAATGCGTTGCGTAGTTTAAAGACTTAACCTACATAGGGATGGACGGACAGCGGAAGTGACTTTGTTTTATAGTGTGTCTTCTCTAAGCTATTATTTCGCTATCTTTAAGCTACTGATACACTAGGGAACATTTTGTCCCGCAACGTGATGCGTTGCGGGTCAATCTACGTGACACTGAAACATTTCAGTGTCCCGCAACATTTTAAGTGACGCGAGTTGCTTGTTCCCGCTTCAAGCGCGAGAGCAATATCCGCCACCCGACGTAGGAGACAGCGACACACTGGTCCTACGTCTTACGTTATCTACGCGGTATGACACTTTAAACGTGTGTGACGGCGTCATACGCGTGGAATAGCATGGGAACACGCGAGTCTGGCGCGGTGACGCGTGAGACAGCGTGGTGAGTGACCAGTGTGTTCGTTACCATACCAACTTGTATAGGCCAGATCCGGTTCAGATGTCATAATGCGTGGTGTACGTTGCATGTGAAGGATGAGTCTGCGCGTCCCTTCAATGTATGTTATTAGTTATTAAGCGCAATGTAGACTTCGATTCTTATAAGAAGAACGAAACCTTCAAGCTGCTCACTAGGCGATTTATCGATCTCTAGAGAGTAGCGATGCGCAAAGACGTCTCCCATTCTCGCCCAGCGTTTTTCTTACGCGAATCGAATTATAATATACCTGAATCTACTCTTTATTTACACTTAGGTATTTATAACTTTATATGGTAAGATATTATAGAGATAAGTATGTTGTGTCCCTCCAGGCGGGCGACGCAGCCAGCTTCTACTCGCAGTGGAAGAACCAGCGCACGCGCCTGGAGCACTATGCCAACGCCGAAGAGGAGGGCTACATCGCCGGCGCCAACATGACGGGCTACTGGACGCCTTGCAACCTGGAGCCGCACTACACCCTCAAGCTGTGTGACGATCTGGATATGGAGGTAACTATACCGCTACTTTTTTAATCTAATCGATTTTATAAATAAACTGTCGAGTTTTATAGACATTATTATAAACTTAAGGCGTGGGAGAAAATGAGGGTAAATGTTTTGTGTTAATTTCCAACCTTACATTAATATACATACATACATTACATTATAATTAATGTGAAATAATTGAAGAGTTAACCGTATGGTCATCAATTGATCTTAACCTGTTCTAATGGATGAATTACTTATCTATACTAATTACTTATGCCTAGGTGGGTAAACTTAAGAAACCAATTTCTAATTACTAATTCTAATTTAATAGGCAATAAAAAGGTAATCAATACCTATGTAATTAGAATCACGAGATTGGACAATGTAGCTTTCTTCTGTCTGTATGTGTGTTCTTATCTAACGGTATAAATTTTTTAGTGTTCCTAGATTTTTATGAAAATTTTTCAACGCCCAATACAATAAGTTCAACACGTTGAAGTCGACAGTTCTACCCGTGCAAAGCCGGGACAAACCACTAGTAAATAAACAATGTGTATATGGACAGGTGGTGGGTGAGGTTGGTGCGTGTATGCCGACCGTGGGACTGTTCAAGGAGTGTAAGGTGGACACGTCGTACTTCCCCGAGGGAGACGACAATGTGGAGAGACGGTGTTACAAGCAGTAAGTGTTACACTACAGCACGCCTATATCTATCCCTGAAGGGGTGGGCAGCGGGGCATTATACACACACGTCGTTGTCAGTTGTTTTGTTGGTCCCCGTAATAGGGGGCAAGCCACATTACCGTACTCAGTTCATAACTAATCTGTAATTCTGACTTTTCGGTGGCGTGGTTGGTAGTGCATCCGCTTTCGACGCCGGAGTCTCGGGTTCGATTCCCGGTCGTGAGAAACTTTGTGTGATGACACATACGTTTGTACCGAAGTCTGGGTGTTTCCTATGTATAATATGTATGTATTTAAAAAAATGTATAAAAGTATTTATATCAGTTTATCTAGTACTCATATCACAAGCTCTGCTTAGTTTGAGACTAGATGGCGTTGCGTGAATTGTCCTAACATATTTATTTATTTATTAATTATTAAAAAGAAAAAAAAAATTCAAATCAAATTCCAACACCCAGGACAGATATTATAATCTCTGCAGTCTGAGCATGTGCTTTGTTATAATGTTAAACCAATTTTTTAATTAGTATGTGATGTCATATTGCTGGGTAAAGCCCTCCCCTAAGTCCTTCCAAATTGCTCTGTTTTGTGTCACTTTAAGGCATTTTGCACGGTAGGCATCCAGAGTTCCAGAGTGCAACGTCTTTTTCAATCGTATCGAAACCTTAGTTGCCAGCCGTAACGTTATACTGGTTACTCCAAATATCACGGAATTAGGTCATCATTTCAGCCTATCACTGTCCACTACTGAACATACGCCTCTCCAATGAGTTCCCAGTGTGTCTGGTCCTTTGCCACTTGCATCCAACGAGACCCAGCTGTTTGTACCAGGCCGTCGGTCCCACACTGCTCTAGGCAGTACGCGTCTCCACTCGAGAATCTCTTTGCCCCATCGACCGTCGGAGCTTCGTGCTATGAGGCCGCCCCACTGCCACTTTAGCTTACTAATCTTTTGGGCTATGTTAGATAGGTACCCAGCTATAAACTTTTGACATCCTTAAAGTTGGCCCAGAACCTACATACCTACCAATAGTAGGGTGTCCGCATACTACCGAGGATGTAGGTACCTATGGGGCGATTTAAAAATAAAACGATGTTTGTTACAGGGGTGGCGAGTACGAAGCCAAGTTCAGGAACGGGTTGTTGTTCTACCTCCAGGACGATATAGTCAGAGGGTTCGTGTTCTGGAACATGACGCCGCCGATAGACGACAGGGTCGCCGTCGCCACTGAGGTAACCGCATGTCGTACTGGACAACTTAGTGCCAGAGTTGGTCAACTTGGGTTCTGGTGTAACCTAACAATGATATATGCAATATCATTAATTCATACCATAACGCCTGTAGCCCCAAGGGAGTTCTCAGAGGTGAATTTATTACTCACATTTTGCTAATAACTTTACGAGACCCAGTCCCATGCCACGTAATAGGTGGCAAGCCTGTTGCCGTTTGCGAGAACTTTACGTCAATATAGGTACCTACTCAACAATTTCCTAATTCTGACAATCAGGACAGATGTTACACACTTATCTCGTACTTATATAAAATTTCAGTGCTATAGATAAAAGATAAGTAAGATCCTGTGTTTAGTTACAACACGTTGGGACTAAATGTTTTTGAAACAACGCGTAACTAGTAAGAACGCGTTGTAACTATGGCCTTAACGTTTCTATGGGTAGGTACTGTGAGCATAAGCGATCTTATTATCAGAAACAAGAGAACGCCAGTAACTTCTGAATAAGAACTCTAATCTGTCCAGGGTCTTAAATACTATCTCCATACTAGTCCATACCCAATTCATCAGAATAAAGGTGCCTTTCGTCCAGAGACGTGCAATGCTATATTGCTATGGATGCGTTTAATACCCGCCAATCATATTCATTGGCCCACATAGCATGTGAACATCAAACCAAACATCCACAGCAATGTAAAATGTTAGTCTAGCAGTTTTTACTTGACTTTTATAAGAAATACTGAACTGTTTCGTCCAGTTGCTGAGAGCGCGACCTTCCGGCAAAGACATCGACATGCTCGCCGACCTGTTAGGTTTCCCCAACGCTATCTGTGTGTACAAGCCTGTGAAGGACCCTTACCTGGAACCCTGCCTTAGAAAGTAAGTCATAATTATATATACACATACATCACGCGTCTATCCCATAGGGGTTAGTCGAGCAGTACAGAAAATTCATTACCACTCTGTAACTCTTGAGGTTCAATATCACTAAATATAATTTCTGTAGTCCAAGACAGATTACAAACAATATGGAACACCCAACTACGATTGCTAATTTACATAGGTACTCGTACATTCATCAGTTCATCACGCATACACTATACTAGATGGCAAGTTTATTGCAGTACAGTAAACCATGTTGTAATCTGAACTTAAAACTCCAAGAGCCAGGACTGATGTTACATACCTACAATCTCTGTAGTCTAACATAACCAACATTTAGTTAGACAGTGTCAATTGACATTTTTTTTACTTTGTTTCAGCAAAAAGGTATGGTAATATTGTGGGCTCAAGAGTCTGATTGGCTGTTCCTGTTGAATTAAATTATGTCAATGGAAAATATGTTTTAATATAAATTTGAAAGTTGTATTCTTTATTTACACCTTTATTTCAATTATCATAAGTGTATAATGTCGGTAGTCTGGATTTTCTCAGTACAGTAGTTATGAACCAGATGTCTTCTGTTAATCCTAATTAGTACTGCACTGCCACTCTATTGCTAAGCGGTTTCTCAGAGGATACCTTTCTTCAACTAAGATCAACTGAAACCTGTATCTTCTGTAAAAACATCCTCCTCATCTTCAGCAATTTCTTCATCAGCCGTATTATAATCAGGCTCCTCAGCTTGTGTAATTCCTGTTATATTCCGGACCAGGAGGAACCTAAACAACTGGATCTTTAACTTAAGCTTAATTTCTAGTGTTTGAAAATATCATAACTGCGTGGATCGTGGTGTTCGGACCAAAGAGTATAATAATAAAACCACTATGTTTAAAGCTAGACACTGACGACTGACGACGATACCATTTGATTTTCGGAGCCATCATTTGTCATAAATGATGGGTGCACCCCAGATGCATGGTACCATTGACGGTGCTACCGTTTTGTAAAATTGTAACACATGGCCATAGATAGTACACATTGAAAGCATTCCGTACCAAAATGCCTTATATATTTCTTGTATTCTGATTTTTAGTATAGAGGCACCATAAATACATCATTTATGAAAGTTTCCACTTTCTAACTATCTCGGCTCATAAGATACAGCCTGGTGACAGACGGACTGAACGGAAAGCGGAGAGTAAAAGTGTTCCCGTTTAACGTTTGGGTACGGAACCCTAAAAATTGACACTGAATATGTTCACGAATGTGCAAAAGACAGTTCGTGCTATTACATTAACCGTCGACGAATAGACGCATGGATCTCAACATATATCTCATGAACTTATATGGTCCCCGATACACGATGTAACCATTTGTTGTTCGCTACCATCATTTGTCAAAAATGATGGTTGCACCCCAACCGAATGGTTATGCTTCCAAACATGGTAGGTACCTTTGATGGTGCTACCGTTTAGAACATATGCCCATAGATAAAACATTGTGCATAGCTTCACCATAGAAAAAAGAATAGTTCCCTGTTTCATTCACTTTAAACTCCAAACGAAATAAATTTCATGAAAAGGTCAAATAATCAAAAAGGTGTACCATAGTTGGTGATATATACTCGTATTTATAATATAATCAGATATTCTCTGCATTGATTTATTATTATTTAATCATAGGTTTTGTAATAAGAAAGTGACTGTACCAAGCACTGATTAATCAGATACTAAAAGGTACTAAGGGTACCAACGATGTTCTATTGAACTGTTGGTTTTAAACCGTGTAGCCAGCAAAGCGTTCTTTTTAGTACCACCACATTTAAAACCGCATTTGCAATCGTGTATTTATCCCTTTATTTCCATTTCATACCTTACCCATAAAAATCAGAAAATTTGTCTCTGGAGAAATAATTTAATTGGGGGTGGGGGTGGGGGGGGCACTATATCTTATGCTATCGTTCAAGTGGGTGGAAGAGAGACTTTATACTTAGTTCTTACTTAGGATCACAAAATGCGCATAGTTATATTATACCGACATTGAAAAAAGCAAGGAACTGCTAGTGTTTCCGAGCATTCAATTTGGTTTCAAAATACACGTCAAAAATTGACACAACAACCGACGTCAAATTACTGAAATGGGACCAATTAATTGTACGAGTATAATAATAATAATTAATAATACTACTCTTAGACGTTGTGGTAGGCCCCCTGATGTGTGTGTGTGCGTCTTTGTATCGAGCAGCCTTTGCTCGAATTATGCTACTCTCTCTATCTCTGTATGTCCTAATCACTTTTTTTTTTTTATACAAACACTATAATATACACTGAATATTAATGACTGAGTCTGGGTCTAAGCGTCTCTTCCAGTTCGCTTGGGCGGGCTAGGTATTCGTACAGTCACAGATATCATTCTGCCAGCAAGCACATCCGGATTTGCCGGCGCTGCTGCTGCATCGGCTGAAGGCCTCAAACGGCGTAAATATTGTTACGAGCCGGGGTTCTACGGAATTAAAAATGCCGAACAAACTACCACAAAACACTTTATTTATTACACCACTAATTTACACTTCACTATAAGCTTCACTGAACACTTTTAATCGCACTTGAACTCGCAGGTATAACTCGTATTATCGCTCCGGAAATACTGATCCTCTCCCTCCCAAGCGCTCGGCATATATAGGGCGTTCATTGGTCTAGAAGTTTCAGCCGAGAATCATCGCGAACACTCTGTCACTGTCCCGAACCTTCTAGATGTGTCGAGAAACGCGTTCGTAGAAGTTACCTTGAGAGAATATTCCAGAAACACGTTACGTAGTAGTACTGCGATTTGCTACTAGATGGCGCTGAATTTGGTAGTCTTATTACTCGCTACGAGATGGCGTTACACTGCCCCCTCCTAAGACATGCTCGTCCCGAGCATTGTCAGGCCCATAATATCGCGCCAATCGATCCACACTATCTTTGGCGCACTTCTTGGACTCCTCTGTATTCGGTAAGTGACATCGTTAATCTTGGTCACAACTCGGTATGGTCCATCCCATTTACTGGGTTATGTAACCACACTAACGAACCTTCTTCGAAGCCCTTATTGTTTGCCTTTCGGTCGTAACGGGTCTTTATCTTTTCAGACATTTGTTGACTTGATTGTCTGACATGCTCATAAATGTCATTCATCCTGCTGCGCAAGTCATTCGCATAATCGGTGATATTGCGTGGAGCATCAGGCGGTATACCGGTTATTAAGTCGGCAGGCAACCGTATTTCTCTTCCAAAGTTCGCATAAGCTGGTGTCACTGACGTGCTTTCGTGAACCGCACTTCCGTAAGACAAAAGAAACGGTTGGATGTGCTTGTCCCAATCTTTTTGGCTGGTTTCCACAATTTTCGCCAGATATCTCTCCAATGTCTGATTAAATCGCTCCACCATTCCATCTGACTGCCGGTGGTAAGAGGTCGTTCTGGTTTTGTGAGTACCCATGACCCGACACATTTCCTGAAACACCTGAGATACAAAATTTCTTCCTTGATCGCTATGGATTTCTAGAGGCACCCCGAAACGACAGAAGACTTCGTAAACTAGTTTATCAGCGACCGTGGTAGCTTCTTGATTAGGTATAGCGAAGACTTCTGGCCACTTCGTGAAATAATCCATCACATCCATGAAGTACTTGTTTCCGCTTTCACTTTCAGGAAACGGTCCCGCAACATCTAGGGCTATCCTTTCCCATGGTGCCCCAACTTTATACAGTTTCAGTGCACCTCTGCTCCGTGTATGAGGTCCTTTCACAGCAGCACAACTCGTATATTTGCGACACCAGTCCTCAACGTCGGCGCGACAGTGGATCCAGTAAAACCGCTCACGTATCTTCAACAGAGTCCTTTTTACTCCCATATGGCCCCCTGAACATCCATTATGGTAGAGCTGTAGCACATCTGGTACCTTAACTTTAGGGACGACCATTTGCAAATGACAGCTGTCTCCTCGAGCATTTTACCATTTGCGGCACAAGACTCCATCCTGCATAACTAAACTGTCCCATTGCGCCCAATAACTTTTTGTGATTGAACTCATTGAAGCGACGTCACTCCACATGGGTTTAGGAGCACTTGCTTTAATCCACTCAAATATTGACTTGATGTCTGCGTCGTCCTGTTGAGCATGTTGTAGGCTTTCTTTCCATTCGTCGCTCAGATCCGTTTTAAGCATCTACACAGGTATGGCTTGCTTTATCTCCTGTTTGGCACAGTGCTTACAGTCTTCAGGGCAAGGTCTTCTTGACAATGCGTCTGCGTTGCCATGGGATCTCCCACTGCGATGTTCATTCACATCTCTATCAGCAGTCCGCTCTGGGCAACTGGATCGAAGGTGGCCCCTCTCACCACATGTGTAGCACCTAGGGCTATACCTCGTGAAACGGTCGCGAGCCGGTGATGCTACAACTTCCCTGACGCGGCGAGATCGATGATCCTTTCGTACGGCTTCGACCTCCAAAGCATGAGCCAAGGCGTCTTTGAGAGTCTCATGGTGCCCGAGTCTCACTGCAGCCCTGACTTCCAGGTCGTGGATGCCGTCGATGAATGCTTGCACCAGATTCCCATCGATGAGCGCAGGTACCGACTGGTATGCTTTCCGTACCAGTTTCTCAACTTCCAGGGCCCACTGTTGCAAGTTTTCACCAGTGCACTGGACACGATCCTTCAGCTGCGCACGCTAAACGTGTTCCAGGTGAGCGTCACCGTATCTGGCTTCCAAGGCTTCTAGTAGCTGCTCGTAGGATATATCGTCTCCGAGAGCTTCTAGAATGGTTAACGCCTTGTCTCGCAGACCTAATGTAAGCGCAGTCATGGCCTGGGCTTTGCTCCACCCGTTTGCCTTCTTAACGGCCTCAAACTGCTTTTTATAGGCCGACCATGAAGATGTCCCATCAAATGGCGGTACTTTAAATCCACGTGCTGAGGGTACAGCACGTAAGGAAGTCACAATCCCATCTCCAGCTTTCAGATTTCCCAGCTCTTTCCTCACATCCGTAATCTGGCTTTTTACATCTTCTATCCGAGTTTCGGCTTCCGTGATGCGGTTCTCAACATGATGAACTTGATCCTTCATCACATTCACTCCTTGCCAAAAGTCGCTCGAAGATCTTTCATGAGGAGCGTCTGTTCCTCCTGGCGGCGTGCCTGCTCCTCTTTGTCACGCAGCAGCTGTTCTTCCAACCGGCGGGCCTGCTCCTCCTGGCGGCGTGCCTGCTCCTCCTGGCGGCGTGCCTGCTCCTCCTGGCGGCGTGCCTGCTCCTCCTTGTCACGCAGCAGCTGTTCTTCCAACCGGCGGGCCTGCTCCTCCTGGCGGTGGGCTTGCTCCTGTAGCATCGCCATCAGCGCAGCAAAGTCTGGAGGTGCTGGCGCTGGAGATACCGTGGACGGGCCAGCTTCCACCGTTGGCTGCTGCTGACCACCCAACCTCTCCGGCGTATTACCTCCGAAGCGCCTGCTGTCCAACTCCTGCTGGCGCTGACCCCTGGTACGGACGCCCTCTGTGTCTTCTTTTGGTAACACCGGCATTGTTCAAATCCCACTTCTGACACCAATTGTTACGAGCCGGGGTTCTACGGAATTAAAAATGCCGATCAAACTACCACAAAACACTTTATTTATTACACCACTAATTTACACTTCACTATAAGCTTCACTGAACACTTTTAATCGCACTTGAACTCGCAGGTATAACTCGTATTATCGCTCCGGAAATACTGATCCTCTCCCGCCCAAGCGCTCAGCATATATAGGGCGTTCATTGGTCTAGAAGTTTCAGCCGAGAATCATCGCGAACACTCTGTCACTGTCCCGAACCTTCTAGATGTGTCGAGAAACGCGTTCGTAGAAGTTACCTTGAGAGAATATTCCAGAAACACGTTACGTAGTAGTACTGCGATTTGCTACTAGATGGCGCTGAATTTGGTAGTCTTATTACTCGCTACGAGATGGCGTTACAATATGCTAAGCAGGTGATTACATATTTGAGCCATTTGGTGCTCGCCGTATTATAGAGACATTGCTAAACGCTAAATCGATGCTTCTCATTACCAGAAGGCTAGCTATTTTCTGGCCCAAAGCATAAGTATCGCCATCTAACGTGGCAACACAGCTAGCAATCTGGGAACCTTCCCAGTCGGCAATGACGCCGAGGATTTTTTAAACGATATTTTGTAATGTAAATATTTTTAGTAGAAGTCAGAAGTGTGTTTATTTATTTAATTACAATGCTAAATTATCGAATCCAAAAGTTTTGTTACTATATTTGATGAGACTTACAGAAATTAAATAAAAAAATTCTTAATTTGATATTTTATTATTGATCCCACCCACTTCGGTCCTTAATCCTGCCTCTTCCATTACAAACTACTTGCATGGGAGGAACTGCGAATGGAACCAAATGCGAATGGGACTAACCGCGAATTGAACCCACCGCGAATGGAACCAACTGCGAATGGGACTAACCGCGAATGGGACCCACTGCGAATAGGATTAACTGCGAATGGGACTATTTGCGAACGGAGGACAAAGTGCGCATAACCCTATATAATTATCCAAGACAAAACACTCCGTGTGAAGGCTGACCAAGTTCCCCTGGCCCATCAAAGTTATGATATGGAGATGTGCCAAGTTCCACGAAATTCGGGACATCAACGAACTTGGTGCCGTACCTTAACTGAAGATGACAAACGAATTCTTATAACTTTTGACCAGAACTAGGAAAATCATGGATGAATATTTACCAAAATTAGGTATGATTTAGTAGCATTCTACCATACTACCTCGGTGGCACAATGGTACTATGTACGGACTGCCACGCTCGAGGTCTCGGGTTCGATTCCCAGGTCTGGTGGATAATGTATAATTCTCTTTAGAATTTTACCCAGATAATTATCCCAGAGTCTGGAACTTGTGCCCGGTAAATGGCAATAGGCTCGCCCCCTATTACATGGGACCTAACATAGCTGGCGAGATGTGGATGTGTTTGCACACCTCTGCCTACCCCTACGGGGAAAAAGGCGTGATGCTATGTATGTATGTATAGTAGCATTCGAGAGTATTTAGTAAACAAAATCTGAGTTTTGTAGTATTAAAAGATAAAAATATAAACGTTTAGTTTTTCACGTTTATACAAACCTTGTAAGAGTGTAGGCCGCTTTTTTGTAGCCATCCGATCTTGGTCGGGTTATGTAGGTTTTCGGTGCTTAGTCTGTATTTTAATTGTTTCTCTTTAATTACTGAATTTAATGAGATGAAATTTGGCACGTGAGTAGTTGAATTAATAAACTAATTATTGGAATACATTTTACTATGCAATTACTTTAGAACGTCGTGATAGTTGACTGCTTTGTAAAGAGTGGTCTATTCATGGTAAATTGTCCTATAACTCCCTAATTACTAACGGAACATCATTGATACCTACTTGGCAAGATGTTGCAGACACTCTGTTGCAGGTTTGTATAACGTGAAAATCTAGACCCGTGCATACTTTAAGAACTAAGACCTAATAAGCGTATTTTACGTTTATATTTTTATCCTTTAAACCCTACGATTTTTTTCTAAATTTGTTTTTTAAACAAATATAAACAAATTCAAAACAACGTACCTATGTAAAAATCTACAGCTCTCCATATAAGCGCTTTATATGAAAACTAGCAAATGGCCAAACGTTCGCGTAGCGGAAACTTAAATTTCTCCGAAGTTTATGCACTAATTTTATTCATACATACACAATTACACACAAATACACACACATTTTTGGATACATTTTTTTTCTTCAAGTCCATAGATAAAAAAAAGTTCCGCCAGGACAACGTTCGCCCAGCGGAATCAGTTTTTGGCGAATTTCTCCACAATGGCTGCATGCACAATTTTTTTTTACCATACACAATTATAAGACGTCATACACTAAATATCTGCATAATTAAAATCTTTAAACCTTTAAACCACCTTAAAGTTTGTCTCTCTAAATACCTGTCCATCCTAAGGTTGCCTGTAAGATATTGCTTTTAGCGATAAGGCCGCCCTTTGTACATCCTGTATTTTTTGTACCCTATGATATTTTTAAATGTGTGTACATTAAAGTTTATTCAATTCAATTCAATTTAAATTCAACAACATTCCGCTGCGCGAACGCACACGACTTTTACTACTCAATGTAGTTTTTATTATTGAGCTCTCGACGAACGTCTATGCCAAGGTCTAGGTAGTCTTCATTGGTAATATTGCATTCTGAAGAGTTGGTAGAGGGGGGAGAAGGAAAGGGGATTTCTTCGCTGTAAATGCACACGCCTGTGTTTTGCGGAGATTGAGCTCGACCAAGTTCTTCGGCTTTCCGCGTGTCGAGTGATCGCAGCACTGCCCGTACGTCACATTGCCAATATTCAACTGTGTTTGGCGATGGCGGGGGGCTGCAGGCTACTGTCGTCGACTTGGGAATTAGCCGCACAGAGGTGACTGCACGGTTTTGGCCAGTTGCCAGTATCCACGGCTGCCCGTGGAATGGGATGTGAGCTCCTGAAGTCCTGAGCAAGACGCGCGACGCGCTGGGCATCCGCTCTCTTGAAGACCCTCTTGCTGGACCTAGTGGCCCTATTGTACGCCGCTTTGAGGCGGTCCGCGTTCGGATCACGTGCCGCCCGAGCCCTGATCCAGGCGCGATATGCCGACAGTTTTTTCCGGACAGCCTCGGCACAACATAATAATTAAGCAATTATAATATTTTTTATCCTCATACCCTAAAGTGGAGGGATGAATGTTTGTATGGGAGTTTCGTGATATTTAAAGATAGAAACTTAAAATTTTGATTATTCAGGGAAAGGCATTCAAAATTTGCAATAAAAATGTAAAATTGCAAAAACTTACCTATGGAGTAGAATAAAATAGGGGAGAATAGTGCGTAATTTGTTACCATTTAACTCAAAATCTAACAATTTAAAAAAGTCTTTCACCTTAAGACAATTACCTACATAATTCCTGAGTAAAATTAGTCTGGGTTGTATTTTGGGAATGGGAGGTGGAGACTCAAGTATTCTAAGAGTGACTTACAAAAAGTGGTGTACCTTGCTTTTTGGCCTCAGCCTTACATGTAATGTTTTGGTGGAATTAGAATGTCCAGCAGGACAGTAGAACCGCAACCTCAGTTTCCTTTCAGTTGTGATCCTACCAACAAATCTAGTGACCTACCTGCCGGAAGGATGCCACAATGTGCTCCTACCGCCTTCACAAACGTTGAAGCGCGAGATGTCTTCTACTTACAGCAAGAGGAACGAAGGAACCCTATAACTACACAGTATTTAGGTACACGAATTTTACACATTAATTGTAATTATCAAGACAAACATAAAATAAGTAATGTAGAGAAAAATACTCTTTTATTAAACTCGCCAACTGATGCAAATTTCTTTCCTTTTCTTATTCCTTAGACAATCGTTTCGGTTCAATCAGAATTTATTATTTTAAAACCACTTTCTTCAATTAGGTCATTTGCCAGACTGCCATTACATGAATCCGTTAGGGACCTCAATGTTTTAGCGTGCCGTCTACGTAACTGTGTAGAAGTTATACGGGAACTGCATCAACCAGAGTGTTTGGCCTCTCCAGAACTCGCGAACACCATCTAAGGAGAATTAACCCCCATTTTTCTCCATAGAGGTACACGTTTTATTTTATTTTATATATTTAGGTCGACAAATTGACGCCACCCGCCTGATGGTAAGCTGTGGCGACGTCTGGCGATTGTGGGCGACTCTCATAGTACACAGGAATACTATAGAGAGTGGTCTTCAACTTGACGACCCAGTAATGTGCCTCTTCACGCTTCGCTTAAAGAACCCAGGATTATATGTTGGAGGAAACACGTGCGCGGGCAGGGCGTTCCAAGCCACCATCGTTCGGCAGAGAAACGAACGTTTAAAACGCTCGGTTCTCGCGAAGACGGTTTCCACGGTATGAGAGTGACATCTCTGCCCGGCACGCGTTGTTCGGGATCGGAAGGGAGAGGGTGGGATCAGGTTGAAGATCTCTTCAGAACACTCACCATGGTAAATACGGTAGAAAGCGGCCAAGGAAGCAATTGTTCGGCGCTGTGCTAGCGGCTCAAGGCTTCCTGTTACCTCCGGACTGTCTATAATGCGAATACCACGTCGCTGCATAGCGTCGAGAGCGTCCAGCAAATACTTCGCGGAGCCGTCCCAGAGGTGAGAGCAGTATTCCACACAGGGTCTAATCTACGTTTTGTAAAGCAGACACCTCTGGTGCGGTGTAAAGAATCGCTTTACCTTGTTCAGTATTCCTAGTTTCCGCGAAGCTAGCCCAATACATCTCTCAATGTTATTTGTGTTATTGAGCTCTCGACGAACGTCTATGCCAAGGATGTCTAGATTGTCCTTCATTGGTAATATTGCATTCTGAAGAGTGGGTAGGGCAAGGAAAGGGGATTTTTTCGCTGTAAATGCACACGCCTGTGTTTTGTGGACATTGAACTCGACCAAGTTCTCGGCACCCCATTGGGAGAGACTGTCGAGGTTTCGGTCGAGAACTCGCCGTACCTTTCCATAGCCTCACCCCATACATGCGTGACGAATGCCAGGAGGTCACCCGTTGATCGTTTTGGCCTGAAGCCATATTGTCGATCATTGATTAGCGAGTGATCCTCCAGGTATCGCATGAGCTGCTTATTGATAAGGAGCTCAAGTACCTTGCAAATGATTGAGGTGACAGCTATGGGTCGATAGTTGCCTGGATCGGGTCGATCCCCTTTCTTGGGGATCGGTTGTACGTTCGCCTCTTTCCAGACCTCCGACACGAGCTCTGTAGAGTATGACAGGCTGTACAGACGCGTTAATACTGGAGACAACTCAGCAGCACATTTTCGTAGCACCACCGAATGAATGGAATGGAATGCCGTCAGGACCACTGGCTTTCCGCGTATCGAGTGACCGCAGCACTGCCCGTACATCACATTGCCTGATAACAATATAGCATAGTGTGGCCACAGTTGGCGATGGCGGGGGGCTGTAGGTCACGGTCGTCGACCCGGGAATTAGCCGCAAAGAGGTCTGCGAGCATGTCCGCCTTCTCTTGGGCTTTGTGAGCCAGTGATCCATCAGGAAAACGCAGTGGTGGCAGCGAGCGTTGGCAAAAATTAGACTGTATGGCTTTGGCCAGTTGCTAGTATCCACGGCTGCCCGTAGGATGGGATGTGAGCTCCTGACCAAGCCGCCCGACGCGCTAGGCATCCGCTCTCTTGAAGGCCCTCTTACTGAACCTAGTGGCCCTATTGTACGCTGCTTTGAGGCAGTTCACGTGCCGCCCGTGCCCTGACCCAGGCGCGATATGCCGACTGTTTTTTCTGGCCAGCCTCAGCACATTCACGCCCGAACCAGGGGCGAGCTTTGCATATGCTGGCAACATCAGTGAAAGGGATATAATATTCTATCCCTAGACTGATCTCGCCAGCAACGGCAGCAGCGCTATCCGAAGGCGCCTTCCCTACAAAGCAGCGCTGGCTCCACGGGACGGACGCAAAGTAATCGCAGAGACCGTCCCAGTCTGCCGACGAGTAGTGCCATAGTCGTCGAGTCATATGCCCAGCACGAGCAGGCGATGGCACTTGGAAGCTGGCGTGCACCACACAGTGGTCGGAAGTGCCCAGTGGGGCGCGTACCGACACACTGTACTCGGCTGGGCGACTCGTCAGCAGTAGATCCAGCAAGGCGGGCGTGTGGTCTGACCTGTCAGGTATCCGGGTGATCCCCTGTACCATCTGGGTCAGCCCGTGGGAGAGAGCGAATGCATGGGCGGTTCGTCCCGCATGATCGGTCCTAAGGGACCCCAGCCACTCAACGTGATGACCGTTAAAGTCCCCCAGGAAAACCAGGTCAGCGTTCGGGAACCGCACGTCAGCCATCTCGCTGAGGTATTCGAAGAGCCTTGTTGTCCCAGTGTCCCCTGTGTGGGAGCGGTAGACGCACACGTAGATCTGGCACATAGAGCCATGATCCACGTGCAGCCAAAAGACGGAGTAGGAAGGGTTCTCTAGACAGCGCAACCGGCGGCAGCAAACATCCGCCCTAACGAACACGCACACTCCGGCTTTGTCGCGGAATTGTTCCTCGATGACATAACCCGGGTAACAGAGGTAAGACGTGTCGTCAGGGCGGCGTATCTGTGTCTCCCTTAGGAACATCACAGAAGGCCGTGCCGTCTCTAGGTGATGGTGGACGGTATCGAGGTTCGCATGGAGTCCGCGGATATTCGCGAACTCCACCTCAAAAGAAGTCAACTGTGTTGTGTGCTGCTTTCTAGGGGCCGCTGTGTACCGTGTATTAATAAAATTTGTTGCACTGTCATGGTGAGATATGGGGAAGCGTGAAGACAGGGCGTTATCTGGTGCGGCAGTATGTGAAAAAATGCAGAGGCTAGCTTCGTCTAGAACCGTGTGGTTAGGTCGGAGCCGACCCGCCGGACGAAAGGGCTCCCAAACCCCCCTGATGCAAGGCCGCCGCTACATTTTCGCGCTTTCATGTATCTACACTTTGATACTCATCAAATAATCTTATAATTTCATGTATAGCACAATCTGCATCTATTTTCCTCATACCCTTCAATGTGCCAACAACATGTTTGGTAAAGAACCAGAAAGGTTGTTCAGGAGATGTGTCAGACGCTAGAGGCCTCATAGCTTGCACTAGATCGTCTAAAACCACCTTACATCGGGTTTTATTGTTCGCCCTTTTTATGATATTCGCCTTTCTACGTGGCCTGTCTGTGCGCTGTCCTTGTTGTCGTATCTCAATCAATAAGTTATCAGTTTCAGAATGTAGCTCTTCTTTAACATCCATGTTGGTTGTGTTCTGAGGTGCATGATAATTCTGTAAAAATTAAATTTTTGCATTATACATGGGGCACACTAACTGAATTTCGAATGTTATATTTTTTTAAACGTTGCAACCTTCTTATTAATAAAGAAAAACAATTGGCGGGAAATCATTTGTCAATTGTTTTTTATCACACATAAAAGTTCTACGTATGCAACGAAAATGGAATTACAAATATTTTTTTTTTGTAAGTCGAAAAGATTTTAGAGTGATGATCTTTTATGATTTTAAAAGTTCTCTCTCTCCGCAAGACTGTGCCGCTCGTCTTCAAAATGCTTTTGTGAGAGAAGCACCTTGTTTGAGCACCGTGAGGCGATGGTTTGCTGAATTTGAGAGAGGTCGAGTTTATTTACATGACGAATTTCGTGAAGGGCGACCTTCAAATAATATAATGTGGCTACTGTTAAGCGGTTAATTGAAGAAAACCCGCGGACTACCTATGAGACAATTCGAGGACTATTGGGGATTGGTATTAGTCAAATCCAGAAAATTTTACACGCAGAATTGAAAGTTTGGAAACTTTGTTGTCGTTGGATTCCTCATGAACTGATAGCGGAGCAGAAGCGGGCTCGTGTGGAATGGTGCTCACAGATGCTACTGAAGTACGACCACGGAGATTCTAATGCTGTTTTTGACATTGTCACAGGAGACAAAACGGGGATTTGTTGTTTTGAACCCGAAAAAAAACAGCAATCTTGTGAATGGGTGTTTGAAAATGAGAACAAGCCAACAAAAGTGAGGCAGGCGAGAAACGTTGGTTACAAAATAATCGCGTTATTTTTCTCAGTTACGAGTCCTATCTGTACAATTCCACTTGAAGATCAAAAGAGTGTTTATGCCGAGTGGTATTCTACCATTTGTTTACCCAGGGTGTTAGAAACAGTTCGCGAAAGACGACCCAAAAGCCGCGTTCTCCTACATCATGACAACGCTTCTTCACACACGGCCAACAAAACAACGTCATTTTTAGCTTCCGAAAAAGTACAACTCGTCACCCATCCTGCGCATAGCCCCTAACTAGCACCCTGTGATTTCTGTATTTTCCCCAAAATCAAAGATTTGATGAGAGGTTTCACTTTTACCAACTCCGAAGAGGCAGTGATAGTGTTCAATCAGCACATAGAAAAAATGCCTTTAGATCTGTGCTCCTCTGTGTTTTAAAAATGGTTTGGTCGCATGAAAAAATGTTTAAAATGTAAAGGAGAGTATTTTGAAAAGCAATAAACATAATATTTTGGTTTTAACATGTTGTTTTTTTAAGTTACGCAAAATTTATAGTATGACCTACGTATTTTTCATTTTAGCTTTTCTTTATTCTATTGATTAGAGAACACAGCACGTTGAAAAACACATTGTTCTTCACTATTATAAACTAGCGGACGGCCGCGGCTTTCACATACCCTTGGGATAAAAGTAGCCAAAAACTTTTTTTTTTTTTTTTATATTTGGTTCGCCAAGTTGACGCCGCCCGCCTGGTGGTAAGTCGTGACGACGTCTAGCGATTGTGGGCCACTCTCACAGCACACATTACTATTGAGAGTGGCCCTCAACTTGACGACCTACTGATGTGCCTCTTCACGCTCCGCTTAAAGAACCCAGGATTATATGTGGGAGGAAACACGTGCACAGGCAGGGCGTTCCAGGCCACTATCGTTCGGCAGAGAAACGAACGTTTAAAACGTTCGGTTCTCGCGAACATGCTATCCACTGTGTGGGGGTGGCATCTCTGCCCGGCACGAGTCGTTCGGGATCGGAAGGAAGAGGGTGGGATCAGATTGAAGAGCTCTTCAGAACACTCGCCGTGGTAAATACGGTAGAATGCGGCCAAGGAAGCTATTGTTCAGCGCTGAACTAGCGGCTCAAGGCTTCCCGTTACCTCCGGACAATCTATAATACGGATAGCCCGTCGCTGCATAGCGTCGTGAGCGTCCAGCAGATACTTCGCGGAGCCGTCCCAGAGGTGAGAGCAGTATTCGACGCAGGGTCTAATCTGCGTCTTGTACAGCAGACACCTCTGGTCCGGTGTAAAGAATCTCTTTACCTTATTCAGTATTCCTAGTTTCCGCGAAGCTAGCCCTATACATCTTTCGATGTAGTTTTTACTATTGAGCTCTCGACGAACGTCTATGCCAAGGATATCAAGGTTGTCCTTCATTGGTAATAATGCATTCTGAAAAGAGGGTAGGGGAAGGAAAGGGGATTTCTTCGCAGTAAATGCACACGCCTGTGTTTTGCGGGCATTGAACTCGACCAGGTTCTCGGTACCCCATTGAGAGATACTGTCGAGGTTACGGTCGAGATCAGCCACGAGTCGTCGTCTCTCCTCCTCAATCTCAGATCGCCCCGCCGTCGGACGAACCGAGTAACTCCCGTGCAGTGTGCTGTCATCTGCATAGCAATGAATGTTCCCGAGGGATAGCATATCATTGTTATGCAGAAGAAAGAGAGTTGGTGATAGTACGGACCCCTGCGGTACCCCGGCATTCACTTGCAAGAAGCGAGAAGCCTGGCCATCGCAGAGGACCCGCACTCGGCGCTCGTTTAAAAAGCTGGCAATCCAGCTGCACAGTTGAGGAGGTAGACCATATGCCGGAAGCTTGGAAAGGAGCGAAGCATGCCAGACCCCATCGAAGGCTTTGGCGATGTCCAGGCTAATAGCCAAGGACTCGCCGTGCCTTTCCATAGCCCCACCCCAGACATGCGTTACGAGTGCCAGAAGATCACCCGTTGATCGCTTTGGCCTGAAGCCGTATTGTCGATCATTGATTAGCGAGTGATCCTCTAGGAATTGCATGAGCTGCTTATTTATAAGGAGCTCAAGCACCTTGCAAATGACTGAGGTGACAGCTATGGGTCGATAGTTGCCTGGATCGGACCGATCCCCTTTCTTGGGGATCGGTTGTACGTTCGCCTCCCTCCAGACCTCCGGCACGAGCCCAGAAGAGTATGACAGGCGGTACAGACGCGTTAATACTGGAGACAACTCAGCTGCACATTTTCGTAGCACCACCGCCGGAATGCCGTCAGGGCCACTGGCTTTCCGCATGTCGAGTGACCGCAGCACTGCCCGTACATCACATTGCCTGATAATTGTGTGGCCACAGTTGGCGATGGCGGGGGGCTGCAGGCCACAGTCGTCGACCCGGGAATTAGCCGCAAAGAGGTCTGCGAGCATATCCGCTTTCTCTTGGGCTTTGTGAGCCAGTGTTCCATCTGGGTAACGCAGCGGTGGCAGCGAGGGCTGACAAAAGTTAGATTGCACGGCTTTGGCCAGTTGCCAGAATCCACGACTGCCCGTGGGATGGGAAGTGAGCTCCTGACCAAGCCGCGCGACGCGCTGGGCATCCGCTCTCTTAAAGGCCCTCTTACTCGACTTTGTGGCCCGGTTGTACGCTGCTTTGAGGTGGCCCACGTTGGCATTCACTTGCAAGAAGCGAGAAGCCTGGCCATCGCAGAGGACCCGCACTCGGCGCTCGTTTAAAAAGCTGGCAATCCAGCTGCACAGTTGAGGAGGTAGACCATATGCCGGAAGCTTGGAAAGGAGCGAAGCATGCCAGACCCCATCGAAGGCTTTGGCGATGTCCAGGCTAATAGCCAAGGACTCGCCGTGCCTTTCCATAGCCCCACCCCAGACATGCGTTACGAATGCCAGAAGATCACCCGTTGATCGCTTTGGCCTGAAGCCGTATTGTCGATCATTGATTAGCGAGTGATCCTCTAGGAATTGCATGAGCTGCTTATTTATAAGGAGCTCAAGCACCTTGCAAATGACTGAGGTGACAGCTATGGGTCGATAGTTGCCTGGATCGGACCGATCCCCTTTCTTGGGGATCGGTTGTACGTTCGCCTCCCTCCAGACCTCCGGCACGAGCCCAGAAGAGTATAACAGGCGGTACAGACGCGTTAATACTGGAGACAACTCAGCTGCACATTTTCGTAGCAACACCGCCGGAATGCCGTCAGGGCCACTGGCTTTCCGCATGTCGAGTGACCACAGCACTGCCCGTACATCACATTGCCTGATAATTGTGTGGCCACAGTTGGCAATGGCGGGGGGCTGCAGGCCACGGTCGTCGACCCGGGAATTAGCCGCAAAGAGGTCTGCGAGCATATCCGCTTTCTCTTGGGCTTTGTGAGCCAGTGTTCCATCTGGGTAACGCAGCGGTGGCAGCGAGGGCTGACAAAAGTTAGATTGCACGGCTTTGGCCAGTTGCCAGAATCCACGACTGCCCGTGGGATGGGAAGTGAGCTCCTGACCAAGCCGCGCGACGCGCTGGGCATCCGCTCTCTTAAAGGCCCTCTTACTCGACTTTGTGGCCCGGTTGTACGCTGCTTTGAGGTGGCCCACGTTGGGGTCGCGCACAGCCCGGGCCCTGATCCAGGCGCGATATGCCGACTGTTTTTGTCGAACAGCTTTGGCACAATCTCGCCCGAACCAGGGACGGGCTCTGCGGATACTGGCGACATCAGTGAAAGGGATGTAATAATCCATCCCTAAACTGATCTCGCCAGCAATAGCAGAAGCACTATCCGAAGGAGCCTTTCCTACAAAGCAGCGCTGGCTCCAGGGGACGGACGCATAATAATCGCGTAGACCGTCCCAATCCGCTGACGAGTAGTGCCATAGTCGTCGTGACGTTTGTACAGGACGTGCAGGAGGTGACACCTTCATGCCAGCGTGAACAACACAGTGGTCGGAACTACCCAGTGGGGCTCCTACCGAAACACTGTACTGGGCTGGGCGACTCGTCAGCAGTAGATCCATCAGAGCGGGCGCGTGATCTGACCTGTCTGGTATCCGGGTGATCCCGCATACCATCTGGGTCAGACCGTGGGAGAGAGCGAACGCATGGGCGGCTCTACCCGCATGATCAGTCTTGAGGGACCCCAGCCAATGTGATGGCCATTGAAGTCCCCCAGAAATACTAGGTCAGCGTTCGGGAACCGCACCTGCGCTTCATCAGCCGTCTCGCTGAGGTACTGGAAGAGCTTTGTTGTCTCAGAATCCCCTGTGTGGGATCGGTAGACGCACACGTAGATCTGGCTCATAGAGCCATGGTCTAGGTGCAGCCAAAGGACGGAATTGGAGGGGTTCTCTAGGCAGCGCAACCGGCGGCAGCAAACATCCGCCCTAACGAACACGCACACCCCGGCTTTGTCTCGAAATTGTTCCTCGATGACATAGCCGGGGTAACACAGGTAAGACATGTCGTCAGGGCGGCGTATTTGTGTCTCCGTGAGGAACATCACAGCGGGCCGTGCCATCTCAAGGTGGTGGTGGACGGTATCGAGGTTCGCATGGAGTCCACGGATGTTAGTGAACTCCACCTCGAAATGTGAAGTTGTGGGGTTTCCTAGGGCCGCTGTGTAACGTTTATTTCTTTTTTGTTGCACTGCCATTGTAGATTTTGAAGAAGAAGCGTGAAGACAGGGCGACATTTGGTGCAGCAGTAAGTGACAAAGCGCAGGGGCTAGCTTTGTCTAGAACCGTGTGGTTAGGTCGGAGCCGACTCGCCGGACGGAAGGGCTCCCAAACCCCCCTGATGCAAGGCCGCCGCTACCTCACACCGGACCTTCTTGAGAACAACAAGAAAACCTAAGCCTAAGTTTGCCTAAGCTTTATCAGTAAATCGGCAGGTACTCCACTTGTAATGGGTTATCTTGGGCCTATAGGTACATACAGGGAATACAATATACATGTACACAGGTCTGGTGTACACAGACAGAAGTGAATTAAGACACCAACATTTTGCCGGCTATTCTGTTGGTCCCATGTAATAAGAGGGCAGCGTAATTACCTAGCACTATATAGAATATAAAATCAATAACCATTCTGTAATCTGAACCTAAATTCCAACAGTTATGACCGATGTTACATGCCTAGAATGCAGCCCAGGCAGAGAATGTAAGGCACAAATTCATATTTTTAGTAGATCTCTAGAATAAGTTATTAAGAACTGACTTTTCTCCAGTAGCCTGATAAGAAATAAAAAAATTACCTCATCAGTGAACTCGTCCTTTTTAGATGTCTCTCTTAAGAACTGTAAGGGCTTCCACAGTGGCCAGCACGGCACATATATGTCCGCTACACTCTTAGCGGTTTCTTTGGACTTGTCGACCTTTCTTAAATTGTGGTTAAAAGTACTTCGAATATTTACCCACCGATCTCGAACTGAACGAGCTGTAATAATTAAGACAAATACACAAATATGCATAAATTTCTTTCTTTTGGGGATAACTGGTGTGATACCTGGTCTGTGATTCTTGGTCCCACATTGGCGGGTGCGGCTCTTGTGCCCTATGTGGCTTTAATATGTTTTCATTGTCGGTTATGTGTAAAAGCTATGTAGTGAGTTCATGTACCACTAAGAAATAATGTCATCATAATATCTAAGGGTGCATACCAACATCTTTATAGCCCAAGTCATCCTCACCTAAACACGCTGCTAACAATCGGACAAAGCTCTGGCAAATATACCTACCCAGTCCCCAGAAACGGCAATAGGCTAGCCACCTATGACGTGGGGAGTGGCGAAACGGGCGTAATAAGCGCCTGTCTTCAAGTTCGGCGGTAAAGACGTGATTTGTGTTTGTGTGTGTACAAATCCAAAGTCGAATCAATCTTACCAGTGAAACCACGACTCAGTTGAGAAGCGAATTCAGCATAAGCTTTATATTTCTGCTGAATGTGATGGTTAGTATTTCCAGTTAGGCGCCAAATATATTCTCTTTGACGTACAAATGCAACCAACTCTAGTTCCAACTTTCGTGTCCAATAACATGGTTTACGAGGCATATTGAAATAATATTCTTAAATATGTAATTTACCTACATATACACTACTACATATTACCTACTTGAATTGTGATTGAATTAAAATTTGTATTCGTACAAATAATATTTGTGTTCGTATCGTTTAGGTAACAAAGAGTACAATAAATTATAATTTAAATTATACGGTAACACAACCTGAACTCAACTGACTGCCTGCTAGCTGCTCCGAGTGCTCTGCTTGCTGGATGCAAAGAGTATATAATAATCACTACGTTTAGCTGGATGATAGTTGGATTGGATGATTGATTGCAGCCTGGCGCAACTTCCTAGTAAAAAAATTAACTATGAAACGTGAGCTAGAAATAATGGCGGCTATTGCCCTCTCGCTTTAATATCTATTCGGCCTTGTCAAACGCACGCAAACCCAATTATTTTCTTATCTATGGTCTGGTCTATGCCGCCAAGAAAACAACAACAACTAAGTTCATTTATTACAAACTAACAATATTTGTGTGTGTACCTAAGTAGGAGGTGTTGTGTATTTATATTCTCTTTGTTGTGTATTGTAAAAGTGTAAAACATGCATTATAAAACATGTGAAATATGTGGTCTAAGATCCGGCCGGTCAGTTGCCGAAAAACGAATCTTCATGGCTAAATTTCCTTTGGATGAAGACAGGTAAGCATAGATTTTTATTATTTGACTCGTATAGTAAATTATTTATGTAATAAGCTTTGTAACTTACACGAAATATAACACTAAATTACACTCATGCAATGTTTATATCAATGATACAAACTATCAATAGTGCTTGTCATTTTTTTATCGACCATCGATATTTTTGTATTTCATACTTTTTATTGACATTATTATACTAATGGTCGCCCTTTGGTCGAACAGCAGACCTTGCGTACATTAAAACATTTTTAGAAAATAAAAAAAACACGAAATAAAATTGTATTCATCAAGGAACAAATGTGCCAAATTTCGTCGAGATCGGTTAAAAACTGGCCGCTAGCCCGGAATACAAACACAGACGGATGAAAACAAAATTGGTCGGTCTCGAAATGTAGATTCTCGCACACTTTGTTCGCTCGGTCAATAACATATTACATAGTTATATACATATAACAACTCCTTAAATATCTTTGGTAGATGCAAACAATGGGTTAAAGTTACGGGTAAAGAAGACTTGGTGTATGTACCCATCGAAAAGCTACACCAATTGAAACATATATGTGGCAGACATTTTGAAACTAAGGATTTTAAGAGGAAGAAGACCCAATTAAGAACCAATGCTGTTCCGTCTGTAGGACTTACTGCACAGCCATTGGATTTCCTTTACACTGCGCCAAAATTGACGAATCAGGTAATACTTTATTATTTCTTAAGGAAAATATTACAAGCGATCATAGGATTTGCCTGTTGCTAAGTGATCATCGCCGTCGATAGACATCAATTGACTTAAAAATGCTATTCCGACCTTGGAGGGGAGATAGGCTTCCAAATTCTCTCACTCACCAAATGAACCGCATAAAAGAAAATGTTGAGAATAATATAACGTTTTCAGTTTCCTTCGTAGGTAACTCATTTTTAATAATATTTTACAGAGCTATCTTCTGTTTACGTAGAACATAACTACTGCGGTTATAAAATCGGTACACCTGGTAAGTATTACATTTTTTTAATGCATTTATTTATAATAAGAGACAGTAAAAATACTCTAAATCATTGTTATAATTTATTGCAGTACCTTCAACATAGACTGCTGACTGATCCACTACCTCCATTTGAAACTAGAGCAAAAAAGGAAATATGCTTGACAACAGGTGAGATTTTTTGATTTTCAGTATTCAAATATTTTTAATTAATTAAAATTAACTAAATTTTTTTAGATAATATGCTAACTTATTTCTGACTAAAATTCGCGGTGTAATGGATTTAGTTTACAAGATATTGTAAATATTCCAGGACTTACAAGCACAACTACAAAACCTTTGATGCCTCGGAATAGTTGCATTATTTTTAGAGACCCAGTTTAAATTCTCTTAATAATTTTTATGATTTATTGCAGTACCTTCAACATCGAATGCTGAACAAATGTCAATCAAATATTCAACTGGAAAGAAGAGGTGTTCTACTACAGGTAGATAAAGACTACGTTCAAATTGTCACAGAAACAAAAACAGAAATGTTGTAATATAATCGGTAATGGAATATTCACATACTTTTTTGTTACAGATATAACAATTATGTCAATTACGTCACCATTTGAAAGTGAAAATTCAATAAAAAAGAAAAGACTGAGTCCAAGTAAGTTGAAAACTACATAATATTTATAAAAGGTTTGAAAGCGCTTCATAATGTCAGTTAACATATTTTCTATATTACAGTACCTTAACATCAACTACTGATCCACTACTTCTATTTGAAAGTCCAACAAAAAAGGAAAACATGACAACAGGTGAGGTTTTTGGTTTTCAGTGCATATTCTATTTTTTTTAATTCATATTTATTTCTGAAAATATTTAAATATGCTAACTTATTTCTGACTTCGCCGTGTAACGGATTTAGTTAACAAGTTACTGTCAATATTCCAGGACTTTCAAGCACGACTACTAAACCTCTGACACCTCGGAATAGGAAACTAAAGATGACTGCTCCAACTAAACCTACTACACCTCGAAAAAAGAAACTATTAAATAGTATAAGACAGAAAAACATTTTGATTAAAAATCTCCGAAAAAAAGTTGTCCAAGTTGATAACATTTCTTCACCCGCGTTAAAAAGTCTTCTTGAATCGACTTTAAAGAACGAAAAACGCAAATCAAAAGGTTATCGCTGGTCAAATTAAATAAAAGCGTAGCTCTTGCCTTATATAAGAAATCACCTAAAGCATATCGATATTTTAGTCAACTTTTATCAATGCCAAGTGTAAGAACGTTGCAAACAATTTTAGAAAAAATGAAACTGTAGCCAGGTTTTGATCCCTGTGTTTTAACGCATTTGAAATCGAAAGCTGAAACATTAAAAGAGGAAGATAAGAACACTACCATTTTAGGAATAACAATAGATTCTAAATTACAATGGGGTGACCATATCATCATTTTAGCTAATAAGCTTAGCTCTGCTGCATATGCTGTGAGACGGATTAGGCAGTTGACAAATGTAGCTACTGCTAGGCTAGTTTACTTTGGTTACTTCCATAGCTTGATGTCCTATGGAATACTACTTTGGGGAAATGCAGCAGATATAGAAACAATTTTTATATTACAAAAGAGGGCAGTCCGTGCCATTTATTGTTTAGGTAAAAGAGATTCTCTTAGGGAGCGATTTAAAGATATTAATGTTTTAACTGTAGCTTCCCAATATATATTTGATAACATACTGTATGTCAGGAAAAATATATCTAGCTATACTAAAGTAAGTGACGTTACAGACAGAAATCTACGTAATAAAAATAAACTACTCCCTCCGTGTTATCGGCTTAGCAAGGTTAGTCGTAATTCTTTCAAGGGGGAAGGTATACGATTTTATAATAAATTGCCTGAATTGGTCCTTTGTAAGCCCGACAATAAATTTAAAACCTTTATAAAGACCAGTTTATGTCAAAAAGTATATTATAAGACAGTTGATTACCTTAATGATAAAAGTGTCTGGCTTGAGCATGGTGCAGACGCCTCCTAAAATGCCGTAATTGAAGCATATTTTGTACTTAGGCGACTATAATTTATTTTTTTGTTGTACTGTCAGCGTCTAATAGTTAGTTACAGTCAAGGTACTCTAATCTATAGGCGCAACCAAATAGTCAATGATATCGGTACAAACAAAGTTTCTTTATTGTTGACAGCAATAAAGTCGCTCCAGAGGGCGAGACGTTTAAAGTGTCACATAGATAGGTTCAGTCAAAGTGTTTAAAAATATCGTAACATGCTACTTGTCTCTTTGATTTCGAACATGACGTCGTAGACTGGTTTTTGTTTAAAACAGTTGTTTTTTTTTTTTTTTTTTTTTATATTTGGTTCGCCAAATTGACGCCGCCCGCCTGGTGGTAAGTCGTGACGACGTCTAGCGATTGTGGGCCACTCTCACAGCACACATTACTATTGAGAGTGGCCCTCAACTTGACGACCTACTGATGTGCCTCTTCACGCTCCGCTTAAAGAACCCAGGATTATATGTGGGAGGAAACACGTGCACAGGCAGGGCGTTCCAGGCCACTATCGTTCGGCAGAGAAACGAACGTTTAAAACGTTCGGTTCTCGCGAACATGCTATCCACTGTGTGGGGGTGGCATCTCTGCCCGGCACGAGTCGTTCGGGATCGGAAGGAAGAGGGTGGGATCAGATTGAAGAGCTCTTCAGAACACTCGCCGTGGTAAATACGGTAGAATGCGGCCAAGGAAGCTATTGTTCGGCGCTGAGCTATCGGCTCAAGGCTTCCCGTTACCTCCGGACAACCTATAATACGGATAGCCCGTCGCTGCATAGCGTCGAGAGCGTCCAGCAGATACTTCGCGGAGCCGTCCCAGAGGTGAGAGCAGTATTCGACGCAGGGTCTAATCTGCGTCTTGTACAGCAGACACCTCCGGTCCGGTGTAAAGAATCTCTTTACCTTATTCAGTATTCCTAGTTTCCGCGAAGCTAGCCCTATACATCTTTCGATGTAGTTTTTATTATTGAGCTCTCGACGAACGTCTATGCCAAGGATATCAAGGTTGTCCTTCATTGGTAATAATGCATTCTGAAGAGAGGGTAGGTTGTAAATAAAGGATCACAGCATGTATTGTTATAGAAATAAACCATAAACCAACCAACTAAAACTTAAACGGTTTCCCTAGATAAAAACCTCTTTAGACAATATGGTCTAGTATTTATTGCATGGCATTATATATTGTCTATTAGTCATAAACCAACTAGAAATAATAATACTATTATTGAACCAATAATTACATAAATATGGCTACATATCGTATTAGTGACACTAAAAACATTGAATAATATATTTGAGAGAGTAAGGTGTCTCCATAACAGATATTTCAAATGAACTGGGAATATCCGTAAGTTTCACATTAGAATTAGATCAGTTACCTATCTTGCTGAATCTTACTAATTTTTATTCATACATAACTGACATATTCTGGTTTTTTTATTTAGAGAAACACAGTATACCGTTGGATAGAGAGATGGCAAAGTGAAGGTGCTTTGCGAAACCATGTTTCATTTGGTCGTCCACGTCAATAAGGAAACTTTGTTTGTACCGATATCATTGACTATTTAGTTGCGCCTATAGATTAGAGTACCTTGACTGAAACTAACTATTAGACGCTGACTGTATTATACACTTTTTGATTTTGACACGAGACCAATGTACATTCTTCCACATTTAGTCTTAAGAAAATGTGTAAATGAGTCAATTATTTGAAAAGAGTAACCGAGAGTTTTATTGCCAGGTTCTTTCTCTCGGTTCTACTTATTGCTTTGCGAATCTGGCAGTACATGTAAATATAGAAGCAATGACATTTCTTATTTTAAGTACTTACTGACGTTTGTAAGAGCCATTTAGTGACCTATACAAATAAATAAATCATTTCATTTCATTTCAACGAAATTATATTTGACTTTCAAGACATTGTTTTCCTATCGTGAAGAAAGTAAAGAAGAATTTAAGATCGAAGCTGCTAAGGAAGACAATATAATATCGGACAATGTCACTCATCCCGTTCTGCATATTCCTGAAGTCGAAAATTTCGACAAGGACTTGGAACAAATATTTAAAGCCTTCGATAAACAACCAACTGTTTACGTAAGCGGGTATTTGGCTTCAGTGCTTTTAAAAAATGTTACTTGCGAACAATGTATTAATTCCATGAAAGTTTTAAATCCAAAGCCAAATTCTTATTATAATTACATTGCGGTACGAGAATGATGGCCTGATAAACTATCACTAACATATCCATCATTATAACTTTGCGCAAGCATAGATGTTGCAACATCTACGTTTGAACCAATTTTGTACATCGGATATAAGTAAATATTGTAAGACTGAGATGCTATCCAGTATCGACGTATCCTGGGTGTGTCAAACGCATAAAAATAAAATGGTAGATCAGTAGTTGCGCCGTCTGAGCCATTTACTGATTCGAAACGAATGCGGATTAATTAATAGTTCGTTCGCTTTAACCGAAGAAGTTTCTGCAGATTCGGCAAAGAAAGCGCAGCAATTGAGCCTTGGAAAATAGAGCCTGAAGTTTTATTTTACCATTATCACATAAAATCAATACACTACACTGTCCTAGTGTAGTGTATTCATTTTATTGAAATGTAAAAGAAAATGCAAGGAGCGCCTACATATTTTTTTTCTTTTTATCGATAAAAATTACAATTGAATAGAACATCCCTATTTCGTGATTATGTTGGTAGCTCCGGCACGTCATGTGTCATGAGTAATTTTTGTTTTGTTGGTGCTTAGTCTTAGCGCACGTTCATACAAAATGGTTTTTTTCTTTCTAAGGAACTCCCGGCTTTAAACGGTAGTGCTTATATTCTCTTTGATTGATTGATTGAATGAACGGGCTGACATGACATTGACAATTTAATAAAATTTTATGACATCTGTCTGACATAAGACTGACTGACAGGCTCATTTTTTTCGTCCATAAAGCGCTGTAATAGACCGGCTACGGCTAAGGTCTTTTCCCATGCAGCCTCATCACATGGTGAATTTGGTAAAGAAAACGGTACTAGCTAAGCTGTTCATATTTCTAAACAAACTTATTCAATCCTTTTTTAATTCTTTAACATGATAGCAAAGCGTACCTATTTAATATTTTTTTAATTAACCCGGTTGAGATTTAACCTTCAGTAAGAATTACAATATACATAATTATATACTAAAAATATTTAGGTACATTACAAAATATCGTTTAAAATATCCTCCGCGTGGCTGTGTTGCCACGTTGGGTGGCGATACTTATTCTTTTGGCAAGGAAATAACCAGCCTTTGCCATTGCTTTAAGACGTGCTTGTCGTGAGAAGCATCGATTAAACGTTTAGCAATGTCTCTATAAAGGCGGCGAGCACTCGGACCCCATAACCCCAGTGTCTCAACCCCAAACGGCTCAAATGTGTAATCACCTGCTAGGTTAGCATATTTACGCCGTTTGAAGCCTTCAGCCGATGCAGCAGCAGCGCCTGCACATTCGGATGTGCTTGGAAGGTGTGAAAGTGCTAAGGTGTCAACGCCAACGCATGTAGCGTCCCTCACCAAAGGCCTTCCCATCTTCCACGACAACGACATACCGTCCGGTCTCTTTCCATCGCTTCGTGCTAACCCATTTAGTTCACGTACGGCCGGAAGACCTGCGGTGGAAAGAGCCCTACGAATTATGTCGTTGAGAATAGCGTGCCAAGGTATACGACCTACGCTTCTGCTACAAGGAAGGCCATGGTGTACCAGATTATCGACGGCTACTCCACAGGTGCAATGATGTGGAGATACACAAGGTGTACCCAGCCGAAGGAATGCGGAAGGTTGTGTCGTCCAACTTGTACCGATGTTGGGCGATGGGAGCGCCTGAATTCATAACCCTGACTCCCATTCTCCAACTGCTAGTAGGCGCGCACGCTCTGAAACTATTAACAGAAGTGTCACTTAGAGTATTAATTCTCAATTTACAGAGCGGTGAATCCCATCCCACAATCGATGTGAGGACAGATCAGTGTCGGGGTAAGACATCCTCCAAACATTTTTGGCATCAGACTTACATCGCACATCGGAATCAATCAGTGTATTTGATAAAATTTCCCGACTAATTCCGCGGTGCTATGGACCGACGACAGAAATGCTGGCAGACTGACATCTGTGACTATATTACATTTGGTAGTAGTTAGTTGTTTGATTACGATACGTGTACGACCCGATATGTCTGAGTTGAAAGTGGTGTGGACGAACGCACGGCACTTTTCATCATTTATACCGCGTTTACACATTCGTGCGAACTTATGCGAACTAAGAAAGAGCACGAGCGTGTAAACAGGGCGCTCGTGTGGGTTCGCCGCTCGTCATAGCTCGCAAATGGCGCTCGCCTCGATGGCGGGCTTTGGGACACGAGTAAAAGGGATTCGTGGTCAACGCGAACTAGTTGTTTAGACACTCGCGTTGATTCCGTAACAAACAAAAAACCAGTCAAGTGCGAGTCGCACTCGCGCACAAAGCATTCCGTACCAAAATGGCTTATATATTTATTATATTCTGACTTTTAGTATAGAGGCACCAGAATTTGTGACGGAACAATGGCGTAGTCTTATTTGACTACAATTTGAGCGCCTTAAAATGTCGGTCATATGAAACTCATTAGTAAATATCTACGTTTTATGAAATTATCGTCTAAGTTAATGAGGGCCGAGGAAAAGAAACGAAATTATTAAGAGCTCAATGGATTAATTTAATTTCCTTATCAATTCAATGTTACCATTTTGCAACTATTCTTACAAATTGTAGAAATACTGTGCAGTAAAGTATCGTACTTTTGTAATTAAATTTTGGTTTTATAATTTTAAGAACTAGAGAAGTAAATTCAAAGTTGAATATATGGGGTACCTAGATGACGGTACCATAGCCGGGGACGCTCAGACTGTTCTAACTGACTTAGTAATGATAAAACAAAATTTTGATCTCATTGGCTTACATTTAAATTTTAATAAGTCTGAACTCTTCATTAACCACAAAATAAACACAACCTCTGCTCAATCCATAGTTAATAATTTTAATAGCGTAGCCCCAAATATCAATATAGTAACAAAGAACAGTCTAAGCCTCCTTAGTTCACCTATTTTTGATGAGGCCATTCCACCACTTCTAACAATTTCGGTTTCTAAATTTAATGAATTTTCGGACCGCCTCCTTAAAATTAGCAGCCATTCCGCTCTTTTCATCATTAAGTTTTGTCTATTTGTTCCTAAATTTACGTACCTGCTCCGCTGCTGCCCAGTGTGGAAATTTCCCCATCTAACCCAAGACTTGGACAATACAATAAAATTTCAAATTGAAGCTATCATAAATATCAGACTAAACGAGCAGGCATGGACCCAATCCTCCCTACCAATTAGGTATGGTGGCCTGGGAACCCGAAAAATCTCTACTGTAGCACTGCCAGCATTTCTGTCCTCAATCCATAGCTCGTCTGACCTCGCAGGAAAAATCCTTAAAGCCCCCGCGGCTACAAACTGTGAGATCGCGAGCTTGGTCGAGGCTGAAACTGCCTGGCTAGCTGGACCGAGGCCAAATTTCCCTCCCACTCTCAAAAATCAGAAGGCCTGGGATAACATTTCATGCCAACATATTTTACAAACCCTCATTGATACCTCGTCATCTTTAAAAAATCGCGCCAGGCTGGAAGCAGTGTCAAGACAGGAATCCGGACACTGGCTCCATGCCTACCCATCCCCCAACACTGGTACTTTCATTGAACACAACACTCTCCGACTCGCCATCGGTCTCCGGCTGGGGGCCGAGGTTTGTGTAGAACATAGTTGTGCTTCTTGTGGAGCGAGTGTGGATCGCCTAGGTCACCATGGGCTTGCCTGCTCTTCAAGTGCTAGCCGCCTATCCCGCCATGCCGCGATCAACGACATCCTGCGACGGTGTCTCGTCAGTGTAAACGTCCCTGCGATTCTGGAGCCCCAGCACATTGCACGGGACGATGGTAAGAGACCTGACGGGATGTCGATGATACCATGGAGGATGGGTCGCCCACTAGTGTGGGACGCCACGTGTGCCGACACACTAGCTGCGTCCTATCTTCCGGCAACTGCCAAACGAGCCGGCGCGGCGACCGAGGTACGTGAGCGCTCCAAGGTGGGCAAGTACAGTTGTCTCGGCACTCAATACGACTTTGTCGCATTTGGTGTCGAGACACTGGACCCGTGGGGCCCGGGCGCGCACTCGCTTTTCAAGGAGCTCAGCAAACGGCTCAGGGAGGTAACGGGAGACTTACGAGCCGGCGGATTTCTCGCGCAGCGGATAAGCATCGCCGTACATACAGCGCGGGAATGCCGCCGACATGATGGGCACCCTACCGCGGGGCCCAAACTTTTTACATTTTTTTTAAATAGTAATAATTAAATTTAGTATTAATTTCATTTTCTATTGTACCTAGTACATAATAATGTATATTGTAAATCCTATTGTAAATAAATGATCTGTCTATCTGTAGTACAAAAAAAAAAAATTAAGAACTGAATTAATAATAAATAAATAAATAAAAAATATTTTTGGACATTCTCACACGGCGTCATCTAGCCCAAACTAAGCTATAAGCTTGTGCTATGGGATCTAGACGACTGATAAACATAGTTTAATATTTTTAAATACATACATATTATACATAGAAAATACCCAAACTCCGAAACAAACATTTGTGGATCACACAAATTATTTGATTCGACCCGGAATCGAACCTGGGACCTCAGGGACGGCAGTCGTATACTCATACCACTGCGCCACCGAGGCAGTGAAGTATATTAATTAGAGATATATTTTTAAATGCATATTTTTCAAACTAAATGATTTCTGTATTTCGGGATTTCTGTAATGAAAATATAAGCAAGTAAATAAAAAACATAGTAGCAAGTGCACACGATTAAAAAGCCCCATATCCAAAGCAAAAAAAATAATTATTACTTTATTATGGCAATTGGCAATATTTGACAACTCTAGACACAGACAGACGCTGTGTCGATCGATCATTTGTTCTTCTGATTTTTCATCTGATTTGATCATTTGATCATTTGTTGATCTGTTTAATTGACAACATTTCAAATTTCTTAAAGCAATGTACACATCGTTCGGATGTCCGCGCATAGACAAGAAAACTCTGTCCGACCGATGTCTCGATTATTTCGTGATCCGTCGATCATCTAGTAAGCTAACAAATATATGACGATCTCTTTCACGCGCTGAACCGGCGCCATATATTGCGATCTCTTTCACGCGCTGAATTGGCCCCTTGCATGGGTACCTGTACCTGTATAAACCGGTTTGTTCGGGTCGATTCGTCGATCGATTGTTTGTGTACATAAAACGTAAACAATCAGTTCAATCAATCATCAATCATGACTTTAAACCGCGACCCGCGCGCGTAACGAACTTTCTTTTAGTAGGTAACTTTCTTATGTTTGTATACAATTTTTTCTGTGTAACGTGTTTTTTTATGTGTGGTTTCTTAAGCTTTTGGTGATAAACAATAACAATTGCTTAGGTATTGGTGTGTAACAAACTGATTTTTACGTACCTACATAATAAACAGTGGCTGTCATTATTACCTCCTATTTTTTATTTTTTTAATAATTATTAAAATCCTGTTTATATTATCTAAGATGTCTGATCTCGCAAGAAAAAAGAGTCCAATATGGAAGCACTTTTATATTATAAAGTGGAATAGTTATCGGGTTTCCAATTCCCACGGGACACACACGCAATACAGCCAGCATTCTGGGAACCTTCCCAGTCATCAATGGCGCGGAGGATTTTTTCAACGATATTTTGTAATGTAAATATTTTTAGTCTATAATTATGTATATTTTGTATATTGTAATTCTTATTGTAAATAAAGTGCAAATAATGATATATTTAAGAATAATATATATAATATTTAAAATATTTATATATTTAAGATTCAGTTCCTTCCCATTTTATAATGAATCACGAAACCCGAGCGAGACACGTAAAAAAAAAATTTGGGTACTACCTACCTATGCACGATCCAGAGTTCTGTGTCAAAATGATCGAGTGATCGAATCTATATGAGTCAATCACTGCATCAACGGGTCGTGCTTGACCAAGGTTTTTTGACTCACTCGGATACGACTTGCGACCCAATCTTTTTGATTCGATCAATCGTGATCGACACAGGATGTTAAAATTGTAAATAATAAAAATATAAAATCCGTAAAAGTGGTTTCATTTCATTGATACCATTTATATTAGATACTAGTTACGTGATCCCAAAGACATTCATATGAGTTATACCATTCTATATAGTCGCTTCACGGAAAATATCAAAGTTCAGTCCAATCGCAGGAAAGCCGACCCCAACTGAGTTGGGAAAAGGCTCAGTGAATGATGATGTGTAAACTAAGACTAAATTGCTTGATTAATACAAACCTTTAGAACTGAGTTTTCACATTACAATGCTTTGTTTTTCAGATCTCTGATGAAGATTATGTACCTATGTGAAGTATGTAGAGATCTTTCTATGTTCAGAGTGAATGTTAATTTACAGCAAGAACCTTCTCACAGCAATGAACCACAAGCCAGACCTAGTCACCATGACCACACCAATGTGTGTCTTATACTCGTATGTAGTTGTTTCGTAGCTCGATGATTGACTCACGCTGCTCCACTTCCTCATCTGATGATTTTTATTAAATAAAATCACCAGAGGGCGTACTGAACTGTATATATTAATATAAAACAATTACACCTGCTTGTAAAATTTAATGATCCTTTTCTTCAAGCACCTTTATGTTGCCGTGTGAATGAAACCATAGTGTCATTTGCAAAAAGGGTACAACGCAATCTATCAATTGATAGTGCAACTATTTATCCTGGTAAACGAAAATGCAGATGAAGCAAGAAACGAAAGGGTAACTGCCATTTTGACCTTGCAGGGTTAATATAGTGTAAGTGAGATAATAGAGAAATTCTAAATTATTTGCCATTTTTCTTAATTATTTTTCCGTCAGAGTCATATTATAGTAGTAATTAAGTGTTTGTAAGTATTTTTTCGGTTGTCTGGTAGGATGGGGGATCCTCCGGAACCCCCCGATCCACCGGATATTTTTATGTCTGTTGAAGAGTTTTCGCCTTCTCGTATTAGTCATCAAAAAAGACGAAATGAATCTCAAGAACATGTAGCTGCGCCCAAAAAAAACCATTTTAGATGCTGAATCTGCGTCAGTTTCGATCCAAACCATATTCAATCATCCTACAATAGTGTTAGGAGTTAAATCCTACGACGAAAATGTCAAAGGTCCGTTTGTAGTTATAGTTTCTAAAAAAGACGAAAATTTACCAGCAGGTTACTCGGTAAAACCTATTAAATTCGGTCAGTTTTTAGTTGCCCACAAAATAAAAAATATTTCCATGGGGGGAGTTAAAAGGATAGGCAGGAATAAAATGTCGGTTCAATTTTTAAATGCCGTTGACGCAAACAATTTCCTTGCGAATTCAATTTTAGTCGACAATAAATATGAGGCTTACATACCTTCATATAACGTTTCAAGGATGGGTGTAGTCCGCACAGTTCCCGTTGACCTTTCAATGGACGAATTTGTGAACTCAATAGCCCTACCCCCTGGCATTGGATACATTCTCAAAGCTCGTCGCCTCAATAGAAAAACCATTGGTAGTGACAACATGGTTACATATGTTCCAACTCAAACAATAGTCATCAAATTTAGGGGCAAATCCCTCCCTTCCCATATATACTCATTCCATACATCCCTTCCCGTAGAACAGTATGAATTTCCCACTATTCAGTGTCTCCGTTGCTGTATGTATGGCCATGTGGCTGACCAATGTCGGCAATCTTCACCTAGGTGCTACAAATGCGCACAACAACACCAGGGCAATTCATGCACCATGAGTGTTGCAGAAATTATTTGCCTTTACTGCAATCAACATCATGTAGCCACCGACAGATCCTGCCCCGAACACAAACGTCAAAAGGACATTAAATCTATCATGGCTCGTGAGGGTGTATCCTACATGGAAGCCTCACAAGCCACTCCTCTTGTTATTAAATCATTTTCAGCTGCTGCAAAATCCTCCACTCCTCAACTTTCTCAATCATCATCCGCCTCCATTTATCCCTCTCAGTCCACAACATATAAAAAAACCATATTTAAGTCTCCTCGTCCTCATGTTCCCCTTAGCAAGTCTTATGATAGGATTGCTCATCAAGCACTCATATCACAAGATGGACATTCCTCCCCTAATGGCTGTGCATTCCCAATTTCTCAGTCCTCTTGTTCTCAAGATATTTCCCAAGATCTGCAATCTTCACAAAGTCTTCTTCTTTCTGTTTTAAACATGATTATATCTATTATCTCACAAAATAACATCTCTTTACCGCCCAACGTTGCCCAATCACTTAAATTACTAATTTCTTACTTCCTCTATCATCCAATGGACCCGACTATAATACAGTGGAACACTAAAAGCCTCAGACCTAAAAAACCTGAACTGTTCTCACTGATTAATAAGTATAACCCTGTGGCGATAGCTGTCTCGGAGACATGGTTAGTACCTGGTAGTACATTTCGTATTCCAGGTTACTCATGTCTTCGGGATGACAGAGCTGATGGCTATGCTGGTTGTGCTCTTTTGCTCAGTCGTAAACAGTCTTTTGCTCAGATTACCCTTCCCTCTCACTCCCCTCATATAAATATTGTTGCTGCCAGGTTATGTAATTTGTCATTCATTTCCTTGTATATCCCTCATCCTTGCTCCACCCTGATCCCTGACCTTCTTTTACTGTTCAACTCAGTCCCTCCTCCTGTAGTCATTATGGGAGATTTCAATGCTCACCATACTTCCTGGGGGTCCAGTCTTTGTAATGCATTTGCTTATGCCTTAATAGAAGTTCTGGATGAACTTAACTTGTGCATTTTAAATTCTGGATCCCCTACCCGCCGAGTTCTCCCTTCTCAAAACCTTAGTGCTGTTGACCTCACTATCTGCTCTCCCTCTCTTTCTCTTATGTCCTCTTGGTCAGTTCTTGACCATTCTGACGGAAGTGATCATTTCCCTATTATAATAAAATTTTCTATGACTATATCTCGTCCACTGAATTTATCCCCCTCTTTTAGATACAGGTTGTCTGGAGCAGATTGGCCTGCCTATGGTACATCTTTGGAGTCCAAAATATCATCTCTGTTGGTTCCCACTGGCAGCAATATTATTCAGTCCTACAACCTATTCCGTGACTCCGTTATCTCCTGTGCGAATGTCCATATTCCCATTAAAGTCCCTTCTAAGTCCATTCTATCGACTCCATGGTGGGACGCAGAGTGTACTGACTCTGTTAAATCCAGATGCGAGGCTGAATCGAATTACAGCAGATCTATGACAGTTGAAAATCTGCTTATCTATCAACGTCAAGCAGCACTGACTCGAAGAACCCTGTCCGCAAAGAAAAAAGAAGGCTGGACCCGGTTCTGTGAGAACCTATCTCCCAGAACCCCATCTTCAATTGTTTGGAAACAAATAAAAAGATTCAGAGGATCCTGTAATATAGTCAACGATACTGACAACGATTTGACATCGTGGGTTGACGCCTTTGCTGATAGGTTAGCCCCACCATGGGTTCCTACTTATGACTCTATTCCATCCGCTGTCCGCTCTTCTGCTCCTACTCAACATGAGGGAATGTTTAATAATAACTTCACAGCTCAAGAATTCCAGCTAGCAATCGAGGGATTAAAAGACTCAGCTCCAGGGTTTGATCAAATCCCATATTCTTTTATTGTCAAGGCTCCAGTCGCTGTCCAAATTCACTTTCTGGACATAATTAATGTCATTTTTAACAGTGGGAGTATTCCTCCTGATTGGAAAACTCAAATTATCGTCCCAGTCCTTAAACCTGGTGTTGACCCATCCTCCCCTAGCAGTAGGCGCCCGATAGCTCTGTCCTCAGTGATGTGCAAGATAACAGAGCACCTTATGAAACTCTTATAAAACTCCGAAAACCAGTCCGTTTGGAATGGTTTTCGGAGAGTCGAGAAATTTTGGCTAAGTCCCAGTTTGGCTTCAGGAGGAATATGGGTACTCTGGATAGTCTTAGCATTCTAACTTCCGAGATTCGTATATCCCTCCTTCAAAAGAAATATATGGCCACTGTTTTTTTAGACATTCAAGCAGCTTATGACAACGTTCTTCTTCCGGTACTCAGAAATAAACTTCTTCAACTGAATGTTCCGGACAAGTTAGTCCATTTCTGTGCAAACCTTTTAATGGAAAGATCGATAATTATCAAGAACCAGAACTGCCTTCTTCCCCCTAGAACCATCTGGAAAGGTCTTCCCCAGGGCTCGGTTCTAAGTCCCCTCCTTTATAGTTTGTATACTTATGATGTCGAGCAAGTAGTCCAACCATTTTGCCAGATTCTTCAATATGCAGATGACTTAGCTCTGTACTCTTCGTCTTCCTCTATTGAAGAACTTTCAATAAACCTAAACAATGCCCTAATCCACTTAAATCATTGGCTTCTAAATCATGGTCTTTCTTTATCCCCTTCTAAATGCAAGGTAGTTGTGTTTACTAAGAAAAGAAATATTCCATCAGTTGACTTGCAGATTGAAGGTTTGCCAATCCCTCAATATTCTAATGCTAAATTTCTTGGCCTGTGGCTTGACTCAAGAATGACTGGGTCAACTCACTTTGATTACATTAGTAGTAAATGCATCAAAAATATTAATATCCTTCGGTCCCTTTCTGGTGCATGGTGGGGTTCTCACTCATTCAATCAAAAATTATTATATAATGCAATTGTTCGCAGCCATATGGATTACGCTTCATTTTTATTAGATCCCTGCAATAAATCTTCTCTTGCAAAACTAGACAAAATTCAGTCAAAATGTTTGCGTATTATCCTTGGAGCAATGAAATCTTCCCCAATCAATGCAATGCAAGTAGAAGCAGTAGATCCTCCTCCTTTCCTCCGTAGACAGTACTTATCGGACAAATTTCTTTTCAAACTGGTACAAAACTCTCAGCATGTCCTCTTGGATAAACTCGGCCTTCTTGGTGATTTATACAATATAGGTTCAATCTCTTGCCCTGATTTACTTGCCTGAATTTTATGAAACTATTTAAGATGCAAGGAAGGTTCCTTGCATCTTAAATAGTTTCATAAAATTCACCCGTCTCCCAAATCCTGTCATTCGGTCCCAACTAAATCCTCTGTATTCTCTTCCGTATGAAGCTATCATTTATTCTCCTCCAATAATACTTGACATGGGGGTCCAAAAACATGATATTTGTGCTAACTTTGCCTTCAATAATTCAATATCCAAAATCGATGGGTGGACTAAAATCTACACGGATGCTTCTAAGTCAGACTATTGCGGTTCTGTAGGAGCGGCTGTATGGATTCCAAAGTTCCACATTATCCTTAGCTTTAAATGTCCCTCTATGACTTCAGTTTTTACGGGAGAGTCTATAGCTATCCTTGAAGCTATTCTGTATGTTTTATCTCATAACCTAAACAATTCTATAATACTATCCGATTCCAAAAGCTGTCTCCAAGCAGTTAATTCACACCCCTTCCGCACTAAGTCTAGGTCCCCTATCATTTTTAAAATTAGAGAGGCGCTCTTTAGGTGTCATCTAAAGAGTCTTGCAATCTGTCTCGCTTGGATCCCCGGTCACTCAAACATTGCGGGTAATGAAACAGCTGACTCATGCGCAAAACAAGCAGCCAGACTAGGCTCTTTGGAGTATACTGAAATATCGACACAAGATCTGTCACAAGTTTCAGGAGACAGCTTATCTCGTGCATGGAACGAGGTATGGCGTCTGTCTCAAAAAAAGAAGGGCAAATACTATGGTGACATCCAACCACTCGTGCCCAAAAAGCCATGGTTCTTTAAGAATCGGGGCTTTGGAAAAAACTCGACATCGGTAGTTTCTCGTCTCCGCTTAAGTCATGCATGTACGCCAGCTCACTTGGCAAAGATTAAGGTTAGGGATCATTCTCTTTGTGAATGCGGTTTGGATGAAGGTGACGCGGATCACATCTTCTTCTCCTGTCCAAATCAACGAATTTTTTTTTACGATGTGCTTTCCTCTAATATTCATCTACCTACATCTTTCAAAACTCTTCTAGCCCTGGTCCATACCCCTTTTATCAAGACCCTTTGTAAATATATTGAATATAATAAATTAAAACTATAGGTACCTACCTACTTAACCTACCTACTACGTAACCATATCCCCCCTTTTTTGTGGTCTCTTATCTATTTATATCTTAATGTATTGTGTAGTTAGTAGTTACTGTAGATAGAATATTCTTTATCTATGGTAGTTTTAATTGTATTCTTTTATCTTTTATGGTATTTTTTTTTGTTTAGACTCTGACTGAGTTATGGAATTACTCGGCCACCGATCATAATTTCAACCCACAGTTAAAATCTCCTACGTTATTAGCTTTACTCACTGGTCATTGGCAAGTTGCTGCAAGTGCAAGCAGAGGCCATAACAAAGAATTGAATTGAAATTGAATCCTGGTAAACAACTTTAGACATTTGTCCATGGTGGGCGCCATGGACAAATAACTAAAGTTTAATTATACATAAACTCCCAATACAAAATTTGTAAATAATGGGTGAATTACATAGTTTTGCTCACAACGGCAGTACAATAGATATAACTGTTCTTACTTACAAACTGCAAGAACATAAAACATATTTAAACAATATAAAGTAGGTAAATAAAATTGAACTGTCATCGGCGTCTGTCAAGTTAAGATCGTTTTTCGAATCGTCTGATATTTTTTCTCACAAAATTTAAGTAAAATCGCATTAACAGTTTCAAAATAGTGCTTAATAAGAATATTAACATCAAGACTCGAGATATTATTAGTAAAGAAGTGGAAATACTGTGTTTTTGTGCACTAAAACTGTGTATTAATATTGTGGCTCCAGCCACAATATTAATACACAGTTTTTTAATACACAGTTTCACTTCAGTTTATTAATACACAGTTTCACTTCGTTAATTTATCTTCCAAGATAAATTAACGAAGTACCCACATATAAACAGAAAAAATAATAAACAAATCCCTTCAACTATTATCAAAGTGACACTTGTCAATAGTGTTGTCACAGCATAAAATATACCATAGTCAAACTTAGTGTTGTCAACCTAAGCAAAGTGTTGCTACAGTAATAAAACTCAGGCAAAATTGGGGTAAATTATCAAACCATGGAACAAATACAACTGATTTTAAATAAAATGGAAGAACAATTCCAAAGGCAAACAAGTTTGATAACGGAAAAAGTGACTGCCAATATATCAATTACCATTGAAGACAAGCTTAAACCGCTTACTGAAGAAAATATAAAACTGAAAAATGAGATTGACTTTTTAAAACATAAAATCTTGGTTACGGAGAGAGAGGCCAGAAAAAACAATATAATACTACATGGTATTGAGGATTCTGAATGAACCTTAAATATCATTAGTAAAAAGTCCAATTTAGCACTCTGGGATAAATGAGAGGTCAGTAATGCACGCAGACTGGGTAAGAAAGAAGGCAAGAAAAATAGACCTATCTTGGTAACTGTTACACTCTAATGGCGAAAATATGAACTTCTGCAAAATAAAAAGAACTTACCCGACAAAATATACATAACAGAAGATTTTCCAAGAGAAATTCTTAATAGAAGAAAGGAATTGAATAACCAGAGGAAAGAAGAGCTGAAAAAGGGAAATATTGCATACATCCGCTATGATAAATTGATAATAAAAAACAAGCAAGTGCAAAATGATAAGCGTAAAAGATCTTCAACTAAATCACCTACCTCCAAATCCGGAATTCCAGTTAAAATAAACAGGACAGACAAACTTCAATATATTAATCACACCGGGTCAAGTTCTTTTTCAGACGTGATGAAAAATTATCACATTAAGAAATAGCAACCAAAACTCAGATCCGATAGCAAGACAGACACGAACAAAAACAGAATACAAGTATCAAACACAAACTCTTCTCCAAGCCGGTTGGTCACCGAGGAGATGTATGACCAAAACCCTCCAATAAAAAATAAACAAAAGCCCACTTTGAAAAAAACTCTAATAAAGGACATAAAAATATGTACATTTAATGTCAGATCCCTTTCTTCTGATGAGAGATGGATAGAACTTACTAATGCTTTAATAAACATAAAATTCGACATAATAGGATTATCGGAGGTAAAGAAACTGGGATGCCAAATCGAAGAGAGCTGCGACTATATCTTTTGCTACATTGGCGAAACAAAAGGCCGTAATGGAGTAGGATTCTTAATCAGGAAAGATTGAAAAAACATATTAGCAACTTCATTCCGATATCTGAAAGAGTGGCGGTATTACAACTTAGCTATGCTGACCATACCATCTCAGTCATCCAGTCGTATGCACCAACTAGAGAGGCAACAGATGAACAATTAGATGCCTTCTACAATGACCTTAGAAAAGCACACTCGGTAGCAGATGGGATTGTGTTGGTCATTGGTGATTTCAACGCAAAGATTGGACAGCTAATAAACTACGATAGCCTGATTATGGGAAAGTATGGTTATGGCAAACGCAATGAACGGGGTGAAAGGCTAATAGAACATGCTCTAGAATACAGACTTTCAATAATGAACACATATTTCAAGAAAAAAAGTAACAGAAAATGGACTTGGCTATCACCCGACTCAAACACCAAAAATGAAGTTGATTTTATACTGACCAATAAACCATATCTTATCACAAACATAGAAGTTCTAAATACTATCAAATATCCTTCTGACCACAGATTGGTACGCCCCCCCCAAACAACATAGAAGCGACGCCCCCGAAACACATAAGGGGCGTCGGACTCCTCAGGGCCTTTCGCGTGAGCGGTGGGCCCCCCGACCCACCGCCCACGGCCCTATCAGTCGGAGGCTTGGGCGTATGCTATACGCCGTCGCCCCCTGACTGGTGCCCGGCGGGGCGGAAGCGTGCGGCCTGCACGCTCCCGTTCCCGCAGGGCCTCTCTCTTTGCCGCCATCACCTCCCGAGCGAAGGAGGCGACGGCGGCCCAACATTCTTCGCTGCCGGCCATAGCAAGAATGACTGCCGGCAGCGAACCTATACTGCCGATAACGCCCGTGAGGGCCAACCTCAGCGTGTCCCAGGCGGCGCACACGACGAGCGTATGCTCCGCCGTATCTACGGCGCCGCCTGCGCAATGATGGCAATCGGGCTCCTACAGGATCCCCACCACTTCACACAGGAATTTGGCAAAACAGCCATGACCCGTGAGAAGTTGGGTGAGGAAGTAGGTCGGAGCCCCCTGCGCATGCTCCACCCACTGGCGGAGCACGGGACCGATGGCCCCCACGAGCACCCGGCTCGCGGTGGGAGCCGCACATCTCAAGGCCCATTGCCGGAACAGATCGTCGCGAGCCTCCTGTCTCCAGCGATCGACCTGCTCCGGCAACGGGCGACCTCCTAGTTGTCGCACCAGGGCGCCCTCCTCGTAGACCCTCTTGAGGAACCCTGCTTCGAGATCCCACGGGGGACTTCGTGCCAACAGGCATGCCGCCTCAAAAGACACGGTGCGGTACGCCCGTGCAGCCCTCTGCGCCGCGATCCGCTGCGGTCGTCGCAGTTGGACCACGTTCGCGGCGCCAAGGGCATCCGCCCAAATAGGCGCTCCGTAGAGCGCCTTGGAGCGCACCACACCCTCGTAGAGGCGGCGGCAAGCACTTCCCGGTCCCCCTTTATTGGGGAGCAGCTTACTGAGCATCCCGGCAAACGTCACCAGCTTTGGTGACAGCCGCCGGAAATGCTCGATGAACCCCCACCGGCTGTCGAGCAAGAGACCCAGATATTTAAGGGTCTTCCCGACAGCGATGGAGGTGCCACTCACCACAATTTGGGCATCCCGAGGGGGTCTCATCCGAGGACCATGGAAAAAGATGGCCTCGGATTTTTCGAGGGCCACCCTGAGGCCGAGCGCCCTGATGCGACTGACGACCTGGGCCGTGCCTGCTGTGGCAAGCACGGCAGCGTCTCGGTCTTCAAAGAGGTTAGGTTAGGTTAGGTTAGGTTGAAATGACTAGTATATATTAATGATCTCCCTCACCTCATAAGAGACGACCACGAGGTAGTTTTGTTTGCTGATGACACTTCTTTAATATTTAAAGTTAAACGTGGACAGCGCGAACTTGACGATGTAAACATTACCCTCTCTAGGATAGTCCACTGGTTTTGTGCTAATAATTTATTATTAAATGAAAATAAAACTAAATGTGTAAGATTCACCTTACCTAATGTAAGACTTGTTAAAACCAGTGTTAAGGTTAGGGATGATATAATAGAATTGGTCGATGACACTGTCTTTCTGGGCATAACGTTAGACTCCAAATTGCAATGGGGGCCTCATATCGGGAAAATTTCGGCCAGGCTTAGTTCAGCAGCCTATGCTGTCAAAAAGATCCGACAACTTACAGACATTAAAACGGCGCGTCTTGTCTACTTCAGCTACTTCCACAGTATCATGACATATGGCATACTACTGTGGGGTAACGCTGCCGATATTGAATGCATCTTTGTGTTGCAGAAGAGGGCTATCAGGACTATCTATGGAATGGGGTCTCGGGAGTCATTAAGAGATAAGTTTAAGCATATTAACATCCTTACAGTGTATTCACAGTATATTTATGAAATTTTATTGTATACCCACAAGAACAAAAGTAAATTTGTGAAAAATAGTGATAATCATAATCTAAACTTAAGAAATAAGGATAAACTGGCTGTTCCTAAATTTAGGCTTCATAAAGTGAGTAATTCTTTTGCGGGGAACTTTATTCGAATGTACAATACATTGCCAACCGAAATAGCAAATTTATCTGTCAATAAATTTAAAAAACTAATAAAAAGTAAATTGTGCCATAAAGCTTATTATAGTATTAATGATTTCTTAGATGACAAGGCGGCCTGGTTGTAACAACGTAACGAATTGCTCCTTTCTAAATAACTCTGTATTAGATTTAAGATGAAATATTTTGAAAAAAGCCGAGCTGAGTTTCTTGAGGGCTCTTCTCAGTCTCGTTGCATTTTGGAACCCTCGGTAGAGTCACACCAACTTCTGACGAATCTAAATAATTTTCTGAAAATTTCAAAGATAATAAACGTTATTTTATTTTTATTTTATTTTATTTTATGACTACAAAAAGTATAGGCAAGATATTTTAACTTACAATCTAAATAAATATAGAAGTGTGAAACGTGGCCACAAAGAACTCAAGCTTTACAAAACGTGGATATCCAAACTGGACGACAACACTAAGAAAACCACTGTCTCTTCGAGGGAGGACATAATTGAAGTGGCTACCTCATTCTATAGAGACCTCTATAAGAAACAAATCCACGATAATTATACTAACAATGTAGAATGCGAACAAACAATCATGGGTGCTGTACCAGCAATCGAAGCACGAGAGGTCTATAGTCAGGTGAAACTGCTAAGAAATGACAAAAGTCCTGGTCCTGATGGAATAACTAACGAAATGATTAAATTTGGTATACCAGTCCTACTACAACACTTCACACAGCTGTTTAAAATCATATTAGAAACAGAGATCATTCCTCACCAATGGCGCAATTCAGATGTTGTACTGATCTACAAGAAAGGTGATGCTCTAGACATCAATAACTACAGACCAATCAGCTTGTTGCCTAGTTCTTACAAGCTCTTCACATCTATCCTACTCAAGAGATTAACACCTGTTATTGATGCCTTACAACCAGTGGAACAGGCAGGTTTCCGTTCAGGTTTCAGCACCACCGATCATATACACACCTTGGAACAGGTGCTGGAAAAATATAACGAATTCAACAGACCACTTTACATAGCATTCGTAGACTACAGCAAGGCTTTTGACACCATCAGCCACAATGCCATTTGGGAAGCGCTAAGATCGATAGGAGTAAACCCTAAATACATAAAAATAATTCAAAACATCTACAGAAACAGTGTGAGCAGAATAAAGTTAGAAAATAAAGGGTCCGAAATTAATATTGAGAGAGGAGTGAGACAGGGAGATCCGATGTCTCCTAAACTGTTCTTGGCGGTACTGGAACAAGTGTTCCAGAGGACGGACAATACCTTAACCATTTAAGATTCGCTGACGACGTTGTGATCTTTGCTGAAACCCCTAAAGATATGGAACTTATGCTGAACTCACTAAGTGCACAGAGCTCCCAAGTGGGATTAGAAATGAATAACCAAAAAACCAAACTAATGAGCAACAGTAATACAAGACCCATTTCTATTAACGGTTAACCAATTGAGTATGTGGCGAGTTATGTGTACTTGGGGAAGGAGGTGTTCTCAAAAACAAACAACGAAGAGGAGGTAATACGGAGAGTTGGTCTAACTTGGAGGAAGTACTGGTCTCTGAAAGAAATCTTCAAAAGTGACTATAACTTAACATTTAAGAAAATTGTGTTCGATACATGTCTTTTACCTTGCCTGACTTATGGATCACAAACTTGGAACTACACAAAAAGAATTAAAAATAAAATTCAAACCACTCAACGTGCGATGGAGAGAAGTATGATGAGAGTGTCAAAAAGAGACCGAATAAGACACGCAAAAATAAGGCAAAGAACCAAAGTTACAGATGCTCTCACTTACAGTCTCCAGCAGAAGTGGAAATGGGCTGGTCACGTAGCTCGACTGGTTGATAAAAGGTGGACAAAACGCACAATAACCTGGAAAGGGGCCAATAGGGAAACGTAGAGTTGGTAGACCCCATAAACGGTGGGTTGATGATATCCTTGCGACAGTAGGAAATCAATGGCTAACACTAGCAAAAAACAGAGAAGAGTGGAAATTATTGGAGGAGGCCTTCACCCGAAGAGGGATCCATGAACAACTTAACTAATTAATGTACCGTAGCTCTACCACGAAAAATTATAGCATTCGTAGCGTCTAGGTTTCGAGTCCACGATACGATAACGGAGTATTACGAAAGGTAGCAGCACGAAGCATTACGTAAGACTATCGAGAGCTCGATACGATTACCATAGTGACGTCATCATAACGTGAATAGGGACGAGCCCTAGAGAACAAAATACACATCGTATTGAATGAACAATACGTTCGAAAACTTCATTAAATAGTGAACTATTTATTATTTTTTGCTAAACTGCCTGTTTAGTAACAATTAAAACAAAAATAAATTACAACACAAATAAAATTCTAGAAATAAGGTATGGAAGATTGTAAAGTGCACTATATTAGGAAAAATATTCATACTATTTTAATATTTATTCATACAATTTTATTATGTTTTTGAACAACGCGACTTTACTTGACAGAACGTCTTTGATTGTCAAGGTCAAGTGTCAAGTGTGTTATTGTTAAATAAAAACGAAATAGCATTTTGTGGAAAGTGTTTAAAAGGAGTTTATTGAGAAAACAATCATGAGAACCAGCCGTTTACAATAAGTAATGATGGTGGAGTTCATGAAAGTGTGAGTGTCAATAAAACGTTACTTGCATTACTCAGTTTACTAAAACATTAATGTAAAGAGCTATGGAAATTCCAGAAATGGTGATTTGTCGAAGCCCTCTGGCGGCCCTCGAGGCCTGGAGTTTATGAAAGAGGCTATGGAAGTTATTTCTAGGTATATAATAAAAGATTAGGTACATAGTTATTATTATATTTTTATATTTCTAGTTACAGTTTTTATTAACAGTGATAGTTTTTATATTACTTTTTACATGTACATAGTTATAAAATAAATGATTTAATTATACATGCAGTCTGTTAATTGTGTTCACCAACATACGTCTAATCGCCCTTCCCCTAAGTAGGTCATCTCCTATATTATTTTCCTGGAAAATATGTTCAGAAGAGAACGATGAGCGCTGCTGTGGCATGTTAGCACCTTGGGATCTGGTTCAGGAAAATTAAAATCGCTGGCCAGATTATGCAGCACACAGCAAGCTGTTATTATTTTTGCACATTTCTCAGGTGCATAATGTAGTGTGCGATCTTGGCATAAACAACGCCATCGATTTTTCAATCGTCTAAAAGTATTTTGTATTGTCACCCTGGCCTTTCCATGGACACTTGTGTATGTCGGCTCTTAAGCATCATCCAGAATTTGTGTCATTAACCAGGGACCTTGTGGATAGCCAGAATCACGTACAAATAGTTAAATATGTACATCTATTAATATTGATCATGAAGCTAGGTCGATTAGCTTTACCAATAAATTTAGTAAGTATTAGGTATTTATTTGATATTAACCTAATAACCAAACGTGCCAAAATCAATCGCCGTTCGTTTTTCTTGCTAAAACTCGGGAACGGCTGGACCGATTTGGCTGATTTTGGTCTAGAAACATTCGTAAATTTGAGGCGGTACATAATATAAATGTAGATAATATAGTAGTAAATAATACAATAGCTACATTTTAAAATAATTTTAAACAATAAATCTTCAAAGGTAGGTACTAACTTACTTTTTACTATATTCCTACGTCGATATTCGACGTATATTTGACTTCTAGCGATTGTGGGCCACTCTCACAGCACACGCTCCGCTTAAAGAACCCAGGGTTATATGTGGGAGGAAACACGTGCACAGGCAGGGCGTTCCAGGCCACTATCGTTCGGCAAGGAAGCTATTGTTCGGCGCTGAGCTAGCGGCTCAATGCTCTGAACTAACTAAACTAACACTAGTCAATAAGTCAACCAAAATATTAACAATACTAACTAAATTAAAAAAATAGTGTATCAATGGATTAAAATAAAGGCTTTATTATTATTTCCTTTATTATATAAATAAAATTACCACAAAACTCTGCCACCAAACGTAGATCGGACAGCTATTTTAAATAGTTACCTATACTATATTTTGTGTTAAACAAACCAAAAAGAAAACCGAAATTAACTCTACAACTATACAATAAAAATGTTTAATCTCTAATGTGAGTTGCAGACACCGCTGACAACGCTATTGACTAATAGGTAATATACATAGCTTTATTTTTATTTTTAATTTATTTAATTATTTATTTATGTACACACAGTATATACAATATAGTGAAATTGGAAACATTATATACATGTATACAATGGCGCCATTTATCTCTAAAGAGATCTCTTCCAGTGGGCCTAGGAATGGAGAAGTGAGTTCAATCAGATGCTGGTGTGTGTGCAGGTTGGTACGGTAGTTAAGGTTAATAAACTTACATACACTATAACTACATAAATACACTAATACATACATATTAACTTATCATAAACATACATACATTAACATACAAATAGTTAAGAAAGGGAAGCGAGATAGTGTTCCTTCACTTTCTTCATGAAGACATATACAGTTTGCAGTTACGTATATCGTCCGTGTTGGTGCATTAAGCATTTTCAAAAAACCACTCCTTCAGGCCCCTAAAAGACTGCAGTTGCAGTCCATGCTATTATCACTACAGAGGTACAATTTCGAGTTACATTTTGTATCTGGAAAGGAGAATGTTATGGCAGATGGATTATCTCGATTCTATTTGGAATGTAAAGATATAGATAAATCAAAGGAAATAAAAATATTTAAAATAATTGAGAAAGTTAATCCTATCCAAAGCTTACCAATATCTGATAAATGTGTAAAAGAAATTGAAATTGCAACTTCTAACGATGCCAACTTGCAGAACCTGAGAACCTTGACATGAGAAAAAAAAAAAAAAAAAAAAAGCGGGTAGACGGTTGTGTTGTGTTTTTTAAATTTGAATAAATAAAAATACAATTTAAATACTTCCACGCATTTAATGCACTTTAATAACCACTGATAACATACCACCTCCCAGTGTGAGTGTTTTCCATTCAATACACACCAAAGCAAACAACACTAATGAATCCAAACATGAAGCACTCTTTGTCCGGCTTGCAAGCCATGTTTCGTGAGGGAATGGCTAACTTTGAGACCAGGCTGCAGCAGGCCACAGGCAGCACATCATCAGCCTCAACGGATATAGCTAGTCTTTCTAGTGATTTTGCCTCTTTCAAGACCGCTATGCTGCAGGCTCTCAATCTGCTCCAGTGTCAAGTGGAGGGACTGGCACATCAGGTGGATAGCGTCGAAATGCGGGCACGTCGCAAGATTCTTTTACTCCACGGTGTAGCAGAGGAGGAGACCGAGGATACGCCTAAGGTTGTTGCTGGTGTCATCTCGGGGCGTCTTAATATTAGTTGTGACAGCCCAGATATTAAAAGGTGTCATCGAATGGGGCGTCCCTCGGGTGAACTGAAATCCAGACCTATCCTGGTGAAGTTTCAGGATGTAACTATGAGGGACAAGGTCTGGTTCTCCAAAGTCGCACTAAAGGGCTGCGGGATTACTCTCTCCGAGTTCCTTACAAAAGCACGACACGAAATCTTCCAGGCCGCGCGCGAAAAGTTTGGAGTTGGCAAGGTCTGGTCACGCGATGGCAATGTGTTTGTTTTGGACTCGAACAGTAAACGCCACCGTGTGTCTTATATGGATGATCTTAACAAGATTAATGTATCGACTACCGTATCGAGCGAAACGCAGATCCCGAAGATAGTTAACACCAGGTCTAAACGGCTTGGGGCAGGCAAGAAGTAGTTTTGGTTTTGTGTGTTTGCATTAATTATACTGCAGGGCTCTGACAGTGACTTCGGTCATCTGTATGTATGTATATACAGGTTTGAACTTTTACTCTCTGCGGGAACTAAATTATGAATATTACTACCACCCACTATTATTGTTATTATTATGTGAACAAATTTTAAACTTCACTCTTTTACTACATTAATCTTACTTTCGATATTTGTATGTATTTCATTCTTACTAAGTGTACGACCATAGACAGGTAATACTGAGGAGTATACAGACGTCAAGTTGTCATGTCACTTGTCAGTTTGACATTTCATTTTCAATAACTTTGTTATTTGGTACGGCATCTAGTGTTTGTGCCTTCAGTAATAGTGCGTGTTGTTCATACTTTTTTTTTTTTTTTTCTTTATAGTGATAGGTAATATTTGTTTCATTCTTTGTTTTTATGTATTATGTAAGGTAAGCAGACCAATAATCTGTCATCTAATGACTAAATTTGCGTATTTTGTTTCTGTTTTGAGCCTGTAGTGTTAACGAGCATATCTTAATTTCTGACGCTCAACTGGCGGGTGGATTGTGATAGTATCTGGTATATATATATATATATATATATATATATATATATATATATATATATATATATATATATTTATAATTTATATTTCTGAAACATTAACTTGCCTACATTACACTATAGTATATTATTATAGTATTCTATGTCGTCAGAAACTGAAGATGAAAGTGAAAGCGAAAGTTTTTACACTGCGTCTAGCATTAACGGTAGTTTTTTCTAGTATTCCATCTATTGCGTCACTTGGTGACACTTTAAAAGCACAATTTTCTGATGTCCCCAAGAACTTCAATGTAGTCCATTTTAATGCTCAGAGTATTCCTGCTCATCACTCTGATATGCTGACTAGCTTTGACTGTAAGGATATTCACGCTATTCTTGTATCTGAATCCTGGTTTAGGTCTTTTCATTCATCTTTATCCTTCCCTCTTCCGGGTTACGAGTTGATAAGAAATGATCGCGGCGGTGACGGCAAGGGTGGCGGTGTAGCTGTTTATCTTCGTAGTCACATTTCTTATCAAATTCTAGATACTTCAGCACAGCCGCCCCCCTCAAATGCAGGCGAACACTTGTTTCTGGAAGTGGAGCTATATCATACGAAATTGTTACTCGGTGTCTATTACTGTCCTTCATCAAGTATCAACTTTTTTGCTTCATTTGAACACCTACTGGAAAAATGGTCCCCTTCTTACAGCCACGGAATCGTGATGGGAGACTTTAACGCGTGCCAATTAAAAAACGATTCCCGCACCTTTTTGTTCCGTCATGCATCTCTATCCCACAATCTATCCATTCTTCCTTTAAACTCTACTCACCATGTTCCTGGATGCATTCCATCACTCATTGACTTAATGCTAGTGTCATCTTCACAACATGTCGCTAAGCATGGTCAATGCAACGCTGATGCCTTTTCCCACCACGACCTACTATTCCTCTCCTACAAACTACGTCCTCCTAAGGCACGACCACGAATTCTGTGGCAGCGCAATTTTGGTGGTATGGACTTGGATAGTCTTTGTGAAGATGCTGACAGAGTAAACTGGGATCCTTTGTTTTCCTCAGACTCTATTGATGAGAAAGTTGGCATTTTTACAAGGGAACTAATAAGCCTTTTCGATACGCATGCACCAGTGCGTCCTATTAAAATTAAGCATCACCCTGCTCCATGGCTCACTGATGCCATCAGGGATATCATGGCAAAGAAGGCAGCGGCGAGACACAAATACAAGTGCCGGCCAACATCTGAAAATTTAGAAAAATATGTATCTATACGGAATCACTGCAATAAGGTGTGTAGGAATGCACAACGCCGACATATTCACGCCTCAATTGACAATGCAGATCCATCTAAGGTCTGGAAATTTCTGAAATCCATTGGAGTTGGGAAGTCTAGAGAAAATATTCACGCTAATTCCATAGATCTAGAAGCACTTAATTTGCATTTCTCTTCTTCGTCCAATTTAGCAGGGACTACTAGAGTATCTACACTTAATAATCTATTATCACTTCCAACTCCACAGTTCCCGCCTTTCGTCTTTGAACAATTCACCGATTGTGATGTTAAGAAGAGCATTATGTCTATAACTTCGAATGCCGTTGGTAACGACTGTATTAGCCGTAACATGATCCTACCTATCCTCAACCAAATCCTTTCTATCATAACCCATATCCTGAACTTTTCAATATCTAATAGCCACTTTCCAAATGCTTGGAAAGAGGCTGAAATTATTCCTTTACCTAAGATACGCAATCCTTCCTCTAACGCTCATTTCCGTCCTATATCTATCTTGCCTTTCCTTTCTAAAGTGTTAGAGCGCCTTGTTCACACTCAGCTCACCAAATTTCTTAACACGAACTCTCTTCTCAATCCCTTACAATCTGGTTTCCGTCCTGGCCATAGCACTGTTACGGCTCTAGTTAACGTTACTGATGATATAAGGGCAGGCATGGAGATGGGGAATCTCACGGTGTTGTGCTTGCTAGATTTTAGCAACGCGTTTAATACCGTGGATTCCCAGGTTTTGCTTGGTATACTTAGCTCTCTTAACATATCTCCAACGGGAATTGACTGGTTTCGTAGTTACCTGTCTGGCCGCCGGCAGCGAACGCGTATGGAGAATTCGTTTTCTTCTTGGTCTGATGTTGCAGTCGGTGTGCCGCAGGGCGGCGTTCTATCTCCACTACTTTTCTCTATCTTTATTAATTCCATCTCTAAACATCTGGTCTCATCCTACCACCTTTATGCAGATGATTTACAAATCTATACACAAGCTCCCTTGGAACAGCTGCCTAGTGCTATTAATATCATAAATTCGGACCTGGAACGCATTTGTGATTGGAGCACCAAACATGGGCTACAGGTTAATCCATACAAATCCCAGGCGATCATTGTAGGCAGCCCTTGGTTTGTGTCACGCCTTGATCTAACGCAATTACCCGAAGTAACTTTTAATGGTACCCCTGTCATATTAAGCGATACTGTCAGAAACTTGGGTATCTTTATCGACCAAACATTGTCCTGGGACCATCAGCTACAGGTGGTTAGACGCAAAATATTTGCAGCAACGGGATCGCTACGGGGATTGCGAATGCTGCTTCCAATTGCCACCAAAACTACGCTGGCACAATCGTTATTACTTCCTATCCTTGATTACGCTGATGTCAGCTATCTTGATCTCACAGAGGAGCTACTTGATAAGCTTGAGCGACTCCAAAATGTTTGTATTAGATTCATATTTGGTCTTCGCAAATATGATCATGTATCAGAATTCCGCAAAACGCTTAAGTGGCTCCCAATTCGCCTTCGCCGGAATACTCATATCCTAACTCTATTATACAGTATACTGTTCAATCCTTGTACTCCCCGATATCTTAAAGAACGATTTAAGTTCCTACATGACACACATTCGAGGTCTCTAAGGTCATCAGAGAATTTAATGCTGGAAATGCCAGTGCATTCCACAAGATTTTCTGACAAGTGCTACACTGTTCAAGCAGTTCGTCTATGGAATGCTCTGCCGCTACAGATTAAACGCGCACAAACACTTGCATCTTTTAAAAATATGTTAAAAGATTTTTATCTCTATTCCTCTAATTAGTGCTATTTGTTTCTATAATATATTTTTTGTGTATATTTAAAGTTAGTATATCCTATTATTGTTAGTATATTCTATTGAATTTCATATATATGTACTTGTTTCTCCTGATAAATATTCATTTATCAATGTATTGAACATTTTGCTCTCTTCTATAAATCCTATTAATTTATTATTTTTAAATATAATTATATTACATTGTACACAACCCCTATCATTTCTTGTAACTTTCATTCCATCCTAAGGTTGCCTGGAAGAGATTGCTCTTTAGCAATAAGGCCGCCTGTTGTACATTATTTTTTTTAAGACTTGTCATAAACCATTTGTTGTTATATTGTGTACAATAAAGAGTATTTATTATTATTATTATTCTCTTTATTAACACTTAACACATATTTATTACATTTTTAAATAGATTTATAAAAAAATACATTTAAAAATATAAAAAACAGTAACCCACCGGCATCGGGTACAGGGACCAAGCTACCGGTGGTTAGGGCTCCAAAGACAGGAACTTCCGCACAATACCAGCTGCCTAACGCGAGCCTCTGTAGGTGGAGGTCGAGGCTCTTGGCTATTAGACCATGCGCAGATACGACTATCGGAACAATAATCGCCGAATCCACATCCCACATGTCGACAATCTCGTGAGCTAGGTCTAAATATTTAATTTGTTTATCTTTTTCTGCTTTCACGAGATTCTCGTCATGTGGCACAGTGATATCGACAATTACTGCAAGGCGCTTTAATCGATCCATTATCACTATATCAGGTCTGTTAGCTATAACAGTCCTATCAGTGATAATAGATCGATCCCAATACAATGTGACATGACCGTTCTCAAGAACTGGGTCGGGCACATACTTGTAATAAGGTACCTCCACGTCGACAAGATTATACTTTAGAGCAAGTTGCTGGTGGATTATCCTGGCTACTTGGTTGTGTCTGTGCAAATACTCACCGTTCGCAAGACGGGAACAACCAGAGATAATATGTCTTAAAGATTCTCCGGGACGATGACATGCCCGACAGATGTCTAGCGTCCCATCTTTGACAATAAATCTCCGATAGTTATTCGTCATCACGACTTCGTCAGTGATTGCACAGATAAAACCCTCAGTTTCTCCGAAGAGATCACCAAATCGTAACCAGGATACCGATGCTATTGAATCAACATCGGGCCCATTTAGAGCCCGATAAAATCGACCATGCAGTTCCTTGCTCTTCCATATTTCCTTCCGATCAGATACACTTAATATTACAGGTTTGCGCCAGTTCTCTTTAGCAAGGGACAGCGGGGTCAGTCCGTTGTCTATTGCCACAACATCTCGATGCACATCCACGTCCACCTGCAGGAAATACTCTCTAAGGTTGCATATCTCACGGTTATGGAGAGTCTTGGTATTTAAAAATCCCCGACCCCCGCATTTCCGTGGTATATACAACCTCATTACTGACGAACGTGGGTGGTGCATTCGATATGAAGTCAATAGACAACGCACCTTCCTATCCAGAGCTTCTAACTCCGTCTGAGTCCATCTAAGTATGCCAAAAGAGTATACTAAGACTGGCATGGCCCAGCCGTTGACAGCACGCGCCTTGTTACCGCCTGATAAAAGACTTTTCAGTATTTTTTTCAGGCGGCCAAAGAAACGATCCTGCAACTTCTGTTTCATGTCAGTCTCAGCAATACACAGAGCTTGAGACATACCTAGATATTTGTAGGTTTCGGTTGCGGAGAGCGACCCAAATCGTGTGAAATCTGAAAGATTGACTCCTTCAGATTCCACAATCCCGCCCCTTTTTACATGCATGACCGCACACTTATCTACCCCAAACTCCATACTGATGGCCTTACTAAAAGTTTCATTAGGGGCAAATAACTTTAGGTCATCCATGTAAAAAAGGTGGGACAAAATTTGACCCCCTCTGCGCATCCGATAGCCTAACCCTGAACCCTCTAGTAACGTACTGAGAGGATTCAGTGCTAGACAAAACCACAACGGACTCAGACTATCACCCTGGAAAATACCTCTCTCAATCCCTATTGGTACACCACCTCCTAGAACCTGACGACACCCTGGATAAACAAGAACCGTACTCCATTGTCTCATACATGACCCCAAAAAGGTGCATAGAGTTGCATCAACTTTATACAGCTCTAGCACCCTCCGAAGCCATGTATGAGGCACAGAATCGTACGCTTTCTTATAGTCAATCCAGCATGTCGCAAGGTTCTTTCGGTTGCGGCGTACCTGCTGGCAAACAGCCATGTCAATAATAAGGAGCTCTTTCGTACCACGTGCCCCACTTTTACATCCATTCTGAGAGATTGACAAGATGTTATTGTTTTGTACATGTGAATATATTTTTACTCTCAGGATGGATGTAAAAAGTTTGTATATGGTAGGTAGACAAGTTATAGGTCTATAATTTTTGGGGTCTGTGGTACTACCAGACTTGTATAGGAGGTGGGTTACTCCGGTAGTCATAAAAGCTGGAAGCGACGATGACTCAAGGGATGACTGGAAGCAAGATGCCAAGCAAGCGTGTGAGCTACGGAACCATTTTAACCAAAAGTTGTGCAGTCCGTCCGGTCCAGCAGATTTCCAATTTGGCAACGAACGAACTGCACAACCAATATCTTCTTCAGATATGGTTATAGGTTCTATAGCTGGAATTGGTTCACACGCCCGCTCAACATCCCTAATCCACGCATCCCGTGTATGACTGACGGGCGTCGACCAGATGCTTTTCCAGAAGTTAACTGTAGAAACAGCATCAGGTAGACTCCCATCAGTTCACCATTATTATTATTATTACCTTCATTTTACAGGGATGGCCAAAATATATAAGAAATGTACCAGAGACTCTAAAACCGTATTATAGTTTTAAATGTGAGTTAACCGTTTATAATGTCTTATACTCAAAAATCAAGCTATATTAGTACCAGAAAGCTCAAGACCATTAATGCTGAATAAATTACATAAGGCACATTCTGGCATTGAAAATACCTTAAAACTAGCCAGAGATGCTATATACTGGCCGTCAATGTCCAATGAAATAAAAGAGATGATTAGATCTTGTTCCACATGCATTAAGTACCAACCAAGTCAAAAAAAGTTAACCATGCAAAGTCACCAAATACCGGAGTTTCCTTTCCAAATAGTATCCATGGATGTCTTCTTCTTGAATGAAAATGGCAAACAAAATAAATATTTAATAACAGTTGATCATTATTCTGATTTTTTTGAGATTGACAAATTAAAAGACTTGAGTTCTAAACAGGTAATTGAAATTTGTAAAAAGAATTTCTCACGCCACGGAATCCCTGAAGTTGTTGTCACGGATGGTGGAACTAATTTTGTTAGTCAGGAATTTTCAGAATTTGCCTGTAAATGGAATTTTACTCAAGTGACTTCATCTCCACATCATCCTCAGGGAAATGGAAAAGCAGAGGCCACAGTGAAGATAGCCAAAAAGCTATTATTGAAAGCTTCAGATAGCCAAGAAGATATATGGTCTAGTTTACTTTGCCTAAGAAATACTCCTAATGAATTAAATTCAAGTCCGGTACAAAGATTATTCTCCCGTAGAACAAGAGGATTTTTACCGGTCATCAACACCTTATTCAGACCACAGGTGGTGGAAAATGTACCAGAAGACATTAGGAATAATAAAGAGAAGGTAAAGTATTCACATGATAAGAGAGCCAAGAAGGCTATTACACTGGAAATAGGTCAACCTGTAGCAGTGCAAACTCACCCAGCTCTTAATAAAATTCGGACTCCTGGAATAATAGCAGATGTACTCTCAGACCGTTCATACTTAGTAAATGTAAATGATACAACATACAGGAGGGATCTTATACATATCCGTCCACTTTCACCAAACTCATCAGAGGCGCACAGTTCATTTTCAACAAACTCAACAGAGGTACTCAGTTCACCTTTACCAGACCCAACAGATGTACTCAGATCACCACAATCAAATACAATAACACCACAAGTAGTAAATGTTCCTATTGTGGCAAAGGGGCCAGAACTAACTCTAAATGACAATAATAACTATGACAAACAACATATGTCAATATCTCATAGTAACTCTTCAACTGAACAAATGAATGACAAGCCTATTGCTAAAACTCCAGTCAGATCATCTTCTCTTACATCTGATATTGGCAATCATAACAATAGACCAAGGAGAGAAATAAAACCTCCTTCTTATTTAAAGGACTATTTATGTTAATTTATGGTAATGTTACTTTAAGTTTAATATTGATTAATATTGTTCAAAATTATAATGTCTTAGTCATAGGGTGTTACAATGTCATTATTTTATAATTATGTTTGTGTGCTTATTTACCTACTTTGTAAAAGGGGGGCATGTTGGTGAATTTATGTGTTATTATTAAGTACTTAATTATAATATGTTGATTAGCACTAAAAGGCTCGATGCCAGATCGGTTCTCGATATAGACAGAGGGGAGAACATGGCCGACACTGGGCTTGAGAAGTTTGTGACTTGTTAGGCTCATAAAGAAATAAAACTACAAGTTCATAGAAGAGTTTTATTATAAAACAGTCCGGAAGAGCGTTCCACAGCCGAACAGCATGAACAGAAAAAGAGTAGGAAAAGAAATCGGATTTATGGGAAGGACAGTTGAGGCGATAGGAGAGGTGAGGCCGGCACGATTCATCTGATGCGCGCATCAGAGTGAACCGCTCCCGCAAATAGGAAGGATACTTATGAGGGATTGTGTAAGACATTGAAGAGGTGACATAATAACCGAGTATTCCTACGAAGGCGGGTTGGGAGCCACTTGAGTTCCTTCCGAAATTTTGAGACGGGATCAAACTTACGTAAGTTAAAAATAAATCGAATACCTATATTTTGCCCAAGAGAAGGCGGACATGCTCGCAGACCTCTTTGCGGCTAATTCCCGGGTCGATGACCGTGGCCTGCAGCCCCCCGCCATCGCCAACTGTGGCTACACTATGCCTGATATTGTTATCCGGCAATGTGATGTACGGGCAGTGCTGCGGTCACTCGACACGCGGAAAGCCAGTGGCCCTGACGGCATTCCGGCGGTGGTGCTACGAAAATGTGCTGCTGAGTTGTCTCCAGTATTAACGCGTCTGTACCGCCTGTCATACTCTACAGGCCTCGTGCCGGAGGCCTGGAAGGAGGCGAACGTACAACCGATCCCCAAGAAAGGGGATCGATCCGATCCAGGCAACTATCGACCCATAGCTGTCACCTCAGTCATTTGCAAGGTGCTCGAGCTTCTTATTAATAAGCAGCTCATGCGATACCTGGAGGATCACTCGCTAATCAATGATCGGCAATATGGCTTCAGGCCAAAACGATCAACGGGTGACCTCCTGGCATTCGTCACGCATGTATGGGGTGAGGCTATGGAAAAGTTCGGCGAGTCCTTGGCTATTAGCCTGGACATCGCCAAAGCTTTCGATAGGGTCTGGCATGCTTCGCTCCTTTCTAAGCTTCCGGCATATGGTCTACCTCCTCAACTGTGCAGCTGGATTGCCAGTTTTTTAAACGAGCGCCGAGTGCGGGTCCTCTGCGATGGCCAGGCTTTTCGCTTCTTGCAAGTGAATGCCGGGGTACCGCAGGGGTCCGTACTGTCACCAACTCTCTTTCTTCTGCATATCAATGATATGCTTTCCCTCGGGAACATTCATTGCTATGCAGATGACAGTACATTGCACGGGAGTTACTCGGTTCGTCCGACGGCGGGGCGATCTGTGATAGAGGAGGAGAGACGACATCTCGTGGGTGATCTCGACCGAAACCTCGACAGTATCTCCCAATGGGGTGCCGAGAACTTGGTCGAGTTCAATGCCCACAAAACACAGGCGTGTGCATTTACAGCGAAAAAATCCCCTTTCCTTCCCCTACCCACTCTTCAGAATGCAATATTACCAATGAAGGACAATCTAGACATCCTTGGCATAGACGTTCGTCGAGAGCTCAATAACACAAAATACACTGAGAGATGTATTGGGCTAGCTTCGCGGAAACTAGGAATACTGAACAAGGTAAAGCGATTCTTTACACCGCACCAGAGGTGTCTGCTGTACAAAACGCAGATTAGACCCTGCGTTGAATACTGCTCTCACCTCTGGGACGGCTCCGCGAAGTATTTGCTGGACGCACTCGACGCTATGCAGCGACGCGCTGTTCGCATTATAGACTGTCCGGAGGTAACGGGAAGCCTTGAGCCGCTAGCCCAGCGCCGAACAATTGCTTCCTTGGCCGCGTTCTACCGTATTTACCACGGTGAGTGTTCTGAAGAGCTCTTCAACCTGATCCCACCCTCTCCCTTCCGATCCCGAACAACGCGTGCCGGCCAGAGATGTCACCCTCATACCGTGGAAACCGTCTTCGCGAGAACCGAGCGTTTTAAACAATCGTTTCTCTGCCGAACGATGGTGGCTTGGAACGCCCTGCCTGCGCACGTGTTTCCTCCAACATATAACCCTGGGCTCTTTAAGCGAAGCGTGAAGAGGCACATCACTGGGTCGTCAAGTTGAGGGCCACTCTCTATAGTATTCCTGTGTACTGTGAGAGTAGCCCTCAATTGCCAGACGTCGCCTCAGCTTACCATCAGGCGGGTGGCGTCAATTTGTCGACCTAAATATATATATAAAAAAAAAAAAAAAAAAACATTGAGTTATTCATAGACTGATTGTTACCTTTATAACCATTGGGACTGCTATAACTCGATGAATGGGATGTATTGTATGACTGGTTAGGATTGTACCTTGACTGTTGACTGTGACTCTGACTTCTTGATTGACGATCCTGTGACTGCGGATTATACCTCGATTGTTGACTACGACTATGATTTCTTGACTGACGATGTTGTGAATGACTTCTGCTGGACTGTTGACTACTTTTGTTTGTATACTATCTACACTAGCTACAGATGAATTGGGATTTGTGCCTGATAATATTTGAACTTCTTTACGGGACGATTCTAGTGACTTAGCAATATTTATAGTGGCATCTAAAGTGGTAGGCAATTCTTGCAAAATTTTCTCTTTAATGTATTGATTCTGATCATTTAGATTCCAACTAAATATATCTCTTAGTAAATCGTCTTGCAATTCACCAAAATTACATTGATGGGCTATATTTTTGAGATATGTTATATAACTGTCCAGCTGTTCATTTTGCAGTTGCTTTCTGTTAAAAAGTTTATGCCTTATCATGGTTATATTGACTTTTGGGCTGAAATAACCTGCAAATCTGTCGATCAACACTTTAAGCTTGACTGTTTCGACATCTAGGTTGAAAGAATAAAATATGTGAAGGCAATCTGGTCCTATATAATGTAATAAAAGTGCAACTTGCCTATCTTCGCTTTCTTGATCAAATTTAAATGCTTTAAGATATATTTTGAATTTGGTGATCCAATTTTTCCACGTGAGCGGCATGTTGGATGCATGAACGTCCATGTGCTTGAGGCGACCCGCCGTCGTCGAAGATTCGTCCATTTTTTTTTCTGGTTGATCCGGTTCTTCTTAAGACACGCCAGTTTACACCACACCTGATGTTTGTTGGTTTTTGGAATAAAAGACAGGAGCTTGGAATAATACGTGTCGTGTATTTCAGTCAGCCATGTTACAAAGTAAAGGAAGAAGGAAGTGAACATAGACATAGACAATATTGATATAATCTAAGCATAGACTAAACTAGGCTATGGCTTACAAGCTAATATAATATTATGACACTCCATAGCCCAACGTATGTCGTCGGTTAGGTACCTTAAGGAGTGCCGTCACAGTACTGTGGCCTGGCCTAAACCCAGATTGAAAAGGGCTAAGGAGATTATTTCGTGTCAGGTGACTTGTCAATTGCCGATGAACTAAATGCTCAAGGACTTTGGATAGGAATGGAAGTATGGATATAGGACGAAATTGGGATGGAAGAGACGGATTCGATGATTTACGCAGTGGAATAACTTGAGCTTTTTTCCAAGTACTAAGGAAACAGCCAGAGGATAGGGATGAATTAAATATATGAGTTAGGATAGGGATGACGGCAGGAAGTATAGGAGTGAACATTTTTGAACATAGCTGATCGTTCCCAACAGCAGAAGAAGTAATGGCTAGGAGAGACTTTTGGACGTCATCCTCACCAACGACAGAGAGATGGAACGGAGGGCACGATGGGACCGGCAAACGTGACAACTCTAGTAGAGTGTTGGCCCTAACAAGCGGGTCGAGTGTAACAGGTGGGAGAGAGAAGTGCTTGTTGAGGGCTCGAACATCAATGTTGTGACAATCAATAGTTGGTGATTTGCCGATTCTATTAGCCTTAAGGAATTTCCAGACCTCTGAGGAGTTGCGGTTGACAAGAGATTCGTGAAAATGGCGGCGTTTAGCATCACGACACAGACGACTACAGCGATTGCGAAGGACCTTGTATTGGGCAAAGTTGTTGTCCGTTGGACTACGCTTAAACCTCTTTTTAGCTTTATCACGACTGGCCATGACTCCTTAACCTCAAGCGTAATCCAGGGAGCTGGGATGTGTTTGAGCTTGACTCTACGCAATGGTGCGTGCCGATCAAATAAAGTCGATATAATATTATTAAAAAGGTCAACCTTCCCATCCACAGCCTCACAATCAACAACACGCGTCCAGTCCACGTCTCCTGCATCACTGCGCAATACTTCGAGGTCCATGCTCCTAAAATTACGAGATAAAGTAAATTGAAATTTCCGTTTAGGTGGACGAACAAACAGAGACAAATAGATTAGGTCGTGATAAGAGAACGGAGCAGTTAGTTAGCCATGCGTGCCTACATGATTAGGAGACGACACAATAATTAAATCAAGTAGAGAGGGAATACAATTAGGGAAATGATGAGTGGCAGAAAGGGGAAGGATATTGAGATTGATAGCAGATAAAAGAGACTGTAAAGAGTGGGTACGGTGGTCGTTCTTAATAAGGCAGGTGTTAAAATCGCCCATCAGAACGACTTGATTATAGTCTGGACACAAGTCGTTAAGCAGCACATCCAGTGTGTTAAAATAATCTATGTGGAGATTAGGACTATAGAGCACTCCCAGAAGTATTTTACAGAGGTGCACTGTTACCTCTAGAAAAAGATGTTCTGCTGCGTTAGTTGTTGGTGATGAGGAACTAATAATGCGAAAGGGAATGTCCTCACTCAGATACACGGCTACACCGCCACAACCCCTACCGACCCTATCATTGCGTATGAATGCAAACCCCGGCAGGGCAACCAAGGACGTTCGATGGGACGGCTTTAGAAACGATTCGGACACCAAGACTGTCCACACGAACATTGCTGAAGGATGCTAGAATATCGGAGTGATGCTGGGAAATACTCTGGGCATTTATGTGGACTATGTTAAGGTTCTTAGGAAAGCTTGAGAAAATTGAGGACAGTTCGTCGTTCAAGGTCGTAGCTGCGGAACTGCACTGCACTGCACTGTCGAAACTTGAGTTTAAGGAAGAACATGAAAAGAAACTTTCGTTATGAAGGCTATCAAACGAATTGTCCATATAACTATACTATAAAATAAATTTTATGTTAATTTTATATAATAAGTACAAATAGATAAATATAAAGAACATATATAAAAAAAATAAAATAAAATATATTATAAGCACTAACCGGACCCACCACTAACCCACCAGCACAGTAAGACAGAAATTACACAATGTTAAAAAAATAAACATAAAGAAAAACTACAAAATTAAATATATTACAAAGACAACTAGGGTGTAACGAAACGCAGTTTAAGTTGTCAATTTGACAACAACGTCAAACAGAAACAGACACGTGTGTGTTGTGGGATTATCCGCCATTTTCACATCACATTCACATTTTTCATTTTTTTACGTTTTTATTTGTTGATTTATATACTTGATTTACGAAGACTGGACATTGGCAAATTGCTATAAGCAGAGGCCATAAAAAAGAATTGAATTGAATTGACTGGACATTGGTAAATTGCTACAAGCAGAGGCCATAAAAAAGAGAAGAAGAAGATTGTGTGTGTTGTGTCACAAGCACAGTAAACAAAATAAAATAAATGTGTACATTGTAGGTACATACCCAAGTGGAATTTAAAACATACAAATTAAATAAAAGTAATTGCTGGGTAGCGAAAAGTGAAACAAATGGTATTATAAAGTACCTACATATGCATACCAAGAAAGTTATCCGACTAAGTTAGAGTGGTAAATCAGGAATGTAAACAAATATCACCAGTCAATATCGACGACGGCTTCTTGTCCTCTTACTGGCAACCACAGAAGTGCACCCACCTCCGAAGCTCCAGTGGCAACTACAACATCCCCCAGTGGCGGAGTCCGGGAATCGTGCAATTAGGGCACTTAGTTCGGCAGCGGATTCAATCTTGTGGCGCAATTTGTCCGGTGTTATGACGTTGATAGTACCATTGGTAGACCACACATAGAATGATTTTTGTATGGAGCAGGAACTTGTAAAATTTTCACGACTTCACCTAGTGTCGCAAAGAGGGCCCCGGACATAGCCGAATTTCCGACTGATTTTTGTATTGGGTAGGGACTTGTAAAATTTTCACAATTTTATTTGTCGCCAAATATACACTTTTTAAGCAATCCGGGACTTCGAAAATTTTGACTTCATTTTTGTATGGGACCCTCTTTGCGACACCCGTGCTTCACCTGGAAATGCTTTCGTGCATCTGTAAAAACACGGTGTCTTATCCTAGTTAGGAACTCAGAGACAGTTTTATCCCGTATCCTTTAGAGCTATCTTGTTATCCCAAACCAAGTGTCGGTGGTCCAGATCGCGAAATCAGATGAAGATGGGATGTGGTTTGCCCTGGCTTGTGCCCAGGCGATGGCATCCTCCGATACTGTCTGAATGTACACCGGGCAACTTCATTTTGTCAGTTAATATAGAAGTAATAGTGTTATGTAGAACTTCACCCGGTACTTCCGAAACCCCATGTATGAGGAGGGTCTTGCGACGCATGGCAGTTTCTAATTCTTATTTTTTTGATAATAAAACTACACAAGCATTTTGTGTAGCTAAATGACTTATAGGTTCAAATATTCAAACAAGCGTCACAAAATAAGACATTATTCCATCGATTTATCCTTCAAGATGCAATATTAATTATTTTAGATAATCCAAAATTATGTTTAAATAAAAATTTCAAAATATTCATAGAACCAAAAGTCAAAAACGAAAAACGCATAATTTTGTTCTTTTAAATTAAATTGATGAAACTTCAGCATCAACAAGGATTAAAAGTAGTGTTATATTAAAGTATTTATTATTATCACACACTATATGGCTTAAATCACAAGAAAAGTATTATCAAAGGCAGTCTTACATATCGCTGGTTTGCGAGAATAGCGACGGAACTAAAAATGATTGATTATAGAGAATGGCATTTTTTTTATTTCTTTGTAAATATTTTAGTGCATACCGCAAAATGTAAATGATTTATTGAGGGATTGACTTTGCTGATTAAAAGAAAATTTATCGTAGTATCAAAAAACATAAAAACATTTTAGAACTTTTATTAAAATTATTTAAAAAATCGTCATACAAAGGGGGGTTTCAGAAATGAAATGAAATTGTTTATTTGCTAGAAAACATGGTTGACATAGGTTTTCTAATCAGTCTAAGGTTCTACATGTTTCACCGGATGGTTCACGGTATGCAAATTTTTTTGTTTGAACATAATATGTTCACTAATTAATTTAATATAATTTAATGTCTTCTTAAAACTAAATCAATATAAAAATGTCAAACTAAATCAATAAAACAATGTCAAATAATACTTATAAAACAATGTAAAAAATATAATATTATTCCCTATACCCTTTATTATCTTAAATTTAATAAAGTACCAATGTCCTAATGTTTCTTTAATTTTTATGTTCCCAGAAATCTTTCATTGAATAAAAGCATTTTTGTATAAGCCTCTCGTTAATGCGTCTTCTGAACAAATTCCCTTAATACTTTGGGTAACTTATTATATACTCTGATTGCCATGCTACTGCAATTATTCTGGTGAAGGGTGCTGTTGGACTTTGGTGCAACGAGTTTAGTTACATCTCTAGAGATGTAGGACTTCTGGTCACACACTTATAGAACAGGTTTTGATGCTTTCTGACAAATAGTGCTAACTCCAGGATATACAGACAAACCACAGTAAGGATCTTATTCTTTCTAAACAGAGGTCTACAAGATATCCAGGCCGCGGCACCACATATAGCCCTAATACATTTTTTTTGGGATATTAGCGCCCTGTTTATGTCAGTGGAGTTACCCCATAACAATACTCCATATCTAAGCACACTCCCAACATACCCGTGGTAGGCAGACAATGCTGCTTGCCAGCCCACCTGATTTTTAATATTTCTTAAGCATACATGAATTTATTTATTCGGACACAAATATTTGCAACGTGATCCTTCCAGTTGCAGTGTTTGTCAAGCGTTATACCTAAAAATTTGATTGTTTTTACCTCTTGTACCACGTTATCGTCATAATTAATATTGATCTCGTCATAGTTGTTTTTATAATTGTGAAATTGAACTAGATTAGTTTTACTAAGATTAATAGTTAAATTATTGTTATTCAACCAGTCAGTCACACTCGCAATAGTTGATTTTAGTATGTCATTATATGTTTCTAGATTTCGTTCCTCCGAGATTACCACTGAAATATCGTCTGCAAAAAGTACACATTTATGCGGTATAGCTTTCGGGATGTCATTAATATTAATAAGAAAGAGCAGCGGTCCCAAGATACTACCAAACTTGTTAGCTTTATACTGAGATTCGAATGATTCTAGAGTGTGGTTTTCACCCATTTGGTCTATTTGCACACATTGCATTCTGTCAGAAAGGTAGCTTTGCAACCAGTGCAATGCTAAGCCTCTGAGACCATAGATTTCACACTTTTTAAGTAGAATTTCATGACTCACTACATCAAAAGCCCTGCTCATATCAGACATCAGTCTTTATTCATGAAACTCCAAGTTATAAAAATCAACTTATGTCATTAATATTTTAGCTTTAAAGCCTCTTAAAAATACTTAAATTAAAACTTACAATAGTGTGTAAAACTTTTGTACTTATAAGTAGGTATAACAAATAAAAATTGTTTTATAAAATACTTTAAATTTAGGTATTTAAAACCCTGTTTTTCAAAATAAATGAAATAAAAATAAACGTGAACTCTTCGTAATTCTAAAACAGGAACATTAATTCTTAAAAGGAAATGTAAGTAAAATAATTCATTTATTTTACAACCCCTCATAAAATTGTCGATAATAGTTTGGAATTATATTTTTGTTAACTAAATCTACTAGTCCCTTTTTCTTATTTTCTGAGATTCCGTTCCTTTTTATATAAGCAGATTGCAATCTGTAATTTTCGTCCAAAGATTTTGATGCAAGGCTAGTAACTTTCACACATTTAAATTCATTTTCACCGTAAGATGTTTTATAGAAAAAGAACCCTTTGTGGTCAGCATCTACTTTTAAAATCTTTATATCTGCCATTTTCACACTCATTATCAGTATTTTTATTAAAATTTCTACCCACGTCAGAAGCTAACAACTTTAATTCGTAAAAACTTCTATGATCCATTTCTATGACTTTGTAAGGAGATCCTTTCTTTTTTGCAGTGCGAATAATTGAAATGTACTGATCCGGTGTATAGATAGGGCCCGATTTCAAAGTCTTTTTGATGCTTCTTTCAATGACAGAATGCACACTGTCACCTTCGTTTTGTGTGTGCCCTTTTATCAGAAATTTAGGCGTGATACTATTTATATGAGCAAAAGTAGAAACAGCGTACATGTACATACTAATAATAAATTTATTCTTTTGCTGTCCGCAGCAGTTATCAGAATACAAAATTATATCTAGTTTGGCTTCAGTTGTTAGATCTCTGCCAAGACTTTTTAAATATTCTAAAACACAGGTCCCTATTTCTATAGCTCCTCTATTTGCTTCCCCTTCATGCCACACGTAGCAGAACGCATTTTTATTTTTCATCTCATAGATCGTAAAGTTGAAAGTATTCACTTTTGAAACATAGTAAAAATTAGACACATCTCGGACATGGCATCACAGCTTGTAAGTCGTAAACTGCTACAATAGTTGATTCTTTATCTTCTGCTTCTTTCTTGTCCTTAACCTTCTCCATTCTTGAAAGTTCTTTTTCTTTTAGATGGTTCTCATATTTAGACTTCAGTCGATTTTTATCTTCTCCAGTTGCGTTATTGTAGGCAACACAATCCGTAACAGGTTGGTAAAATGCTATATTAAATTCTCCATTGAATATTCTATTAAACATGATATAATTAGCACTTTTTTCTCTTTTTTCGTCACAATGTTTTACATAATCTCTATAAATTTCTGCAATAGTCTTACTTCCATCAATATATTCTTTCTGCGAATCTGCTCGACAGTAATGGCTTTCTATTTTTGGTATCGCCTTAATGAAGTTTCTCAAACTATCTTTAATATTATTATCTACGCGACTGTGATTGCCATGTTTCCCTCGAAGATCCTCCACTATAATGCCTGAAACGTCACTTCTTGATTTTTCGGTAACTGTTCGAATAAATCAATCAGATACATCCAGCGTAGACATAAAAAACTCTTACAAACACGAATTTTTTCGCCATCTTTGTCTTTAAAATAAAATGCGTGTTCCTTTTTTATATTGATACGTCGGGACAATAGAGGACATATTGAATGCTACAAAAGTTCTTTTACTTTGCAAATCAGGTAATTTATAATATACGTCAAAAATATGGCGTCGAGTCTCATCATCAAACTTTGTGTTACACTTTAACTTGCATTTTTCTGTACATCCTGGTCCTAATCGTCTCTCTCGTATAACTTTCTTATTTTTGCCTACATATTCTTTCCCTGCATTTCGTAGACGTTTCGCTACATTCGATTTCCAAAGTTCTGGCTGCATTTTCCTCTTACGTGTAATATTTTGGTTTGATTCACGTGAAATATTTTCTTCTTTATTCTCTTCTACTGTTTCATCCGAATCTGACGAAAAATCATTATTTTCAATGTGATAATTAGGATCTGCGATACTATCGTCCGATGAAAAATCTCTTTCGTCCTTTCTTTCTTCACTTTCAGCATTCGTATTGGTCAATTCAATAGCTTTTGGTTCACTTTCTATTTGTGAATTACTTTCTACTGCAGTCTCATCCTTCATAATATTATTATTATCATTTACTGACTCTATACTTACATTATTTTCTTTGGTTTTATTTTCTAAGCTATGGCCGTGGAGTCTTTTTTCATTAAAATTTATCATGTTATTGGATTCTTTATTACATTCTTCTGTTTCTTTATTGCTGGAGGAAGATGAGCTAGAAGTCGAAGAAGAAGAGCTAGAAGTCGAAGAAGATGAGCTAGAAGATGATGATGACGGTAATCTTTGTCGCAAAATCAATTTATTTTCTTTTGAATTATTACCTGAAATTCAATAAACATTTATTTATTAACAGAATAAATACCAAAAGCAACAGTTATTTCACGGATTTCTTCCAGAGGAACATGCCATTATGTAATAGAAACACTCATATTTTTGTAATTCCCGGGAATCGAACCGAGGAGGTTACGAATGACGATCAGCCACTAGCGTGAATGTAAACTATTTGCATCAGGATGAACTAGACATCGGAATAAAAATAATATCGAAAAATTTTTTAACATAGCATAGCATATATAGCATCACGCCTTTTTCCCCGAAGGGGTAGGCAGAGGTGTGCAAACACACCCACATCTCGCCAGCTATGTTAGGTCCCATGTAATAGGGGGCGAGCCTATTGCCATCTACTGGGCACAAGTTCCAGACTCTGGGATAATTATCTGGATAAAATTCTAAAGAGAATTATACATTATCCACCAGACCCGGGAATCGAACCCGAGACCTCGAGTGTGGCAGTCCGTACATAGTACCATTGTGCCACCGAGGTAGTCAAATAAATTTTTTTAACTGGTTGAATTCAAATATTTTATTTTGCTTACCTGATGTGTTATTATAATTTATATCATTTTCGATGTTTTCATCGCAACTTGTTGCATTTAACGGCAAACTGCTTTTATTTTTATTAAAACCTAAAATATTTTGAATAGTTAATTAAATAGTTGAAAAAATTTATAAAATTGAGACAAACTGCAAACATACCAAAATTGTAAACTAACCTTGTTCACTATTCGTTAAATCTTGTTGATCCTCATTTCCTTTTTTTTTGACTGGCCGCTTCTTTCAGCTTTGCAAAGAATAACAATCTATCTGCCATCTTGAATAACAAAACAATGGTAAGTAAAATGTTTTAAGAAAAAACTTTTTAAAAATTATATAATAGCATTAATTTTTCGCAGAATTAAAAAGACAACAAAACGTCGACAATTGTTTTGCCTCTAAACGAGGCATTATCAAGACTGTCTCAGAGAGAACAGCAAAATTCGTGGTTGGAACGTGTTTGCTTATAAGTAAACGCGTGCAAATTTCATTATCGCGATGTAGGATTCTTTACAATAACTAATGTGGGTAGAAACCTCAGATCATGCTAACTAAGTTCCAAAAATAGGTATTCACCAATACTTGACCTTATCTGTTTGATTTAATTACTGTCTTTTGATAAGTTGCGTAGAAAACCCAAACGACACACACAAACCAACAACAATTATTAATGTGTCTGTCTGTTCGTAAACAGATTAAGTAAGGGAGATGTGTGAAAATCTATTTGTTCGTTGAGTAAGGTGTCCGCATCTCTTCTAACTATTTCTAGCCTTTCCCAAACACTTAACTTGAACCCTTTCTCACATAAACGTAAAACTTTAAAGTGTTACTATTGTTCAAGGAATGACCAGTGTCAAGAAGATGCTTCGCGAAGAGGGATTTCTCAGGACAACCATTGCGGGACGCCGCTCTATGTTCCTTATATCTAATATCGAAGGACCTGCCAGTCTGTCCCACATACTTCAAACCACATTCATCACAACTCAACAAATAAACACCTGATCTGCGTGAGACCGACACCGAATCCTTGCCATTACATAGCTCCCTCAAGGTGTTCTGAGTTCTAAAAGCAACAAATATATTACTTTCCCTCATGATCTTAGCTATACTCAACGAGACGGGACCCACGAACGGCAAACAGGCCGTGTACTTCCTAGGTGGATCTTGAATCGGATGTAATAAATGAAAACTAGCCTTTCTGCGTTTTTTATTTAATAATGAGTGGACCATTCCTACGTCATAGCCATTACTTTGTGCTATGTAGCAAATGATGGAAAATTCTTCACCAAATGCCTGTGGGCTCAACGGTACCGCCAGTAACCTGCTCAGTAAGCTGTGGAAAGCTGACTCAGAATTACTTTCAGTTCAATAATAGTTTTTTTCTACAGAGGAATGGTTTGGCTATGGGATCGCCACTCAGTCCTTTAATAGCTGAAATATTTATGGATGCATTCGAGACTAACCACATAGTTGGGAACGTTCATGTCTTGTACTATTTTAGATATGTGGATGATATTATTATATGTTGGACAGGAACAAAACGTCAGCTCAGCGTCCTTGTCTCCAAGTTGAACTCAGTACACCCTAGAATTGATTTTTCACTAGAGTTGGAGTCAGATTCCACTCTCAATTTCTTGGACCTTTCAATTACTAGAAGGAACGGTATTCATGAGTTCCGTATCTATAGGAAACCAACAGTTACAGACACAGTTATTCCTTACTCATCCAATCACCCATGGCAACATAAAATGGCAGCTTCCCACAGCTTACTGAGCAGGTTACTGGCGGTACCGTTGAGCCCACAGGCATTTGGTGAAGAATTGTCCATCATTTGCTACATAGCACAAAGTAATGGCTATGACGTAGGAATGGTCCACTCATTATTAAATAAAAAACGCAGAAAGGCTAGTTTTCATTTATTACATCCGATTCAAGATCCACCTAGGAAGTACACGGCCTGTTTGCCGTTCGTGGGTCTCGTCTCGTTGAGTATAGCTAAGATCATGAGGGAAAGTAATATATTTGTTGCTTTTAGAACTCAGAACACCTTGAGGGAGCTATGTAATGGCAAGGATTCGGTGTCAGTCTCACGCAGATCAGGTGTTTATTTGTTGAGTTGTGATGAATGTGGTTTGAAGTATGTGGGACAGACTGGCAGGTCCTTCGATATTAGATATAAGGAACATAGAGCGGCGTCCCGCAATGGTTGTCCTGAGAAATCCCTCTTCGCGAAGCATCTTCTTGACACTGGTCATTCCTTGAACAATAGTAACACTTTTAAAGTTTTACGTTTATGTGAGAAAGGGTTCAAGTTAAGTGTTTGGGAAAGGCTAGAAATAGTTAGAAGAGATGCGGACACCTTACTCAACGAACAAATAGATTTTCACACATCTCCCTTACTTAATCTGTTTACGAACAGACAGACACATTAATAATTGTTGTTGGTTTGTGTGTGTCGTTTGGGTTTTCTACGCAACTTATCAAAAGACAGTAATTAAATCAAACAGATAAGGTCAAGTATTAGTGAATACCTATTTTTGGAACTTAATTAGCATGATCTGAGGTTTCTACCCACATAAGTTATTGAAAAGAATCCTACATCGCGATAATGAAATTTGCACGCGTTTACTTATAAGCAAACACGTTCCAACCACGAATTTTGCTGTTCTCTCTGAGACAGTCTTGATAATGCCTCATTTAGAGGCGAAACAATTGTCGACGTTTGTTGTCTTTTTAATTCTGCGAAAAATTAATGCTATTATATAATTTTAAAAAGTTTTTTCTTAAAACATTTTACTTACCATTGTTTTGTCATGGATTTTCGCCAAGTAACGCCTGTTTCTATCCAATATCTTGAATAACTCTGATTAAGATAATTATCTAAAACAAATAATTTAACGTAAATTATTAATAATCAATGAATACCATGTAGAAAACCAACTCAATATAATTTTCTATCCCAAAATTCCTTGAGCAGAGACGTATTTCGTAATAAATAGCAAAGCAATACCCATTTTTTTCAAAAATAACGACGTTTCTTATTTACGACAAATAAAATCCGTTTATTTTCGTGAATATAGACTCAAGTTACATAAAGTCGGTATAAAATACAATATTATAAGCGATCACACATATTTATTCAAGAATACAGGCGTAAATAGAAATGAGACATAAAAAGATACTTACTTTTATCAGGAACAGCGACGGATCAATAATGTGTCACTATTCTTGAAAAAAAATCAACAATTGTTGCAACCAAACTAAATACGTCGGTATTTTCGAGAATCGAGCGTGCGTTCACTCTATTGTCATTGGCTCAACTGAGATGCGCCTTTATTTGTGATTACGCTTCAAGTGTTTTGTCTCAAGTGAATAATGACGCTGTCTCTTTCTAACGAAAGTTGGCCCGGAATTGGCGTTGCGTCTCTGTTCACGATAAAATATCAAAGATTTATAATTGTTTGGCATACAGAATTCAATTTGACAGAATTTTTAATTACGTCGATATTCTCGCAAACCAGCGATATATTTACTTATGGCACATTAAAATATTACTCTTGAATATAATATGAAATTATGCATAGTTAAGTAGTACCTACTTAAGTATGAATCACATACTGCTTTTCTAAAGTTACAAAAGTTTTATCTAAGACAGTCTTATATTCAAGGCATGATTATAAAAATATTATTCTTCAAAATACGAAAGGCTTACATACTTAGTTCAATTAAATTATTTTTTATTAAATCACAGACTAAGGCTAAAATCACAAATGTTATATCTAACAGTCTTAACTATTAAAATTCTTCTTTGGTAATATTTTGGTATAATATCTTTCTCGATAAGTTTCAGTATACCTTGTTTTTTACTTCTGATATTGTAAGTTTACGGTTGTACAACTTTTTGGGCACTATGTTAGAATTAGAGGACTTAGATTTTTTTTGTTCAGTGTGGATACCGAGATGAATGATGAATCTTCGCTTTCGTATGAAGTTTTGAATAAAAAATTGTGTTTATGTTCCTTATCATTATTTTTATGTCAGACCATTTTACTTTTTGACCATCTTCAGACTTTACAAAATTTCCAATCCCCAAACATTTTAAATCTAGAAAACTATCATGAGCAAGTTCATGAACCACTAAAGGTGTACCTTTCTTCTTCGCTGTCTTAATAAGTGTAATGTACTGGTCCGGCACATAGATCGGAGACGATTTCAAAGCCATAGAAATATTTCTTTGAATTAATGAGTGAACAGCATCCCCCTCGTTTTGGGTATGTCCCTTTATTAAAAATTTATGGCTTCTCAAATTTGGAAATACACTGACAGCATATTGACATGTTGTAAGAATGAATTTGTTTTTTTTTTTGCTGCCCGCAACAATTATCACTATAAAAAACTACGTCTATATCAACCGAAGCTTCATCATTCAATCGTTTCAAATACTTAAGACTGCGCCGAGCGTACGACGCCGGCGGTGATTAGGTAATTAGCTGGGTGTGTGCGTGAACGGACAGAATAGCGGGTGTCTGTATGCGTGTGCCTAGCTTGAACAGCGGTAAGGAAACGAAATAAATCAATTTTCAAAAATTTGAGTGAAAACGAATACAATACAATTGTAATATTTGTAATTAAATTTAATGACCTACTAATTAATACTAATATTATCAATGTGAAAGTAACTTTGTCTGTTTGTCTTTTACGCTTAATTATGTTAACTGCAGCCGAAGGTTCCAAAAAAAACCAATTTATTTAGAATAATTTTAATTACTAATTACAAAGTATAAAATATAAGTAACTACAAAAGAAATGATATCAGTTCGAAGTGTGAAACAAATATGAGCTGTGACATGTGGTAATATCCGTTGAAACGTCTGGTTTCGTATTGTAGCACGTTCCGCTGATCTTGCACTTCACGTAGTCGCTATGCACTGTTGCGATGCACCTACTAGGTGAATGCTGACGCTGCGGTCCCCATATGCTAGGCGTACGTAACAGCTTTCACGCTCTAACTACTGAACCGATTTGGATGAAATTTGGTGCATAGATAAGTCTGAGAAAGGACATAGGCTACTTCTATCCAGGTAATATGTTACCGTGGGATTTTGTAGCTATATAACTTCTTCACGCGGGCAGAGCCGTGGGCAACAGTTAGTATAAAACATTTCCTAGTATAACACATAATTTGTTGTTATATGTTTCGTCGTTTTAGTTTTATTTTGCCGATTGTATCATTTAATTTTCTTTTGGTTTCTTTTTTGTTTTTATTATTTATTGCTTCTATTATATATTCTGGTTCGTTTATTTCCATCTGCCTATCTAATCTGGAGTCTATCAGCTCTGGAAGAAGACAGTCAAAATAAATCTTCTTCAGTTTTTCTTCCATGCCATGCCAAAATGTTTTATCTTCAGGTATTACTTCAACCTTCATATCCACATTTGTCCAAACAACCAATATGCATATATTTATCAGACATACATGGTATGTTGAGATTGGCTGAAACCAACTCTAATCCGGAAAACCCTGCACCAATAGACATAAAACTGCTCACCACATTATCATTCAAGTCGAGGTCCATCGAGTTATTGGAATCTGGATAATTTGCTATAGTGAAATTCATACGGCACATTTGACAGGTAAAATAAAATTTTGAAAGAAATCTTTTTTTAAATTCTTTAGAAAGTTTTAAACAACTCAGAGTACAGCCAAATGCTGAGTTATGATTAAAAATTTCTTGTAACTGTTGGTAAATGTACGCAAAATCTATAATTCTGTTTCCAGTTAATGTCCTGTTGCTGTCCATTTTCTTCTTGTATGATTAGTTCAGTATCAGATGTACTTTCTAGTGATTTCTGCAAACAAATAAAAAAATCCATATTTATTCAACTAGGTACCTAGTATAATAATAATCTGTTGAGTAAACCGAGAGTTTTATTGCCAGGTTCTTTCTCTCGGTTCTACTGATTGCTTTGCGAATCTGGCAGTACATGTAAATATAGAAGCACTGACATTTTTTTTATTTTAAGTACTTACTGACGTTTCTAAGAGACATTTAGTGACCTATGCAAAATAAATAAATCATTTCATTTCTGTAAATAACAATAAATTTGATTATTTATTTATGAATACAAAAAACTTACCTCTTCTTTTTCATTGTCAATTTTATTCAAGGGTAAATGTCTAGGCGATCCATTTTCATTATGTTGTTTTTTCATCCTAAAAGAGAAATTTCTTTAATGGTTTGTGTTAGTGTCGCAATAGTTAAGCTGTTAGTAAAAGGATACTTGTATGTAATACAATTTTATTCGTGCACATTAAGATAGTTTGGTCCAATTAGTAACAACATTACATTTTTGTGACCACATATATTCTTTGCATCATGCTTATCAAGATAAAATATAGAAGCCCAAAATGCCTTAAAAGGAAAATGCCTTAAGTGAAAAGCGCATCAAAATCTTTTATTTATTCAAATAATTGATTAACGATAAATTAACTAAATGACTTACTTATTATTAATTCTATTTTTCTTGAATCTGGATTTGTTGATTACTTTATAATATTTTTCTTTTCGTTTTCCCATTATCTGAAACAAATATGTAACTATTTTCAAACATCTCCAATGATAAAAATGTATATTTATTCTGCTTATTGTCCATTTTGTTAGTAGCACATTATTCTTAAGTTAAAAATTTACAATTTCCAAAACAATACTTACCTCGTTTTACTACGGGTGTCACGAACAGGCGCGGCGCGGTCGTATGCGTGGAAGTGGGTCGCGCTGCAAAGCGACGTGGACTCGCTCCGGACACTTGGGCACGACTGAATTCACGAGCCCGTGACACACGTATTTAAAACGATGCGCGGCCGCCATAGTAAAAATGTATGGGAAATTTAAAACGCTTAATGATACAAGTGTAACATAGTTGTCTGACAATAAATAAGAAATGTAAGACGGTCAAACTGTAATATACATATTCAATGTTGTGTTCGTATTAAAATTAGGCTTGAATTCTACTAATAAGATATAAAATTCTCTTTAACGGCAACCCATGTTTTTGCCATTTTCCATTAACTTTACGTACTTTTTGTAGTATTCAATATTCTTTATTTTAATATTTTATCACGGAGAAACTGTAAAGACATTTTCAGTGATGGTTTATGTTATTTTTATTTATTTTTTGAACGAATACTTATTATTTTATCAACTAAACCGGGAGTACCTATATTGACATTTTCGCACGGCGCAGTCTTAAGAACATGAACATGAACGCATGAACAGAGTTCGTTCACACCCCGACCTCCTTCCCCCTCATGCCATACAAAACAGTCTGTTACATTTGTTCCTAATTTAGTGATTGTAGAATTGAGTAAATTCAACTTAGAAATATAATAAAAGCTAGAAACTTCACCTTGTGGACAAGGCATGACCGCTTGTAGATCATAAACACACTACAAAATGTTAAATTCCTCGACAAATTTATTATAGTATATTTTATATGAAACATAAGGCTTATTTTCTTCTTTGCACTTGTCAACGTAAAGACGATGTAAAGTAGCAATAGTCATGTTTCCCTCAATAAATTCACGTTTTGTACGAGCACGGCAATAATAGCTCTCCACTCTGGGGATAGAATTGATATGTGTTTTGACACCTTTGATCCAAAGAAGCCTCTAACCGAAACTGGTGTCCGTGTTTTCCTCGATTTTCTTGCATTAACCCTACTTGTTCAGAAGTCTTCTTGACAACAGTTGTTATAGTTTTATCGGAAACAGCAAGTGTATTCATAAAAAAATACTTTGCATACTCGAATACGTCTATTATTTTTATGGAAAAAATATGCATGATTAAAATTTGGACGAGTGCTACCAACACGGATATTTACGGACACGGAAATTTTTGTCATACAGTCTTTAATGAAATGCCTCTGAGCTGTCAAGTCACCCATCTTCCAATAGTTATCAAATAAAGCATATCTTTCTTCCGATGAAAACTGGTTAGCACATTTTAATTTGCATTTATCGGAACATACTGGTCCAATTTTCTTGGCTTCTATTTGTTTTTTTTTTGATTTGGACATGGTAATATATGCCTGTCCGCTGTTTTTAAAAGCCTTAGAATTATTTTTCTACCAGGATTCAGGGTTAGACTTTCTTTTTCGGGATAGCAGCTGAGGTTCCACACTAGATACTGTGACTAGACTGTCTATACTAGAGGGCTGGATGTTAATACTGGGTGGTTGCGATTGTTCAGTCTGTAAAATGGGTGATTCGATCTGTGTTGGATGGCTGCATTTCTACTTCATTAGGAGCACCTTCTGCCCAGGAAGGTCAAGCTTGGGGTGAATAAAATTGGTAGTTCCTACGTTTTTTCTGTACTTTTCTCTCAGGCAGAAATTCAGGATCCTTAATACTATCGCCCGAAGAAAAGTCGGATGAACTAGATGCCGTAGAACTGTTCGTGTCACTGTCAGATTCGCTGTCAGATGAGTCGCGGTCAGATGAGTTACGGTCAGATGAGTCGCTAGGTGGAACGATTTTTATTGGTTTTCATCAGGTTTTAATCAGGTTGGCTGTCAGGATAGGAATCCGTATCAAAATTGTAATTGGCTATATCTTTTTCTTGTCCAACGAGTGTTGGTATTTGAGTTTGCTGTGTGTTGTCGGGAAACAAAGTTTGTTTTTCTTGGGTTCGTATAGCAGGTGATAGTATGACCTCAGTTTCATCATCAATTGGCATCAGATTGTTAGAATTAGGCTGACTGACTGGATGGTATTTTGCATCAAAATATGGCTTACCCGTTATTACGTCTTCACGAACTAATTCTGGAACATCACATTCTTGAATTTTAGAGTTGACAATGGAACGGTTTTGTATCCTATCTGATTCTTCATTTGAATTGTCAACTGCCATTTTCAAAATTATTCTTGTTTTGCTACTCATTCTGTAAATAATAATGCAATATTACTCATAATACAATGTGCACCTATCATAAATATTGTTACTTTGGGCTCAAATTTATTTATTATTTAATATGTTTCTTCCGATTTTCTCCCCTGTTTAAGTACAGTCATTTACAGAAACATACACAAACCCGGTCCAAGAAACTTCGTGAACATTAAAATACTTTAGATATACATACTTACCTTCTTCTTGGAGCTGAAAATAGTTTTGTTTACTCATCTATCATTCTATGTGACTATTACGTCATTCTAGACGTATCTTATAATGACACATATCATTGCAATTAATTTCCATTGCAGTTTTATTAGTGTATGTGCTTAAATATAAATCATAGTTCGATTTAAACTTTAAAATGTTTAATTGAAAAAATAAAAATGTTGCCAAGGGGTAGGTAAGGGTCGAGTAGCTTTACATGATGGTTATCAATATCACTTTAAGAAAACATACGCAAATCAAACAACTTATTGGCTGTGTGCTAAACGAAAAATAGAATAGTATTATTAATTAATTATTATCCAATAGTTGTAGGATTTTGCACATTATTTTTTTCTTTGTCAATAGCAGTAATATTAGTTTGGGTTGATGACGAGCTGAGGCCGGAACTAGTCGTTTGAGTATCTCGTTTGGTCGTGGTTTCTTTATCGTTTATATTAACTGCCATTGAATCCCACCTTTGACTTTCTGCCATATCCAATGATTCTTGGCTATCACATTGAGTCATATCATCGTCTATTGTCTCCGGCACATACTCGTACTTTCCTAAAAAAGGTGTCGTAAAAACTTGTTGCGACAAACATTGATTCAATATATACAGGATACTTCTATAATGTACTTACTTTTTAATGACATAGTGGAATATGCACAGTCAAATTTATTAATTTTTGTTTTAGCAAATTTATATTTGTGCAAATTTATAATTAAATTGCTTTATTGGTAAATGTCAAATGTTTTTTTTCTGTTAATGGCCTTCTTTTTCAAATTTAAACTTTTTTAACTTTTAATTAATCTTTTTACGAACTTACCCCTAAATAATATATATATATCTATATATACTTATCTAGTGTAGTATCTTATCTAGTGAAGTATATATATATATATATATATATACTTCACTAGATCCGGTGCCGAAAATCTATGAAAACATGGTAGCATCACTTAATGAAGATGATGTCGACTTACTAAATGAAGTTCCTGAATTTTCAAAAATTAAAACTACTTTATATGAACATAGAAATACAGCATTGGGTTTAAAAAACTTAATTTTAAAAAAGTTGCCGAAGTTGTAGTGCCAAAAAAATACGAGAATTTTTTATTAGCTGATTTTTATTCGCAAGAGACCAAATGGGTAAGCTCAAAAATTTCTTTGGCGATGCATCTTTTAGAATATGCGCCAAACCGTTTAACCAAGTTTTCAGTATACACGCTGATATGAACAGTACCATGACTTCAACAAATATAATACCTTTGGTATTTGCAATTATGAGTGACAGAAAGAAAAGCACTTATTTAACGTTATTTAATTTAATCAAATCCCAAATTCCTGCATGGAATCCCGCAACATTCACGCTCGACTACGAAAAATCTACGAGTACAATGGGAGCATTAAAAAGTGTATTTCCAAATATATTGCTACATGGCTGCTACTTTCATTATGTGAAGTCCATTCAAAAACGAGCAGATAAGCTAGGTATCAATAAATACCCAAATAAATAACAAAAAGATTAGTGCTACTTACGGCAAGGTTGTCACTATTACCTTCAAACTTGATTAATGAAGGTTGGTTGTTTGTGAAATCATTTTTATTAGACGATGATAAACGATGAAAATAATATGACGGCATTTGTGAAATATTTTGAAAGAACATGGCTCAAGGACGAAAACTTTGTGGCTGTTTGGAATTCATTCGGGGTGTCTCATAGGACTACAAATTCGTTGGAAACCTGGCATAAAACAATATCACATGAAATTAAAGACAAACATCCACATTTAGTTAAGTTTTTGGAATACGAGCAAAAAAACGCACAGTTCTTCGCTAATACGTCTACTGCAGCAAAAAAAAATTAGAAAACGATTGCAAATATACATTAAAAGGGACGAATTTATCCAGGATACGCAATAGATAGAGATGAGAGAGATAGAGAGATAACTCAATAATCAAATAAGTGTTGGTCATTTTCTGGACATGTTGCAAAATTTATAAAATACTACCAGCCGCGCTTCGGCTTTCTATCTTATAGTACCATGTAGGTACTTACAATTTAGATTTTAAGATTATTTTATGTTATTCGTTTTAACAATAAATATTAAATTAGACTTCCCACCAAGATAATTTGTTTCAAACTGTACTTGGGGTAAAAAATCGGAAGAAACATATTGTAACGCCATCTCGTAGCGAGTAATAAGACTACCAAACTCGGCGCCATCTAGTAGCAAATCGCAGTACTACTACGTAACGTCTTTCGGGAATGTTCTGTCAAGGTACTTCTATGTAACGTGTTATCTAGAAGCATCTCGAAGGTGTGGAATGTTCGCGATATTTCTTCCGTGAAAATTCCAGAGTAATCTAGAGTAATGACCGCACTATAAAGGCGGAGCACTTCGGTGGCGGATCATCAGTATTTCCAGAGCGATAATACGAGTTATACCTGCGAGTTCAAGTGCGATTAAAAGTGTTTAGTGAAGCTTTATAGTGAAGTGTAAATTAGTGGTGTAATAAATAAAGTGTTTTGTGGTAGTTTGATCGGCATTTTCCATTCCGTAGAACCCCGGCTCGTAACAATTGGTGTCAGAAGTGGGATTTGGACAATGCCGGTGTTACCGAAAGAAGACACAGAGGGCGTCCGTACCAGGGGTCAGCGCCAGCAGGAGTTGGACAGCAGGCGCTTCGGAGGTAATACGCCGGAGAGGTTGGGTGGTCAGGAGCAGCCAACGGTGGAAGCAGGCCCGCCCACGGTATCTCCAGCGCCAGCACCTCCAGACTTTGCTGCGCTGATGGCGATGCTACAGGAGCAAGCCCGTCGCCAGGAGGAGCAGGCCCGCCACCAGGAGGAGCAAGCCCGTCGCCAGGAGGAGCAAGCCCGTCGCCAGGAGGAGCAGGCACGCCGCCAGGAGGAGCAGGCCCGCCGGTTGGAAGAACAGCTACTGCGTGACAAGGAGGAGCAGGCACGCCGCCAGGAGGAGCAGGCACGCCGCCAGGAGGAGCAGGCCCGCCGGTTGGAAGAACAGCTGCTGCGTGACAAGGAGGAGCAGGCACGCTGCCAGGAGGAACAGACGCTCCTCATGAAAGATCTTCGAGCGACTTTTGGCAAGGAGATGAATGTGATGAAGGATCAAGTTCATCATGTTGAGAACCGCATCACGGAAGCCGAAACTCGGATTGAAGATGTAAAAAACCAGATTACAGATGTGAGGAAAGAGCTGGGAAATCTGAAAGCTGGAGATGGGATTGCGACTTCCTTACCTGCCGTACCTTCAGCGCGTGGATTTAAAGTACCGCCATTCGATGGGACATCTTCATGGTCAGCCTATAAAAAGCAGTTTGAAGCCGTTAAGAAGGCAAACGGGTGGAGCAAAGCCCAGGCCATGACTGCGCTTACATTGGGTTTGCGAGACAAGGCGTTAACCATCCTAGAAGCTCTCGGAGACGATGTTTCCTACGAGCAGCTACTAGAAGCCTTGGAAACCAGATACGGTGACGCTCACCTGGAACACGTGTATCGTGCGCAGCTGAAGGATCGTGTCCAGCGCTCTGGTGAAAACTTGCAACAGTGGGCCCTGGAAGTTGAGAAGCTGGTACGGAAGGCATACCAGTCGGTACCTGCGCTCATCGATGGGAATCTGGTGCAAGTATTCATCGACGGCATCCACGACCTGGAAGTCAGGGCCGCTGTCAGACTCGGGCACCATGAGACTCTCAAAGACGCCTTGGCTCATGCTTTGGAGGTCGAAGCCGTACGGAAGGATCATCGATCTCACCGTGTCAGGGAAGTTGTAGCATCACCGGCTCGCGACCGTTTCACGAGGTATAGCCCTAGGTGCTACACATGTGGTGAGAGGGGCCACCTTCGATCCAGTTGCCCAAAGCGGACTGCTGAAAGAGAAGAAAGTCGTTCCCAAGAGGATAGGGTGGCTAATGTCACCGCCCAGCAACAGGAGGGAAACGAATAAATGCCAGAACTGCGGGGCGGGTGCTGGCTGATTTTAGAAGAGCCCCAAGGGTTTCGAACTCACAAACCCAGGATGGGAACAGCCTGATCATCAAGGGCGAGGTAAATGGAACACCATGCAAGCTGACAATAGATACTGGAGCATCTCGCACGGTTGTCAGTTCCCGACTTGCAAATCGGTTCCTTGGGGACTCTGCAAACCGTGACCGCATCAACTTGGTAACGGCCACGGGTCAGCGCATACCCGTCCGAGGAGAGAAAGAGATGCAGTTAAAGTTGGGCAATGGAATTTACCTGCATAATGTCATCGTGGCTGACATAATGGACGACTGCATACTGGGCTTAGACTTTATGAGGAAGAACTCTTGTGAGATCGACGTCAAGCAAGGAGCGATGAAATGTGGTCAAGAGGAACTTTTCATGGAAGGAGCGTTATCAGGAAAAGTGTACAGCTTGAAGAAGGTCGTGCTTCCTGCCAGATCAGAAACGACTGTACCAGTTAGTCTCCCTCAGAATTCTGGGCGAACACATCGATGTGTACTCATAGAAGGGATATACAATGAACTTCCATGGAAAATGGCCCGAACTCTGGTAAGAGCCAATGAAGCCTCAGTGGTACGTGTGCTGAACCTTAGTGATAAGGAACACGTGATAGAAAAGAGCACATTGATTGGCACTTGCGAAGAAGTAGATTGGATGCGCCGATGCCAAGAGTTGAGTACTGGGAACATCGTCAACAAGGACGCTAGAAACAACGTGTTGACACTTTTAGAAGACTGTCGTAACATCTTAACGAAGAATGAAATGGACAAGGCTAAGAAGATGTTACTCAAGTACGCCGATATTTTCTCTTCGAGTGATGCTGACATTGGGAAGACTGGATTGGTTCAGCATAGAATCAATACAGGAAATGAGGCACCCATCCGTCAGCGACCAAGGAGACTGCCAGTAGCACGAGAAAAGGAAGTTGAGACCATGATTGAAGGAATGGTAAAAGATGGTGTGATAGAACCATCGTCAAGTCCATGGTGCTCACCTGTAGTGCTGGTGAGGAAGAAAGATGGCAGTATGCGGTTTTGTGTCGACTATCGTCGTCTGAACGACGTTACGAAAAAGGACAGCTACCCTTTACCAAGGATCGATGACACGTTGGACATGCTGACAGGGGTGAAGTGGTTTAGCACGCTAGACCTGAAAAGTGGCTACTGGTAAGTTGAAATCGATCCGAAGGATAAAGAGAAGACTGCATTTTCCACAGGAAAGGGTTTGTGGCAGTTTAAAGTTATGCCATTTGGTTTATGCAACGCCCCGGCTACTTTTGAAAGATTAATGGAAATTGTACTCGCCGGATTGACTGGGGACGCCTGTCTTGTCTATCTAGATGACATTATCATCGTGGGCCGTACGTTAGAAGAGCATCTTCAAAACCTGGAACGCGTGCTTGTAAAGATCCGAAGCGCGAACCTGAAGCTCAGCCCGAAGAAGTGCTCATTCCTCAAACGGCAAGTAAGCTTCCTAGGCTACGTAGTGTCTGAAGATGGTATCCGCACGGATCCAGAGAAAATCATCGCCGTCAAGGATTGGCCGGTTCCAAAGGATAAGACGCAGGTCAGAGCATTTTTGGGTTTGTGCTCATACTACCGGCGATTCGTCCAGAACTTTGCGGATATTGCCAAGCCCTTACACAAGCTCACGGAGGAGAAGCGACAATTCTGTTGGGACGGAAGCTGCGGCATCGCATTCCAGGAGCTAAAGAATCGTCTGTGTAATACACCTATTTTGGGTTATCCTGATGCGGAAAATGAATTTATTGTTGACACAGACGCAAGTGATATCGGACTCGGAGGTGTGTTATCTCAAAGGAAAGGAGATCGAGAGGTCGTTATAGCCTACTTCAGCAAATCCTTATCGAAACCTGAAAGGAATTATTGCGTCACGAGGAGAGAATTACTTGCCGTGGTGAAGACATTGCAGCATTTCAGCAAATATTTACTAGGGCGAAAATTCCTTGTACGTACCGACCATGCTGCATTGAAGTGGCTATTACAATTCAAGAATCCAGAAGGACAAGTCGCAAGATGGATTGAGCTACTACAAGAATATGACTTTGTGATTGAACATCGCAGTGGGAGATCCCATGGCAACGCAGACGCATTGTCAAGAAGACCTTGCCCTGAAGACTGTAAGCACTGTGCCAAACAGGAGACAAGGGAAGCCATACCTGTGAAGATGCTTAAAACGGATCTGAGCGACGAATGGAAAGAAAGCCTACAACATGCTCAACAGGACGACGCAGACATCAAGCCAATATTTGAGTGGATTAAAGCAAGTGCTCCTAAACCCATGTGGAGTGACGTCGCTTCAATGAGTTCAATCACAAAAAGTTATTGGGCGCAATGGGACAGTTTAGTTATTCAGGATGGAGTCTTGTGCCGCAAATGGGAAAATGCTCGAGGAGACAGCTGTCATTTGCAAATGGTCGTCCCTAAAGTTAAGGTCCCAGATGTGCTACAGCTCTACCATAATGGATGTTCAGGGGGCCATATGGGAGTAAAAAGGACTCTGTTGAAGATACGTGAGCGGTTTTACTGGATCCACTGTCGCGACGACGTTGAGGACTGGTGTCGCAAATGTACGAGTTGTGCTGCTGTGAAAGGACCTCATACACGGAGCAGAGGTGCACTGAAACTGTATAACGTTGGGGCACCATGGGAAAGGATAGCCCTAGATGTTGCGGGACCGTTTCCTGAAAGTGAACGCGGAAACAAGTACTTCATGGTTGTGATGGATTATTTCACGAAGTGGCCAGAAGTCTTCGCTATACCTAATCAAGAAGCTACTACGGTCGCAGATAAATTAGTTCACGAAGTCTTCTGTCGTTTCGGGGTGCCTCTAGAAATCCATAGCGATCAAGGAAGAAATTTTGAATCTCAGGTGTTCCAGGAAATGTGTCGGGTCATGGGTACTCACAAAACCAGAACGACCTCTTACCACCCGCAGTCAGATGGAATGGTGGAGCGATTTAATCAGACATTGGAGAGATATCTGGCAAAAGTTGTGGAAAGCAGGCAAAAAGATTGGGACAAGCACATCCAACCGTTTCTTTTGTCTTACCGAAGTGCGGTTCACGAAAGCACGTCAGTGACACCAGCTTATGCGAACTTTGGAAGAGAATTACGGTTGCCTGCCGACTTACTAACCGGTATACCACCTGACGCTCCACGCAATATCACTGATTATGCGAATGACTTGCGCAGCAGGATGAATGACATTTATGAGCATGTCAGACAATCAGGTCAACAAATGTCTGAAAAGATGAAGACCCGTTACGACCGAAAGACAAACAATAAGAGCTTCGATGAAGGTTCGTTAGTGTGGTTACATAACCCAGTCCGCAGTAAAGGGAAGTCTCCTAAGCTGCAAGCTAAATGGGATGGACCATACCGAGTTGTGACCAAGATTAACGATGTCACTTACCGAATACGGAAGAGTCCAAGAAGTGCGCCAAAGATAGTTCATGTGGATCGATTGGCGCGATATTATGGGCCTGACAATGCTCGGGACGAGCATGTCTTAGGAGGGGGCAGTGTAACGCCATCTCGTAGCGAGTAATAAGACTACCAAACTCGGCGCCATCTAGTAGCAAATCGCAGTACTACTACGTAACGTCTTTCGGGAATGTTCTGTCAAGGTACTTCTATGTAACGTGTTATCTAGAAGCATCTCGAAGGTGTGGAATGTTCGCGATATTCTTCCGTGAAAATTCCAGAGTAATCTAGAGTAATGACCGCACTATAAAGGCGGAGCACTTCGGTGGCGGATCATCAGTATTTCCAGAGCGATAATACGAGTTATACCTGCGAGTTCAAGTGCGATTAAAAGTGTTTAGTGAAGCTAAAGCTTCACTAAACACTATAAATAGTTACAAATAATTACACATAATTTTACAAATAATTTTACAAATAATTTACACTTCACTATAAATAGTGAAGTGTAAATTAGTGGTGTAATAAATAAAGTGTTATGTGGTAGTTTGATCGGCATTTTCCATTCCGTAGAACCCCGGCTCGTAACAATATTATATGAATTACGGTTATCCACCCCGCTCAGGGTAGATAGAAGGACACGCGTTTCCGAGTATCCGGTGGCTGTTTTAGGGTAGATAAACGGAATGATCGAATATTGCAGTTAAAAAGCCCAATTTTGTAATAAAACGATTTTCCAAAAATTTTATTTGTGGCCGTTTTTCATTCAATGAGCGATATGTTTAAAAATTTATTTGCTTTATTATAAAACCTTGGACCCGAACAGTTTCGTAGAGGTGTTATTTTCAATTGCCGCCCTGACTTTGAAGATGAATGTGTCAACGTATTTATTGGGATCGGATGTACACTGTAACTCACTAAAACGATAAGCCTGATTTCATTCACTGCTTTCTCCAAGTCCAAGCGCTTTGAGTAAGTCTGAGATTTCTTGTAGGATTTAGGATTTTCAATACTCAAGATGGTAGAGTAATGATCAGTTATTGTCGAAGAGATGACCAAGGTTTTAGAACACAGTTTAGACTTTAAGAATACGTGATCATAACTGGTTTTATCATGCGTTGCAAAAAAGTGCTAAGACAGATAACCGTGTTCTGTGAAAATGTCAAAGTATTGGTCGGCAGCTACAGATTGTTTTTCCAGTAAAATATCGATGTTCATATCGCCTAGAACTGAAACAGTTTTAAATGCTGATAAGCTATAAATTAATTCAGACATACTATTTGTAAACACATCTGACGATGCTATTATAAGGTTGCCTGTAAGATATATAGGCTATCAGGTGGTCAGACTCCGTAGCCACTAGACTGATACCTATTTCTACTGAACACTCAAAGCTCACACGGGAATCGAACCCGCTACCAACTAATGTGTCCACGCTTGCACAAGTGTGGGATAACTGAGGGATTACCAGGGTCACGGAACTAGTCCGACAGAAACACTGTTGACTGAATAATACTTGTTTACTATACGAATTTCCCAATACTATACTATTTGGTATGAAATATATATGTTAGTAATACAATAAAATATTCCCCAAATTGCGTATCGCGACCTAATGCAACCTAGCGCTCTGTCGGGCCACTTACAACGAACAGGCCGACTCGACTCTCATGCGATCTAACTTGCACGCACACACATACATACAGCGCACACATCTGTGTCCCTACAGATATATAAGGCCGACCTTTGTACATCCTGTATTTTTTGTATCCCTTGCCAGTACTTGTTTTAATTTCTATTTTATTAGAGCAGTTTTCTTTTTCTTCATTTGCTTTTATTTTCAAATTTATATTATCTTTCTTACCTTTTCCTTTATTTTTATTGTTTAAGCCTGATGGACTTATATCGTATTTTATTTTTTTAGGATTTTCCATATTGCAATCGACATCAGTTTCTGCATAATCTTCAATTTCTTCTGCAGCAACACTTTTACCTGGGAGTACATTAAGTTTCCTTTTTTTTGGCTCCACTATGTTTATAGAACCATATCTCATTTCTTTGAGAAATGATACAACAGAATCTTTTACAGCGATTTGACCATCCTCACCCAAGTCTCCGTCGGGAAGTCTAGCCAATATTTCATTTACATTTAAAGGGTTAATCCCTGTCTTTTTAAATCCAGCAATAATATTCTTTGACGCATTTATGTTGAGCTCATCAATTAATAATTTTAATAGTTTTGGGAAGCAACCTTTAGGAATTGCGGGTAACTGTCGACCATCAGTCTTTTTCCATTTCAGTAATAATTGCCTACAGACATGCTTCATAGGACGAAAAAACGCAACGTCCAGTGGTTGCGTCAAGTGAGTAGAGTTCGCTGGTAGGAACACAAAATCAATGTTATGCGCTTTACATATTTGGATCAAATCTGCTGATAAATGCGAAGCAGATTGTCCTCAATTAAGCACTTCTTGCCTGGTAAATGCTTAAAATAAGGTATCACGATATGTACTACCCAGTCCTGAAAAGCAGTTCCATCAAACCATCCAGATGTCGACCTGTTATATCTTGTACCGTTAGGACCTTGTTGGACCCAGGAATCATATAAATGGGTGGCTTTGTATACCACATATGGCGGTAACATTTTACCATCTTCGGTACCAGCCATCATAATAGACACGGAAGCCGCCAAAAAACCCTTTCAGGATACTTGCATCCCTGTTTGACAAATTTTTTTTTCCGCCCAGGATCGTTCGACAAATTATTATTGGTCTCATCATAATTCAAGATATTCGAAGTAGGAACTCACTCCATTCAAAGACTTCTCCAGTCCTATAAAATATTCTTTAATTGTGTCTGGGGATACCTTAGCTCTCAATCTTTGTGAAATAGTATTATTTGCTGATGACACATCATTAATTTTTAGAAAGTGATAGACAAAAAGTAGTACTTTTTTTTTATTATTCTTATTTAGTTTACAAGCCATACATCATAAGATTAAGCCGGCTTAAAATAGTTACAATGAGGTTAGTATCAATGGTCTTAATAAATACGTTAGTCAAAAGATATCGGTTACATCTATCAGTATAGTATACATCTACCACTTTATAACAGAGTGAAGTTAAAGTATGGATTTATAGAATTCTAGTCTTGAAATCAAGGAGTGTATAACGAAATTTATAATTCTGTCACTGTGTTCAATAGTAAAATTAGAGCTTAAAATTCTATGAAACAGGAAGAAGAGCTCCCCAATAGAAGACTGGGTGTCTTTTAAAAGATCCAACCTCAATTGTTCATTGATTTGGCACTCGAGAACTAAGTGAAGAAGGTCTTTCTCCTTTTGGCAACGACTACAGTTTGGATCTTCTCTTTTTCGCATTGTGAAGCTAAATTTTTTGAGCGGGATATGGTAAGTTCGGAGTCTAAAACAAATGACTAATTCCTTCCTGTTAAAGCCTAGTGAAGAGAACCAGGACACTCGGGGGGGTTCACTTACAACTGTCCTGTACCAGATACCTTTGTTTTGAGAGCATTCTTCAAAATATGATTTTAGTTTTAAATAGTTGTCTCTTTTAACTTTGGGGATATGGTCTGTATAATGAGGTTCAGTTTGGAGGGGAATGCCGTGTAGTAAAGCCGCTGACGCCAGTGAGTCGGCTTTCTCATTTCCACTGATACCTGAGTGGGAAGGAATCCATTGTAATCGAACTTCAACCCCGCTACGTGTCAACTTAGAGATACATTTAATAACGAGGTAAGCTTCTTTCCTACCGGAATCGAGGCCCTTAGCGCATCCTAATAGGTGTTGTAGACTGCTCTTAGAGTCTGTCAAGATGACAGCTTTTTGGTAGGTGGTCGACTCCAAATATTGAGCCGCTTCGTTAATCGCTATCAATTCTATTCCCATTATAGGTATACTCGATTCATTTATGATAAATTTAGCCCCAAAATCAGCCTCCCTATCGTAAAATGCGCAACCAGAACCGTACCTAGTCTTAGACCCGTCCGTGTATATTTGAGAGTAATCTGTATATAGCTGTCTTATCATATGTTCGCTACGTTCTTTAAGCTCGTGTATAGAAAGTTTTTCTTTAGCATGTCTTATGGTTTCTACGCTTGTTACTATGAATTGGCGGAAGTGTCTTAAGATGGTAGGGCAGTTGAAATTGTGGTAAATTTACAGATTTAGACATAGATAGGTTAGAGTGATTTCTGAAACTTTTGAGTAATAATGGAATTTGACCTTTGCGCCAATAGTTTAAACCTGCTTCTAATTTGACATTTAAGGATTCTAATTGTTTGATTAAAATATCGGATTTTTTGGAGGAAAGCTTTAGGAAATATTTGTCACTTAAAAATTTTCGTCTATGACTCAAAGGCGGAATACATAGCTCACTTTCCATTGTAAAAATAGAAGTGTCTTTTATAAAACCACCACAAAGGCGAAGGCATTGGTTTGAACTACATCCAACTTCCTAAGTAGGTTTGAACTGGCGTTACCATTGATTACACCTCCGTAGTCAATTCTAGATCGTACTAAAGCGAGATAAAGTCGCCTGAACTGGACTGGATGTACGCCCCATTTAGAGCTACCTAATACACTAAGTATATTGACATAAGCGGCACACTTTTGGGCGGTTTCGGTAACTTGTCTGGTCCAGTTAAGACGACTATCAACCCAGATCCCTGAAAACTTTACACAATTTAGAACTTCAATGTTGTTGTCATTTATACTGACATTAACGCAAGGAAGTTTATATTTTCTAGTCAGTATGCAAAGTTTGGTCTTAGCTGGAGATATTTCTAGAACAATTTCATCTAATAATGATTTAAATGTATTTAGACTTGCCTGGATGACTTTCACACAGAAGTTGATGTTTTGGTTAATACAGTACAAGGCAAAGTCGTCAGCGTACTGAGATATTTTAACAGTTCTAACAAGGGTATTGCACAGCTTAATAGTCACTATATTAAATAAGATAGGTGACATCGGGTCACCTTGAGCCAGGCCCTGTCTGCATGTTCTGGTGATTTCCGTACCATTCCGAAATCTATATATTCAAATCCGTTCCATAAGAAATTCTCTTATATATCTACATAGAAACGGATCGATATCAAATTCCATTAGGTGTATAATAAGAGGTTCGATTGCCACATTGTTATAAGCATTGTTAATATCTCCGTAAGCACAGAGTACGTATTCTTTGTTTACAAAGGCTGTTTCGGTGTCTATGACAAACCTACTTAAGTTGTCTTGGCACGAAAATCCGTCTAAAACCTATGGTACTATCATTGAATAATTTGTTGCTTTCGAAGTTATGTTCTAGGCGACGAGTGACCATTAAGTTGAAAGTTTTACAGAGGCAATTAATCAGAGAGATAGGACGGTGTTTAAGGATATCAGTATTTCTCTTCGGAATAGCAATTACTTTGATTTTACGCCACTGTTCAGGTAGATTACCACTTGTGTAAATCATATTAAAGATGTCTAGAAGAAAGTCTTTAGCGTTACGAGGCAAGTGACTGATCATGGAATATGAAATTTTGTCTAAACCAGCTGAGGTATCTTTTCTTAACCCTTAAGCCATCTGAGTTTCCTCCAGACCACGCAAGAAGACGTATTCCAATCAATGCCATCACAGAACCGTTGCCATGAGTTTATTTTAGCTTGTTTAATTAATTTTCGTGCAACAGTGACTTTTTCTCTGTATTTAACATAGTTTTCTACCGTACGCGATTTTCTTAGTTGTTTAAGTGCTAATCGTCTTTCTGCTACTACTTTTGACAGTTCGAGATTCCACCAAGGTTTAGGTTTAAATTTGTTAGGATGTGGACTATGTTTAAAATATGGGATATTCTTGTTAGCACTTTCTTCAATTACGTCTATAAGTTTGTTGTAGTTATTTTGTAGATTATCACTAACATCTAAACGTTCACATGCTGAATTAATATTTAGGGTATAGTCGGCCCAGTTGGCCTTTTTAATATTTCTTCTTACCTCTGGGTCACTATGAATTGTGTCTAAAGTTTGAATGGAAATGATGAGGTGATCACTGCCCAATGACTCGTTAGATATGTTCCAGTCAAACTCCAGAGCAAGGTCAGGGCTACAGAAAGAAATATCAGGTGACGTACACACTACGGTATTGTTCAGTTTGACACAACGGGTGAAGTCCCCGTTGTTAAGAAAAATATAATTGTGTTTCGAGCTAGTGTCTAATATGAGTCTACCCCGTGTATCAGTTGTATATGACCAGGCGGTATGGTGGGCGTTGAAGTCTCCGACTACGAGGGTCTTCTCTGAGAAATGGCTAAAAAGTTCCTCGTAGTCCCCGGTACTAACATGAACATTCGACGGAGAATAAGTACCTATAATATACCGTAGTTTGCTACTATTCAGCAGCTTAACACACAACGTATCAATACTGTTGTAATTGGACAGAACAGTTTTGAGTGTACAATTGATAGATTTATGAACCAGTATAGCTAAACCGCCATATCCATCCGTTCGGTCCTTTCTGAAGAAAGACAAGTCCGCCACAGTCAACTGTTTGTTGCAGTCTAACCAAGTTTCAGAGAGAAAACATATGTGTACCTTTTCTTTGTGTAAATACGAGACTAGATCAACGAATTTTGGCATTAGACTTTGACAGTTCCATTGTATAATCTTTAGTTTATAATCTGTAGTTGGGTTTATTATGTATATAAACTTACTTAGTATTAAATGTAGTATTAGATTAGACTTAGAATAAGACTTAGGTTTAGGTTTAGTTAGGTTAAGAATTATAGATTTAAATATAAAACTTACAAACTTTAGTAATTATTTCCTTTGAGTGTTACTTTAAGTTTACTTATAATACGCGTCAGTCTATTCTTAACATTACGCCATGGGATGTTAGGTATCAAGTCTTTGACTAGCTCGACCAGCATGTCTATTTCCGCGGTGCATTTTTTTTAATTATAATTCATTGCCTCCAAGTCACTATGATGGGACCGTTTGGGTTTTTTGCTACGAGTACTTTTATTGTGGTATGCCTCATCTGAGCTGGACTGGGAAAGGTTGTCATAGTCTTCATTATTGCTGTCGACGTTAGGTATAGTGCAGCTTGCTTCAGGTATTTCATATTCCATAAATTCGGTAGTAGTTGAAGATTCGGTTGGTGGGTGTGGACGCTTGAATAAAGTAGTCTCCGTATTCTGTTATCATTAGTTCCTTAGAATTCAATTCACTGCTGTTTTCTGGACATATGGATGCGACGTGGCCATCTTTCTTACATATAAAACATCAGTCAAGTCATTGTGTCTGAAGAGAAATATATCCAATAAGTAGTGTCATCGAAATCAATAGACATTTTTTCCGGTAGTCGGGTAAAATCTTCAGGTGTTACATAAACTTGTCGACGGAAACTTAAAATATGGTTATAACCTGTCTCGTTTAGACCTGCACGAAGGAAAGAGATAAGCGACATTGGTGTGATCTGAATTTCCTGCAATTTCTTTTCTTGGGCACACGTTCGATATAATTATACGTTTGTTTTTGTTGATTAGTGGTCGTATAGGTAGTTTTTGGTTTTGAATGTTAATGTACTTCTTATTTTCCACGATATCGTCTGCAATTAACTTTGGGGATACGTATATGCAAACTCGGTTGTTCGATATTCTCGACAAAAACCGGATTTGTGTTGGATCGATTAACTTTCCTAAAGCTTGTGCATAATCTTTGATCTGTACATTTTCTAACGCATCAATTACAATGGCTTGATCTTTTTTAGGGAACGTGGTGTTTTGTGTCACAGTAGCGTAACTAGGGGTATTGTTTAACGTTTGGGAATACATATTGTTTCTGTAGTCAGAAACCAATAAAATAGATTAGTAATATCACTTATTATGTGGGAAAATAGTTCGAGTACATTATAAATCACTTTTAACGATGAGGGTAGATAGAAAAAAAAACTCGTGAAAATATTGGAATTCACTAGCGATCGCACGGACGACGTTAGGTCGCCGAGACCAAACAAAGCGTACTGCTGAAAAAAAAGTAGTACTTGACGATGTAACTAATACCCTTTCGGAAATACTGCATTGGTTCACAAGTAACAACTTGCTGCTCAATGCGAAGAAAACAAAATGTGTAAAATTTACTATGCCCAATGTTAGACAGGTGGATACTCATATTACTATGAATTAGTTCAATTAGTCAATACCACAGTTTTTCTTGGGATAACTTTAGATAGTAAACTGCAATGGGGTTCTCATATCACAGCCTTGGCAGGAAGACTTAGTTCGGCTGCCTATGCGGTTAGAAAGATAAGGTCACTGACTGATGAAAAAACGGCACGTTTAGTTTATTTTAGCTACTTTCATAGCATCATGTCATATGGTCTGCTGCTATGGGGCTCAGCTGCCGATATTGAGACAATATTCATATTACAGAAACGAGCTATACGAGCAATCTATAGACTCAGAACCCGTGACTCACTGAAAGAACTATTTAAAGAAATTAATATTTTAACAGTTGCTTCACAATATGTTTACGACAACATCTTATATGTACGGAAGAACATAGAACTCTTCAAAAAAAGATCCGACAACCATAATTATAATACAAGAAATAAAATACAAATGACAAAAATTAGACCTCATAAAGTTGGTAATTCGTTTGTAGGCAAATGTATCAAAATATTTAATAAAATTCCGCAGGATTTGGTTGACATGCCTCTTAATAAGTTTAAAATAGTAGTTAAAATGCATGGTCACCCTAATCTGCTGTTGTTAGCCACTCGTACAATTTAAATTGTAACACAATGTAAACAAAACTTTATTAAAAAAGAAAATGGATAATCTACCTGGGTTTCTTGCTGGTATCTTCTCAGGAAAACCAACTTACCGAACCAGCGAAAGAATCATTTTCGAATGGTTATTTATGTACTTAATTTAGTATTTTTATAATATTGCTTGACACAAATTGTATTATATATAATTGCTCTTTATGTGCCTAAACTGAATAAACGAAATTGAGTCTTTGATTCACACGCTTCATATTTTCACACATTCTTTGAGAAATCACATTTTTATGTCTTAGTAGGAAGCTGTGCACATAATCGGATCCTGGAAAATTGGTTTTTAAATTTTTTGTGTGTTACACCTACTTTATCAAGATACATTTTTAGGGACTACGGACACTTATTCAGCTCCATTCGCGTTTCGCTGAACGATTTTGCTCACATTTATACAGCTCTGCTTCTATCAGCCGGGTACGGCGTCGTAAGAATGAGAAAAGCCGTCATAGCGTGCTATCTCCGCTGAAACGCTTCTGTCTACTGCGTACGGCGCTGAATCGACGGCGAGTGCGGCGGATAAAGCTCTTTGGCCTCCTTGTCGCTTCATATCCCGGGTACTATGACGATACAACACCGATTTGTGGATGCCATATTTTCTGGCGAATTCTTCTAATTTTGCCATTCCGAGAAGTTACATACTCTTTCACAGCTTTTTTTATAATTTCCGTGTCATATTTTTTATATCTTTTCCTCGTAGGATCGGGTTTGTATACACGTGGCATGTTAAATTTAACCTACGGCGGTACCTGTAAATGAAAATTATCACTTTTACAAAGTTATTTTTTTAGACTCCTTCTAGGTACCCTATCTGTTATGGACTCGCTATTATTATTAATAAGGCAGAAACTATAAAAATAGGTACGTAAGCTAGTTTTTGACAACCCTAATAATTTATTTCTATTAACCTCTCATTCGTTGCTATTCACACATTAAGCGTTTCTATTATTACCTACTACGTTTCCATTAAACCCATACTATTGTTCTATTCACCCCTCAATAGATTCTAATAACCCCATTTAAACAATAAATCAAAGTATGTGTATACTTTGATTTTAACAGATTTTTTAAATTTTATCACGGTTTCTCACTTACCTTCACTGAATTTTGATAATGTCACACACGTAAAGAGGAAACACATTTAAACAGCAGAATTCTAGAACTAATATATTACCCTAAAATTAAGATTTGCGGCAGTTGAATTTACGCGCTCACCGAGGCTTGACTTTGAAGTAAAATATTTGAAGGAAGACGTCAATTTAGGCTCTAAAAAAACTATTGCCTACCTAGGAAAAATGTTGGTCTATAATCATTTAAAATTCTACCAAAATTGTTCAATGATGAGTAGTAAAACACTGTCCTTAAAAACTTTACCGATATTTTTTCTATTCACCTAAATAAAGTTAAGGAGGCCGTATTATAAATTTACCCCAAAAAATGGGAAATTTTTATCTTCCATTAATTATTCAAGATTATTATAATAGTATCAAATTTTACTTTTTATTTTGTGCCCGTGCTCTCCGCAGTGGCTGCAGGTAGTGCTGATTTCACGACAAAACTTAGCAGAATGACCAAACTGTTGGCAGTTGACTGGACAGGACGTCCAGTTTATAAATATCCGACTTTGGTTAATCAAAGAATCAATTTCATTTATTCAGTTTAGGCACATAAAGAGCACATATGAATGTCAAAATTTTACAATTTTGTCAAGTAGTATTATAAAAATACTAAATTAAGTAAGTACATAAATAACCATTAGAAAATGATTCTTTCGCTGGTTCGGTAAGTTGGTTCTCCTGATAAGATACCAGCAAGAAACTCAGGTAGATTATCCATTTTCTTTTTTAATATTGTTTTGTTTACATTGTTTCAATTAGTTTATATTGTATTATACGAGTGGCCAACAACAGAAGATTAGGGTGACCATGCATTTTTATCATTAAGATATTCGTCTACATTATAGTAGCCTTTCATCATCAAACATTTTTTAACTACTATTTTAAACTTATTAAGAGGCATGTCAACCAAATCCTGAGGAATTTTATTATAAATTTTTATACATTTGCCTACAAACGAATTACCAACTTTATGAAGTCTAATTTTTGTCATTGCCAGCGCTTTTCTGACGTTAGCTGGGACCTCTATGACATAATTACAGGTGGGCATGTTCTTTTTACCAGATTTATGGCTCAATTTTATTGCCGTTAGGAACGATTCGCGGCTTGAGCTTGGAAATTTCTCAGCAAAATTTTGCTCATATATACATTTAAAAACGTCATCATCGGGTAGGGCTACGGGAACACCAAAGATGATAATCCTTGGGCGGCGTTTTGTGGGTTCTTCAATGTTAAGGCCCGATGATGCCAACTTGTCTGAGTTCCTAAGTTTTTCTATGTCGCCCTTAGATGCAGTATTAATGAGTACGAGTGTCATACCTGCGGAAATCACGTGAGTCCATTGATTTCTTCCTATCACTGATAATATCTCTGACACTCTATTGGCTACGAATGTTTGCCATTTGCACTTCTGTTTACTCAGCCATGCAAGAGCAATAGTTGAATCGGACCAAGCATGAATTTGCTGCTTTTCAATGTTTTTTACCTCCGCGACTTCAGTTTATAGTCTGGACAATAGAACTGCGCCACAAAGTTCCAGACGAGGTATAGAAATCGGCTTAATTGGTGCAACTGGTATTTTGGCAGTAATCAGACGAACGTAAATATCACCCCTTTGGTCGATTACAAGGAGGTCAACCACTGCTTCGTACGCGAAATTCGAAGCGTCGCTGAACTCATGCAACTCCACAGAATCACCTATCGAGGTGTATAACCATCTTGGAATTCTAAATGAATCGTAATTGTTCAGGATCGTTACGAATAAAACAACATTTCAAACAGAAGTAGCCCCTATGTAGCTCAAGCAACTCATTGCCATTTCTCTGTATCGTTTAGATAATCTTTAATAGTAAAATATGCCTTTTTTAGGAGGTGTGTCTTAACAGCCACTTTGAATTTATTCAAAGGAAGGTTCATAATGTTTAGAGGAATTTTGTTATAAAAACGCACACCAAATCCTGCAAAGGAGTCATGAACCTTCTGTAAACGATAATACGTCCCAACCAATTTATGCTTATTTCTAGTATTTATTGCATGTATGTCACTGTTCATACTGTATAAATGTATATTCTGTTTAACGAACATAATATTCGCCTATATATATTGTGATGCAACTGTTAAAATGCCTATTTCTTTAAATCTTTCTCTAAGAGAAACTCGTGCATTCAGTTCATAAATCGCACGTATAGCTCGCTTTTGGAGTATAAAAATGATGTCTATATCAGCTGCCTTGCCCCACAGTAAAATTCCATACGACATGACACTGTGAAAATAGCTAAAATAAATCAGCCTGGCAGTTTCTACATCCGTGAGCTGTCTGACTTTACTAATAGCAAAAGCCGCAGAGCTAAGTTTCCCTGCAAGACCCGATATTTGGGCTTTCCACTGTAATTTACTGTCTAGAGTAATACCCAAAAATACGGTTGATTCTACAAGATTAAGTGTATCACTGTTCAAAATAATATTAGGTAATGACAATTATGTAGATTTTGTTGCTGGATTGCTTTGTTTGATATTTAAATGATAGCCATCTTCACCTTCCCAAAATATCAATGGATATTGCAAAGCGTCGTAGGAGCGATGACTGTCTTCAATCGTATGCACTGTGTTATCTCTACGTTGGATTCGTATATCTCGACGTTCAAATGCGTCGCCAACCATAACAACTGCAACTTCATTAATGGTCGGTGCATTATATCGGCCCGCGTGCTGCCCAGATGGTACTTTTTCTGCTTTGATGACGATCGTATAGTTGTCGTTTTGCAGTCTGTTTGAAACGGTATTGAACAACTGGACCAACTGGTTGTGATTCTGTAAAAACGGTTCTAAAATACCCACAATTTCTCGCTCCTCCATCAGCTCGATACGGTTGTACTGGCAGCGTGCGTTTATTTGCTGCTCCTTATCACCCATGAAGTAGATTTGCAGAAAATTTTTAATCGGTATCAGGCATCGGCAATAAAGAACCAATTTGATTTTACACTTGGCCTTGAATCTTAACCGTTGATTGAAAATTGCGACCATCCTCATTCTGAACGATTTTTGTTGCTCCAAATGATGTCATTTGAAAGCACGAATAGTATTTGCGAATTTTACGCAAAAACAATTTAGATTGACATGTAGCTCCAGTCAATAGTGCTTTCAATGGTTCTTGCGGCGAATCAATGGTGGCAATACAACTTTTCCAGACGTGCAGCAGAAACCGGCCGATTCTCCTTTGTATTTGAGTGCATGACAGTGTTGGCATTGTTTGTTCATAGCACCGATTACAATTTGTGAATGTGACGAATAGTCGATGTCCGACTCATATTCATACACAAGGCGAAGAAGTGATGCACGTGTCAATGCGCGATACTTTTTTTTTTTTTTTTTTATATTAAGGTCGACAAATTGACGCCACCCGCCTGATGGTAAGCTGAGGCGACGTCTGGCAATTGACGGCGACTCTCACAGTACACAGGAATACTAGAGAGTGGCCCTCAACTTGACGACCCAGTAATGTGCCTCTTCACGCTTCGCTTAAAGAGCCCAGGGTTATATGTTGGAGGAAACACGTGCGCAGGCAGGGCGTTCCAAGCCACCATCGTTCGGCAGAGAAACGATCGTTTAAAACGCTCGGTTCCCGCGAAGACGGTTTCCACGGTATGAGGGTGACATCTCTGGCCGGCACGCGTTGTTCGGGATCGGAAGGGAGAGGGTGGGATCAGGTTGAAGAGCTCTTCAGAACACTCACCGTGGTAAATACGGTAGAACGCGGCCAAGGAAGCAATTGTTCGGCGCTGGGCTAGCGGCTCAAGGCTTCCCGTTACCTCCGGACAGTCTATAATGCGAACAGCGCGTCGCTGCATAGCGTCGAGTGCGTCCAGCAAATACTTCGCGGAGCCGTCCCAGAGGTAAGAACAGTATTCAACGCAGGGTCTAATCTGCGTTTTTGTACAGCAGACACCTCTGGTGCGGTGTAAAGAATCGCTTTACCTTGTTCAGTATTCCTAGTTTCCGCGAAGCTAGCCCAATACATCTCTCAATGTATTTTGTGTTATTGAGCTCTCGACGAACGTCTATGCCAAGGATGTCTAGATTGTCCTTCATTGGTAATATTGCATTCTGAAGAGTGGGTAGGGGAAGGAAAGGGGATTTTTCGCTGTAAATGCACACGCCTGTGTTTTGTGGGCATTGAACTCGACCAAGTTCTCGGCACCCCATTGGGAGATACTGTCGAGGTTTCGGTCGAGATCACCCACGAGATGTCGTCTCTCCTCCTCTATCACAGATCGCCCCGCCGTCGGACGAACCGAGTAACTCCCGTGCAATGTACTGTCATCTGCATAGCAATGAATGTTCCCGAGGGAAAGCATATCATTGATATGCAGAAGAAAGAGAGTTGGTGACAGTACGGACCCCTGCGGTACCCCGGCATTCACTTGCAAGAAGCGAGAAGCCTGGCCATCGCAGAGGACCCGCACTCGGCGCTCGTTTAAAAAACTGGCAATCCAGCTGCACAGTTGAGGAGGTAGACCATATGCCGGAAGCTTGGAAAGGAGCGAAGCATGCCAGACCCTATCGAAAGCTTTGGCGATGTCCAGGCTAATAGCCAAGGACTCGCCGAACTTTTCCATAGCCTCACCCCATACATGCGTGACGAATGCCAGGAGGTCACCCGTTGATCGTTTTGGCCTGAAGCCATATTGCCGATCATTGATTAGCGAGTGATCCTCCAGGTATCGCATGAGCTGCTTATTAATAAGAAGCTCGAGCACCTTGCAAATGACTGAGGTGACAGCTATGGGTCGATAGTTGCCTGGATCGGATCGATCCCCTTTCTTGGGGATCGGTTGTACGTTCGCCTCCTTCCAGGCCTCCGGCACGAGGCCTGTAGAGGTCTAATAATACTGGAGACAACTCAGCAGCACATTTTCGTAGCACCACCGCCGGAATGCCGTCAGGGCCACTGGCTTTCCGCGTGTCGAGTGACCGCAGCACTGCCCGTACATCACATTGCCTGATAACAATATCAGGCATAGTGTGGCCACAGTTGGCGATGGCGGGGGGCTGCAGGCCACGGTCATCGACCCGGGAATTAGCCGCAAAGAGGTCTGCGAGCATGTCCGCCTTCTCTTGGGCTTTGTGAGCCAGTGATCCGTCAGGAAAACGCAGTGGTGGCAGCGAGGGTTGACAAAATTTTGACTGTACGGCTTTGGCCAGTTGCCAGTATCCACGGCTGCCCGTGGGATGGGATGTGAGCTCCTGACCAAGCCGCGCGACGCGCTGGGCATCCGCTCTCTTGAAGGCCCTCTTGCTGAACCTAGTGGTCCGATTGTACGCTGCTTTGAGGCGGTTCACGTTCGGGTCACGTGCCGCCCGAGCCCTGACCCAGGTGCGATATGCCGACTGTTTTTTCTGGACAGCCTCGGCACATTCACGCCCGAACCAGGGGCGAGCTTTGCGGATGCTGGCGACATCAGTGAAAGGGATATAATATATATCCCTTTCACTGATACACTTGCAAACACTGTTGTTCACGATGTGTTCTGAATGTGTCGGTAACTCGTTGACGGGTTAGTCTTTGTCTCAATGCATTAGCTCGAAGGCGTTCGTTGCGTTGCTCTTGACTTTCATTAGCACGTGTGATTTTGGCCTGGTTTCTTAAAATTTCATTTTCCGTCAATCGATCTTCTGCCGATCTATTTAACCGACGGTTCTGGACTAATTGTGAATTGCGAGTCTGTTGAACAATATTTCCTCCTCGTCCACGAAGACGTGGCATTGTTTTATGTACGTAACTTATATGTTAATATCGCACACTTAATATTCACTGAAATGCGACAGTTTAAATATCAAAAGACATCGTAAAAAAAATTAAAATTTTAAAATAACGAAACACTTAATACAATATAAATGAATGAATACATACAAAATGAATGAATGATTGAATGAATGAACGAATGAATGAACTAAACGTTATTATGTGAAGTTGGTTACCTACTACTAATTGCTATTGCTACTATTTAATGACAAATTCATCACTTAAAATGAATTTAGGAAAAAGAAGGAATTAAGGATAAAGGGAAAGAGGAACTTACTCAGTGGAAATCTTTTTCGGTAAGTAAACGAAAAATAATTCGGACGGTTCAGACTGGGAATCGAACCCAGATCGTTTGGTTACGCGCCAAGAGCTCTACCAGTTAAGCTATCCATTACCTTCTCAATTTGATCGCAGCACTATCCGTCGAGACAAACTAAAATTAAACTAAAATATTACTGAATATTCGATACTGCAATGGTAGCGCAATCTACTGGATCTAATGGGAACCAAATTTTAAATCTAAACCATTCTCGAATCCCCTTTGTGTGTTCAACACACAAATTTCATCAACATCGGTCCAGCCGATGTGGAGGAGTTCAGTGACATACACACGTACAGTAGAATTATATATTTAAAGATTAACCGTGCCCCAGCATCCGTATCACCAAGCACTATTAATTTGTATTTTTCCACTAGAAAAATCTATTGAAGGTGTTCCTCTGTGTAATATACTAAATTACGACGAGACTAATTTGTCTGACGACCCAGACCGTCATAAAGTATTAACGAGGCCAGGATGTAAAACTAAATATCCAGAAAGAATTGTTAATCATTCTAAAGCATCGGTTTAATTAATGATGACAGGAACTGCAGAAGAGGAACTGCTACCACCTTATGTGGTTTAAAAGTCTACAAACCTGTACGATACGTGGGTGAACACGCAGAACATCGCTGCCGAGCCAATCCAAAAGACTGTAAGTCGACTTATAGTGTTTTCGCTTAACAAGGCGCAATCGATTTCTTTAAGCCTGTTTAGACGCAGAAAAACGGTAACGATACATACAGTGTTTTGTCGAAACAAACTATGCGCATTGATAGATAAATACAGTGTTTTGATCTTGCCGCGTTGTGACGCCCGCCGCCCGCCGCGTCTATGCACGTTGACTATCGCAACCAGTGTGTAAGTATATTTGACAACAATACTACTATCTCGCTCTCTCCTGCACAATTATAGACTTATTTCGTTGTTCTTCATGTTGAAGACGGTTCGGTTTAGCTAGTCGTGTTTCGCGCCCTGTCAACGCCGTTTGTGTTTTAATTAATTGCATGTTTTACGAGTATTTGATTGAATTAGAGTTATTATTTAGTGTCAACTGTGAGTGAAAATGAGTACAAATCGTAGTAAAATGTTAGTTAGACTTTCGAAACATACTAAGAAACATTATAATAACACAGACTCAGTTACAGTTGTGTCCAGTGTCATAAGTGATTGTGATCAAGTGATCATGATAATTGGGAATCACGAAACTTTATAAGTCCTATTGTTCCGCTCAGTGAGTCTCAAGTTGATGAATGCTTTTCAGAAGAATTAGGGGAAGGAGTTTACACACAATTGATACCATCATTGATTTCTTCCGAAGATATTCTGCAACCCAGTACGTCTTCGCATCTTTATCATAATAGTGTTCTGTCTTCTTCAAATCCTGAGCAACCCGTAGATCTTACCTCCAAAACAAAATATCACTAAAATTCCATCATCGTATAAGCAAGAACCTGTTAAGGATGCTAGTTTTAAACACAATTTAAATGAAAATGAAGATGATACCCTTTTGCCTCAAATTCATACATTTTCAACTGAATTATTGCCTGGGACCCAACTATCAACTACTGGTTTCGTAGATTCTTCACTACCCTCACCGTCACCAAAACCTTCGACCTCCGTCGCTTCTGTAAGTCTATTACTAATCCTAATACCGAAACAAAAACCCAGGCTAGAAATAAAAGACGTCACACCTTTGACGAATCTACTGCTGCTCATGAACCTACCGATGAAGATAATTGTCAAATATCAAAGAAACGGGCTAGAGACCCAGAAACTATATTAGAGAAATAAAGAATGAAACACCCATTATTGTCACCTTGTTCATGTAAAAAACTATGTATACAAAATATTCCTGAAATTGAAAGACAGTCTATTTGGACACAATTTTGGAACTTAGGCCGACAACGGCGCCGCGACTTTTTATCGAGAAGTCTTGATGAGTTATCTACCGCTAGCACAAAAACAAAAGGTGATTCTCGAAGGCATACTACCTTAATATGGTCGCTCAGTGACATTAAAGTATGTAAAGTATTTTTTTCTAAGGACTTTGGGCTTTACGAATGATGAAGCCGTACAATCAGACTTGAAAAATAACTATTTAGAATGTAATAAAAATCCAAAAGTGAACTGCTCAGTTGATCTTCGAGGACGTCGAATTGAACCAGCTAATAACTTACTACGGGAGTATGAAGACCGTTTAGAAGAATTTATTAAAATACAACAAACATGCACCTAACAGAAAAAAATTGCCAGTAGGCATTAATTTTTCTACTATATACAAGAATTTTAAGCAGTTTTGTCAAGATAATAATTTACCAACTTGTGGTTGGACTCATTTTCATACTATGATAAAGAAATTGAACTTATCAACTGCCGAATTATCTCAAAATATTTGCACTAAGTGTAAAATAGCTCATGAAAAACTACCAAACATACTACTGAAAAACTACCTAACATACTGCAAGGAAGAAGTCCTTACCCTTCCGAGGTGGTCAAAGTCCGCCGGGCGCCACTGGACATACCCTCTGCTAGTAACCAGAGACGCCCGGCAACGGACGTTAGAGCGGCCGCGGCCTTGGGCCGCGGAATTAAAAAAAAAAAAAAAAAAAAAAAGGAAGAAGTCCTTGCAATTGTGAAGACTGTATTAACATAGGACAGCACTTGGAAAATAAACGTAATTCACAGAGAGATCTGAAATTGGCAGAAGAACGAAGTGATAATTCGGAAGGAAAAGAAGCTGTATTCACTGTCGATATGCAAAAAGCTGTATGCATGCCTCTTCTCACAACTAAGGAGTATTACTTTTCAAGAAAACTCGTTCCCTTTTATGAGTCATTTGTGCCGCCAGGTAAAAATCGAATGCTGCATACATTCTTTGGCATGAAGGCGAAAGCGGCAGAAAAGCTTTCAACATAGCTACGACATACGTTTACTTCATACGAAAATACTGCCGGGATCTACAACATTTGAACTTACCGATGGACTTACCGATTGGAAAACTGCAACGCTCAAAACAAAAATAAAACTCTGTTTTCTGCATTTGTCAGAGTTGTAAACGAGAGGTATTCCGCGATGATCACCAATTTGATCATCACCAAAACGATGATCACCAAAACTATTCCTCGATACTCACCAGAGGTGATGATCGTTTAAAATTTTAATTTCATTAAAATTTTTTATTCCTCGATGATTACCAACCAATATCATTGACATAGTGCAGGGACTATATGAAAAATATCGATAATATCGATAATAAAATAATTGAATAAGACTAAATTTATGTATGTACATAAAGTTAGTCTTATTATATATATATTATATATATATATATTCTTTTATTACTAACTTTAAACATACTTATACTAGTGGTTCTGTTAACCGTAGACTTCGGGAGCGGCCTTGTGGGCCACTCTCACAGCACACATTACTATTGAGAGTGGCCCTCAACTTGACGACCTACTGATGTGCCTCTTCACGCTCCGCTTAAAGAACTCAGGATTATATGTGGGAGGAAACACGTGCACAGGCAGGGCGTTCCAGGCCACTATCGTTCGGCAGAGAAACGAACGTTTAAAACGTTCGGTTCTCGGGAACATGCTATCCACTGTGTGGGGGTGGCATCTCTGCCCGGCACGAGTCGTTCGGGATCGGAAGGAAGAGGGTGGGATCAGATTGAAGAGCTCTTCAGAACACTCGCCGTGGTAAATACGGTAGAATGCGTCCAAGGAAGCTATTGTTCGGCGCTGAACTAGCGGCTCAAGGCTTCCCGTTACCTCCGGACAATCTATAATACGGATAGCCCGTCGCTGCATAGCGTCGAGAGCGTCCAGCAGATACTTCGCGGAGCCGTCCCAGAGGTGAGAGCAGTATTCGACGCAGGGTCTAATCTGCATCTTGTACAGCAGACACCTCTGGTCCGGTGTAAAGAATCTCTTTACCTTATTCAGTATTCCTAGTTTCCGCGAAGCTAGCCCTATACATCTTTCGATGTAGTTTTTATTATTGAGCTCTCGACGAACGTCTATGCCAAGGATATCAAGGTTGTCCCTCATTGGTAATAATGCATTCTGAAGAGAGGGTAGGGGAAGGAAAGGGGATTTCTTCGCAGTAAATGCACACGCCTGTGTTTTGCGGGCATTGAACTCGACCAGGTTCTCGGTACCCCATTGAGAGATACTGTCGAGGTTACGGTCGAGATCAGCCACGAGTCGTCGTCTCTCCTCCTCAATCTCAGATCGCCCCGCCGTCGGACGAACCGAGTAACTCTCGTGCAGTGTGCTGTCATCTGCATAGCAATGAATGTTCCCGAGGGATAGCATATCATTGATATGCAGAAGAAAGAGAGTTGGTGATAGTATGGACCCCTGCGGTACTATTCACTTGCAAGAAGCGAGAAGCCTGGCCATCGCAGAGGACCCGCACTCGGCGTTCGTTTAAAAAGCTGGCAATCCAGCTGCACAGTTGAGGAGGTAGACCATATGCCGGAAGCTTGGAAAGGAGCGAAGCATGCCAGACCCTATCGAAGGCTTTGGCGATGTCCAGGCTAATAGCCAAGGACTCGCCGTGCCTTTCCATAGCCCCACCCCAGACATGCGTTACGAAAGCCAGAAGATCACCCGTTGATCGCTTTGGCCTGAAGCCGTATTGTCGATCATTGATTAGCGAGTGATCCTCTAGGAATTGCATGAGCTGCTTATTTATAAGGAGCTCAAGCACCTTGCAAATGACTGAGGTGACAGCTATGGGTCGATAGTTGTACGTTCGCTTCCTTCCAGATCTCCGGCACGAGCCCTGAAGAGTATGACTGGCGGTACAGACGCGTTAATACTGGAGACAACTCAGCTGCACATTTTCGTAGCACCACCGCCGGAATGCCGTCAGGGCCACTGGCTTTCCGCGTATCGAGTGACCGCAGCACTGCCCGTACATCACATTGCCTGATAACAATATCAGGCATTGTGTGGCCACAGTTGGCGATGGCGGGGGGCTGCAGGCCACGGTCGTCGACCCGGGAATTAGCCGCAAAGAGGTCTGCGAGCATATCCGCTTTCTCTTGGGCTTTGTGAGCCAGTGTTCCATCTGGGTAACGCAGCGGTGGCCTGACAGGCGAGGGCTGACAAAAGTTAGATTGCACGGCTTTGGCCAGTTGCCAGAATCCACGGCTGCCCGTGGGATGGGAAGTGAGCTCCTGACCAAGCCGCGCGACGCGCTGGGCATCCGCTCTCTTAAAGGCCCTCTTACTCGACTTTGTGGCCCGGTTGTACGCTGCTTTGAGGTAGCCCACGTTTGGGTCGCGCACAGCCCGGGCCCTGATCCAGGCGCGATATGCCGACTGTTTTTGTCGAACAGCTTTGGCACAATCTCGCCCGAACCAGGGACGGGCTCTGCGGATACTGGCGACATCAGTGAAAGGGATGTAATAATCCATCCCTAAACTGATCTCGCCAGCAATAGCAGAAGCACTATCCGAATGAGCCTTTCCTACAAAGCAGCGCTGGCTCCAGGGGACGGACGCATAATAATCGCGTAGACCGTCCCAATCCGCTGACGAGTAGTGCCATAGTCGTCGTGACGTTTGTACAGGACGTGCAGGAGGTGACACCTTCATGACAGCGTGAACAACACAGTGGTCGGAACTACCCAGTGGGGCTCCTACCGAACCACTGTACTGGGCTGGGCGACTCGTCAGCAGTAGATCCAGCAGAGCGGGCGCGTGATCTGACTTGTCTGGTATCCGGGTGATCCCGCATACCATCTGGGTCAGACCGTGGGAGAGAGCGAACGCATGGGCGGCTCATGATCAGTCTTGAGGGACCCCAGCCATTCAATGTGATGGCCATTGAAGTCCCCCAGAAATACTAGGTCAGCGTTCGGGAACCGCACCTGCGCTTCATCAGCCGTCTCGCTGAGGTACTGGAAGAGCTTTGTTGTCTCAGAATCCCCTGTGTGGGATCGGTAGACGCACACGTAGATCTGGCTCATAGAGCCATGGTCTACGTGCAGCCAAAGGACGGAATTGGAGGGGTTCTCTAGGCAGCGCAACCGGCGGCAGCAAACATCCGCCCTAACGAACACGCACACCCCGGCTTTGTCTCGAAATTGTTCCTCGATGACATAGCCGGGGTAACACAGGTAAGACGTGTCGTCAGGGCGGCGTATTTGTGTCTCCGTGAGGAACATCACAGCGGGCCGTGCCGTCTCAAGGTGGTGGTGGACGGTATCGAGGTTCGCATGGAGTCCACGGACGTTAGTGAACTCCACCTCGAAATGTGAAGTTGTGGGGTTTCCTAGTGCCGCTGTGTAACGTTTATTTCTTTTTTGTTGCACTGCCATTGTAGATTTTGAAGAAGAAGCGTGAAGACAGGGCGACATTTGGTGCAGCAGTAAGTGACAAAGCGCAGGGGCTAGCTTTGTCTAGAACCGTGTGGTTAGGTCGGAGCCGACTCGCCGGACGGAAGGGCTCCCAAACCCCCCTGATGCAAGGCCGCCGCTACCCCACACCGGTTACCACCCGGAGCGGCGATCCCACATCAGGATTATGTGCAACATGTGGGGCAGCCTCCTGGGGTGGTTGGCCCCAGGCGGGCCCCATGACTGTGTTGCGGGCGGCCGCGGCAACGCCGTTGCTAAGGGTCTCCCTGGCCGGCGAATCGACCCACACCACCCACACTAGACTCCGTTTCGCCCCCACTGGTCCCATGCCTGCTGCACCATACATCGCCCCGGGCCCGGCGGTGCAGCTGCTGAACCCCTAACGCAACCCAGCCTGGGCTGGGTTACTTGGGGGGCTTTAGCACAGCTGCACGGTGGTACCCCCCCAGACCAACACTGTTGTACCACCTGGTACCCACGTAGGGGCCGAAGCCACTCCATAGGTACCGTAAATTAACGAGCCTCGTCCGTTTATCAGCAGGTGCGCCACTAGCAGGTGAGGTCGCTGGGGCCCTAAAGATGTTGGTAGAGCCCCTTTGCACCCATAAATTGGTTGGTTGATTTTATTTATATGGGTTGCTATGGTTACGGATTGCATTCTTGACAGACCGTAGACTTCGGGAGCGTTTAGAACATTTATTTTTCAATTTTCTTTATTACTCTTTCATTTTTCATCCAATCCAAAAAATATCATTCATATGTTATTCATTGTAAGCAAGGAGTGTGTGTGTAAAGTTTCATGAAAATCGGTTGATAAATACGGCCGCATCACTCGTAGTGGTATAACGTAGGTATATGTGTAGTGTAGTGGCATAGGTATTGTGTTTTGTAAATATATTGACTTATTATACCTATGTTAGCAGCAGAGTGAAAATTTTAACGGTTAGGCGGACGGGCGAGCAGCGGAACCTTAATAGTAGGGTTCCATTAAACCCTTTGGTACCCGTTATTTCCTTTTTAGTGTTCCGTGCCCAAAGGGTAAAACGGGAACCTTATTACCGAGACTTCGCTGTTTATAATATTGTGAAACGAATGTTTAACCTCATTTTGACGCAAGTTGATGGTTATTTTTATATATTGGGTTCGCCAAATTGACGCCGCCCGCCTGGTGGTAAGTCGTGATGACGTCTAGCGATTGTGGGCCACTCTCACAGCGCACAATACTATAGAGAGTGGCCCTACGTTGACGACCTACTGATGTGCCTCTTCACGCTCCGCTTAAAGAACCCAGGGTTATATGTGGGAGGAAACACGTGCACAGGCAGGGCGTTCCAGGCCACTATCGTTCGGCAGAGAAACGAACGTTTAAAACGTTCGGTTCTCGTGAACATGCTTTATCTGGTGGTATTATGGTTAGATCATTTTGCACAAAATTTTGTATACTTTTTACTTTTTTTTTTTATATATTTAGTTCGACAAATTGACGCCACCCGATGGTAAGCTGTGGCGACGTCTGGCGATTGTGTGCGACTCTCACAGTACACAGGAATACTATAGTACTATACGGAAGTGCCCAGTGGGGCGCGTACCGACACACTGTACTCGGCTGGGCGACTCGTCAGCAGTAGATCCAGCAAGGCGGGCGTGTGGTCTGACCTGTCAGGTATCCGGGTGATCCCCTGTACCATCTGGGTCAGCCCGTGGGAGAGAGCGAATGCATGGGCGGTTCGTCCCGCATGATCGGTCCTAAGGGACCCCAGCCACTCAACGTGATGACCGTTAAATCCCCAATAAAACCAGATCAGCGTTCGGGAATCGCACCTGCGCATCGTTAGCCATTTCGCTGAGGTAATCGAAAAGCCTTGTTGTCCCAGTGTCCCCTGTATGGGAGCGATAGACGCACACGTAGATCTGGCTCATAGAGCCATGATCCACGTGCAGCACGTGGGCCGGCGGCGGCAGCAAACATCCGCCCTAACGAACACGCACACTCCGGCTTTGTCGCTGAATTGTTCCTCAATGACATAACCCGGGTAACAGACGATTACGAGTAACGATTCGCTTGATCCATATAGTTTTTGGAAACCTCGACTTTGCACTTGTCTATATAAAATTTGGCCCAAATGAAAATAACAACCCTTTATCACTGCGTTTTCAAAATTATACTTGGCACTTAACTGTGACGCCTTTTCGAAATCCATTATTATGTATTTTGGCGATAAAATCAAATTTAATGATTGACAATACTCGATCAAAGATGAGAACAATTTGTAGTATGTGCTTTTGTCTTTATTTGTACACAATGCTATAACTAAAGGAAACGTTTTCGTGTTTATACAGCCGTGTATTGTGTAAACTTGCTGAAAAATTTTCGGGCGACTTTAAATGTTCAGTCCATTATTAAATAAGTCGAAGCACATAAATAAGTAAGAAATTGTTTAGTTGTATATAATACTATTCTCTTTTTTTCATGCCATTTTTCGTCAATTAAGATGATATCGTCTTGACTTTTTTCCAATTGAAGAATATTATGATTTATGTCAAAGTTAATAGTATCAGGTTCTATAATTTTTTCTTCTTTGTTTCTTTGACGATATATTACTTGTCTCAAGTTCAAGTTTGTTGGCATATTACGAGGGTGGATTGAAATATTCGCGGCCTAACACATAAATACTTGAACTATTTTAATTTAACTGACCTCATTCGATTTGTTTACTTTCCTGTTGTCACATTGTAAAATTTTATCGCAATAGTATTATCTGTATTTAAATTAGACTGAATTTTGTGAGCCTAAGTGCAGCGTTTTTAAAGAATGGAGAAAATTGAGCAACGTGCTGTCATGAAATACCTGTTTAAAAAAAACTAACTCCAAAAGAGATTCACGAAGATATGTCTGCATTATTGGGGGAATACACCTTGGAGGTCAAAAATTTTCATCAAATGAGGAGGTCGAAGCTGCGGTGGGTGACTTTTTTGAAGGCCTTGAAGAAAGTTTTTTTTATGACAGGCATACAGGCGTTGGAAACCAGATGGAAGAAGTGCATTGAGTTAAGTGGAGATTACGTGGAAAAATAAAATTAATTTTGTATATATATTATATTGTTTTCTTGCTGAGGCCGCGAACTTTTCAATCCACCCTCGTAGCACGTATATTTGAGGAAGTGCTTGCTTCGCACTCACTAATTATATGAATTGGTTTTTTGTTTTTATTAATTAAAGCGTCTTCTTTAATTTTATTTAGAGCGGTGTGTACCTGCAAAGATAAGAGTAAATCTTAAGTTAAAACTGCGACCATAATGCACGAGCCGAGCGAGCGAAATCTCGCTGCGGTAATTCAGCCAAGTTCCAGAAACGAATCGGTCATATTTATAGTTCTTGGTTTAGGTTAGGTTAGAATTGTGACCACACAACGCACGAGCCGAGCGAGCGAAGCGAGCGTGCCGCGGTAGCGGCCGGCGAAGTGCCAGAAACGAACTAAACAGTTTTCTAATTAATAGAAATAAGTATGTAACAACAAATAACCAAAAAAAATTGCTAAATGTAAAAAGTAATATAATATAATATAATAATAATTTCAGGACATACCAATCAGGGCTACACAAAGTAATTTTGTCCAAAACTAAGCCTAGGCTTGTACTATGGGTACAAGACAACCGTTAAACATACATAAAAATACTTTTCTTTTGTAAATACATACATATTATACATAGAAAACACCCAGACCAGTTAAGTACTAAACATACATGTTCATGCACACAAATGTTTGTACCGTGCGGGATTCGAACCCACGACCCTTGGTGTAGAAGCAGTAATTCGTACCACTACACCAGCGAGCCCGTCAAAATCACAAGAAATAGTTTAAAAACAAACCTTTTCCTTCAAAGCATCTGGTTCATGATTATGTTCTCTTCAGCGGTCCTTTCAGTAATATATACTTATTGATTTCCTTATCGAAAGTGGTGATTAATCTCGCCTTACACTTATACTTTTTGTTGCTTCTTAATTCACACGCCCAATATTGTTTATCCACTGTTACACGGTTTTTTTCATATATAAATCCATGTACGTCTAATTTTAATCCGCCGCGACTGGTTTTAAATGATTTTAAATAATTTTCCTCCATATTAATAAAGCATTAACACAAACATGTACGTACGTAATGATAATAAAACACTGACATGAACTTAGCAATAGACACAACTCAGTACGTTATTAAAGCATTAAAACTATAAATAAAATGTAATTCTACCGACATATATTTTTATTACTTTGGTAGATAGATGTTTCTTTCTAAGTATGAGTGACAATATTATGGTAATTATGTTTAGGAAAAAAACGTTAGGATAAAAAACAGTAGGAGCTTTAATATTGTATGTTAACGATTTTATTCATAACAATTTTCGGAAACATGAGTGTTATGAACATCGACGGTAGCACTACAAATAGTATGAATAAAAACTTTAGGATGAATAATTTTAGGAGGAGTGATCATTCGGATTACAAATCGTTAGGAAGAACAATTTCGGATAAAGAACTTTAGGTGAGTCAATATGGACCCAGGATTAGTAGATAGCGCTGTAATGTTTTTTTCCTGAGCGCAATGCTAAGTTTCCGTCCCTGAAGCTGGCACCGACGACGCCGACATTCCCACTGCATACCCCGCACCTCTCCCAGCCTTCCTTGCCGCGTCCTTTGCGGCGTTACCCGCCGCTTCATCCGCCGCGTTCTCCCATTGCGAAACTCACTGGTTTACCCGCCGCGTGCTCCGCGGCGTCGCCTGTCGCTACATTTGCCGCGTCTGACGCGGCGACGCTCGTCGCTTGGGCAGCTACAACTCAAACAAACGCTTGCAAAGACGCTTCTCTTTGAACGCTCCAAACATTGCCGTATGTTTGTGTTTCTGGCGGCCCGCGACCGCACCGCACGACGCGCCGCGTCTCCTTAAACGAGCCCTAACCCTGCCCGTGACGCACTGTTATGTATCCGAACTGTGATCCGAACGCACCGGCGGACAACAAGGTACTAACTAACAATAATTTTGTTGATAAAGTCCTGTTCACAAGTAGGTATCTTACGTGCCGCGCTCGCTGTGTGTTGTTGGTTGCACCGAGTAGGTATCTAATTCTACAGAGAAACGTGTGCGTGTGCTCTCTGCGTGTGCGTCAGGTAAGCCGGACCAAGCAATAGATTTACACCAAACTACCTACGCTCATTATTAAATTTAGTACATTGTATACTATATAAATTTCGAAACCACGTAGGTAGGTACTAAATATATATGAACAAAGGTGTACCTACTAAATAATGATATAAGGTAAGTAAGTAGTAAGTAAATAATAAATAATAATATACCTACATACTTACTTAAAACATTTGATAATTATTTAGGTAGGTAGGTGATTGAAATTGAAGTGAAGGTAGGGACTGTTACTCTTATCTACTGTCGGTTACATACTTCACATTCATCAGACAGATAATGGTCGTAAATTGCATATTCGTGACAGTACTGACACCAGAAAAAATTTATGTGCAATAATTTTAGTAAATCATTGCGATCAATTTTAAAATGTAATGGGTTTTCAGGCACGTTGATTTTGTACGTTGTAGTATCACAACCACAAGCGATACATTTTTCCGAAAATATAAAGTGCGTTATTTTCCAGGGCCACTTCACGTTGTTGAGCATTTTAATTTTTTTCTTGCTCATAAAACAGTCAACATCCATTACAACAACCATTATAATAATCTTGACTCGGCTTGGCAGTATTCACTGTCAAAACCACATTAAAACATTCAACGATAAAAAAATAAAACAAATGACATTGATGACAGTGATAGCATAAAAAAGCGGAACCCTAAAATTATTAAAATGGCTACAAGAATTTGTCTAATCCAAGTGTTGTGCAAGCAACATTCTTTGAGGCGACTTAATAAGTATCTCAAAAGATCTATTAACCTTATGCTTATCTTAGAGAAGAACAGTAAGTCTTATATATGTTCGGTCATATTTTCTTTTTCCTTACAATAAAATTTTTCAACAAATCTTATGAATTATTATTCCACTAGATACATTACGAAGAGGGCCCGTGAAAATTTTCGAACTACTCGAAAAAATTTGCTCCGCGACCTCATTAGTTGTAATAGCAAGGACATAAATAATTAAAAGCATGCAGGACATAGATACAATTATTATTAAAATGGAGATGAAAGTTTTATTTTTATAAGTAGAAAATACCGACATTTTCAATTAAATTTATAGCACCAACACAGCACGCTTTCTGTCGACCGTTTAGTAAATAATACACTTGCAATAAACTTACCGAGAGTATCATAAGTGAAATCACGGAGAATCAATCAATTAAGATGGATTTAGTAAGAGCTTTCAAAGACTGACCGCCCTTACGACATCTGTTGGCGCACTAGCGCCTAACAACGCGCGGCCGGGCAGAACGGAACGTTGCTCGGCCCGGCGCGGCGGCGGCCCCCACTAACTTCATTCATTCAAATGACACATCACAACGTAACGCTTGCACTTCTTTTAAATCACCGCCCGCGATACTCGCATCCTTTAACTAATTGTAATTTGTGAAGAACCAAATATACCAGTACCAGTAAAATACAGTCCACTTTCATTTACCACCAACCTCAAGAACATATGGTCCTTGGTTTTGTTAGAAGAACTCGCCGGAAAAATTGCAAGAAGTTCAAGGTCGCAAGAGGTCGGCGTTGGAGGACTTTGTTCGGCACGAATAGTACCTTACTACCATACTATTCGCTTAGCCAATTGGGACCTGCAGACAGTGGCTTCCGAAGACAATCTACTTACTACGAGGGAAAGATTCAGTAATTGAGTGAGTTCGTTCCGATCAGAATTCCTTATTTTTCATAGTTATCCATATACCTACCTACCTACATATTTCTTTTATAGTGTCAATTTTTTTCCGCCTTTTTTTTCGCTTCAATTTGTAAAAATAAGTGCCATTTTATTGCTTATTATACATACATTAACGCGTAGCTTCATCGTAAACTATTTTTTTTGCTCTATCTGCGCATGCACAGCTGATCGGCCGTCGCCATAGCCGACGCAATTACAAGGTCATTGACCGCATTCCTTACTTATCTATTGCATTTTTTCGAGCCTTTTTTCTACAGTCAGCTGTTTTTGCATTATTCAACAATTTTTTTTTCTCTCAATCGACCCTCACACAGCTGATCGACATAACTGCATTCTTAAACGACTGTACCTACGAACTTTTTTCTACTAATCAGCTGTGTGCTTGCATTATTTAAAATGGCTGAAAAGTCCGAAAACGTAACCGAAAAATTAGAAAGTCTGAAAAGAAAACGTAGCGGTCTTAAAGCCAAAGTAACAGTTTTTAATAACTACCTTAAACAATTTAAAACAAGTGTGCCTCTATCTGAACTGAAACGTAATGGGTTAGAAAGTCGTTATGAAAAGTTTCAATTATTGTACACTGACTTTGATATTTTACAGACACAAGGGGAGAGGAACTGCTAGATTTGCCTTCGGACGAGGTCAAGTCTCGTAGTGAATTCGAGGACCAGTACCACTCTGGAGTGGCGTTGGCTCGCAGTTTACTGGCCATTCAGCCCAGCGTTGAAGGACGAGCAAGTAAGGGACACACAAATGTACGATTACCAAAAATAGACTTACCACATTTTGATGGCAGCGTTCAGAATTGGCTAGAATTTAAAGACACTTACATATCCCTAATTCACTCTAACAAATGCCACGACGACATCATGAAATTCCACTATTTAAGATCTTGCTTGCGTGGTAGTGCTTCATTGGTTATCAAGAACATTGATTTTAGTAGCGAAAATTATAAAAATGCCTGGGAACTGTTATGCCAACGCTTCGATGATGATCAATCACTAATTAACAATCACATGCAAGCATTATTTAATGTTCAATCATGTACAAAAGAATCCACTAAAAGCTTAAGGTATTTAATTGATACCACAAATAAAAACATCAGGGCACTTACAACACTTAAGCTGCCTACTGATTATTGGGATGCATTGATCGTATTTATGATGTCACAAAGGTTGGATAATAGCACAAGCCGTTACTGGGAGGAACACCGTAACACCTTACCCAAGCACCCTACCTTAAACCAATTCATTAAATTCATTGAAAATCAAATTACTTTATTAGAAAAATTAGAAAAAAATAACAAAATTAACCTTACATCTAAATCAACAGAAAACAACACACAACAAAACAAACAATCTAAAGGTTTTAGTTTAACACCTAATTACAATAATAACGATAATCAATTTAGCTACACATGTCCATTATGTACCGAGAATCATATGCTACATAATTGTAGTTCTTTTAGAATGTTACCTATTCAAGCACGTATAGAAAAGGTAAAAGAATTACAGGTTTGTCTTAATTGTTTACGTCCAGGTCATAATGAAAGAGTGTGCAAGTTATCACATTGCAAGTATTGCAAGTTACGTCATAACACTCTTTTGCATCAAAATCTCGAAGAAAAAGCACCATTCAATCCCATACCACACAATGAGAACATTGTGCTATCGACTAATTTTGATCATAACAACTCAGATTTTGTTGTATTACTGTCCACAGCCCTGGTGAAAGTGCGTGGTGCTGACGGCACTAAGCACTCCGCTCGGCTCTTACTGGATAACGGTAGTACTGCTAACTTCGTTACACAGGCTTTATCGTCAAAGCTTGGGTTGCCGCGACACACCGCTGACTCCACAACAGTCACAGGTATCAACAATCAGACCTCTTATTGTACACAGTCTTGTGATCTCACGCTTGAGTCTTATCACGGGGACTATACGGTCGACTTAGATTGCCTTATATTACCTGAGATTTCTACAAAATTGCCATCACGTTTCATCAACAAAAAACAAATCCCTCTTCCGTCGGGACTACGTCTAGGTGACCCTATTTTCAACATTCCGTCAGTCATAGACATCTTAGTTGGAGCTGAAACATTTTGGAACATCGTAGAACATGGCACAATTGACCTAGGCATACATCTGCCTAAACTTCATAAAACTAAGTTAGGTTGGATTGTGTCTGGTCAGGTGTCACAAATAGGTCATAGCCACACATCCCACTTTTGCCATTTTGTTAAAGTGGAAATGAATGTCCCAGTACCTAGTGAGCATTCATTCACTAGAAAACATCAAACACGAACAAATAAACAACAAATTAACAGACATAACAACATACATAGAAACATACATAGAAACATACATAGAAACATACATACATATAATCACGCCTATATTCCCGAGGGGGTAGACAGAGGTGCAACATACACCCACATTTTGCCAGTAGATCCGTCGTTAGTCCTACGTAATAGGAGGCAAGCTTATAGCCTTTACTATAATCAATAACCATTCTGCAATCAGAACCTAAATTTCACCTAATTTTCAAAATTTCCATATTACTTATTATTATATCTATAATTTAAGCCTTCTATAATGTACCTAGGTGCAAGACTGTGTACTCAAGACTCTAACTGTTGACTGTGTGGGGCAACGTGGCCTCGTTGGACAGCCCGGCAGTTCTCGTTTCCCGTGGGCTGAAGGCTGATGTTATCAGCACCCGTTCACTCTGTGGTCGTCTGGCTCTATTCATTTATTACACTATTTACCAGTACATACAAATGCCAAACCACAGCTGGAAACAGGATCAGCCTCTAGTAGTGTATCATGTGGTTAGTAGTAGCAGTCGTAACAGCAATTACAGTAGCAAACGCATTAGCAATCACAGTAGCTATCATATCATAATAGCAGTAAAATCATATTACGAGTATATTGATGCGAATCATGGTCTATCATACAACGTATTCTAATAACAACGTATTTAAATTTAGCCGCTTGAATAGAGTAGTTGCTTACATTCTTAGCAGAGCACTTATAGCTTTGACAATTTATTTAAATATGTATTATAATCAAATTAATCTTATCAACTTTTTGCCTTAACTCTTAACATAGCATTTTTCCTGTAGTTCGAAGGGGATCCTCAATGTCCTTTCACCTAAACTAAGCCAATTTTGATCGCTGACCGTAAGGGACGCGGTTGTAAACTGATTAAGACGTACTTGTGCATTTTTGTGTGCCTTGCAGTGAAGGCTGTTAACATCGAGCTTGTTACAGCCTTGACCACCGAGGCATACTTGGCAGCGTTCAAGAGGTTTGTGTCTCGTCGAGGCAAACCTCGTAGTGTGTGGTCCGACAACGGAACCAATTTTGTTGGAGCTTCGAACGAAATTAATCGAATGCTTTCGGGCTCAAACGTTGCATCGGATTTAGCAGAAGAAGGTATCGCATTTCATTTCTCGCCAGCATACTCACCTCATATGAATGGTTTGGCCGAGGCGACTGTCAAACAGACCAAAGGAATACTCCGGAAGGTCCTTTCTCTTACTCATTTCACGTACAAGGAAATGGCTACTTGTCTAAGTCAAATTGAAGCTATTCTCAATTCTCGTCCCCTTACCCCAGCTTCCTCTGATCCCTTAGATCTTACTGCCCTTACACCTGCCCATTTTCTGATCGGACGACCACTCATGTCTGTTCCTCACCCTCAGGTCACCGACGCCAACATCGTGAACCTACAGCGCTACCAGCGGATTGAACACATTCGGCAACATTTCTGGAACCGCTTCACTAACGAATACCTTTATCTACTTCAGCAGAAGACTAAGTGGACGACCGCAACAGGTATCTTGGATGTAGGATCACTGGTCCTGGTGAAGGACAGAGCACTCCCACCTCTTCTGTGGCCGTTAGGCCGCATCGTTAAGGTCTACCGAGGCAGCGACGGAATGACGCGCGTGGCGGAGATGAAGACGAGGACAGGCACCGTGGTTCGTGGCTTCAACTCCATATGCCCTTTACCACTTAATTGAAGTTCTTGAAGCACTTCAACTGGGGCAGCATGTTGGCGCACTAGCGCCTAACAACGCGCGGCCGGGCAGAACGGAACGTTGCACGGCCCGGCGCGGCGGCGGCCCCCACTAACTTCATTCATTCAAATGACACATCACAACGTAACGCTTGCACTTCTTTTAAATCACCGCCCGCGATACTCGCATCCTTTAACTAATTGTAATTTGTGAAGAACCAAATATACCAGTACCAGTAAAATACAGTCCACTTTCATTTACCACCAACCTCAAGAACAACATCCTTAAGCAAGGCTCTCCTAAGTAAGATTTTTTTTTTACAGTGGAATGTGCAAAAGTGCTGTAAGATGAAATAATCTTAAAGAAAACCACTGTAAAATATTCATAAGAGTAAATTCTTAAAAATCTGTAAGTGTATTTATAAGTATCTATAACTTTTGGTCTTGGGATATTTTTAAGACAACATTTTGCTAGTTGGGGCGGGCAAATGAAAAATCTGTAACTGTCATCCTGTCATGGCTGTCGCGTCTTTCCTTTATTTTGTTTTGTCACAACATTAATATATTAATTAGTATTTTAGTATGTAATATTAGATAATAGATTATTGTAGTGTGTAGTTTGGAATAGTGTAAAAAATATTATATCGCGGGCTGTCTTGGTATTTATTCCACTTAAGTGCAAATTAAACAAAGTGCAAATAAAACAGTAATGGAACCGGTGGCAGGTCCAAGTAATAGAAATAATATTCCGTGTATCAGGTACACACGTAGCCGAAGAGGGGGAGTATCTTTAGTGTATGACAACAAATATTACAACAAACACAAAGTTAATAAAAACGGCAATACCTTGTAGCGGTGCGCTAAAACCAGCGTTCCTATAACCCATTTATAAGGACAACCTGAAGAAACGGTTACAGATAAAATCGGAACCCTTTAAAAACGGTTACATGTTGATATTGTTAACACTTTGTAAAGGTTAATTTACCAACAGGGTTAACAGTTTAAATGACATATTTGATAATCTTGTGGAACGGTTAACCTATTGAAACTGTTAACACATGTACATGTTAACCTGGTTTTTTAAATTATTTTTTGAACGGATTAATGGAGAGAAAGAGATAAAAATACTCCGTAGAAGTGAGAGAGGTAGAAACAAGCAAACTTTTTCTATGGGTGCGTGCGTGCGTCGGCGGCTCGGCGCGGTCATTATCAATGGCTAAACATTTTGAATATAGCAGTCTCAAAAGAAAATACGTTCCAGAAACTGAAAATGACACAAAAGAGTGTTTTCTTCATCAACATCAAGAGCAACTGCGGGACAATTTAGACGGTAAGTGTATTTTTAATGTGTGTTTCAAATCTTAGTAAAACTTGTGGTTCATCAAGTCAATTCCATTTGTTTGTCATGTTTGTGCTTCGCAACATTAGTGTCGTAGGCGGGCGATGCGGATTTAGCTAGTCTAGCTAAACAAAATTCAAGAGAATATTATCGTCAAGATCTAAACTAAGAGCTAGGACGTTGCGTCGACGACGTTCGAGCTCTTGCCGATCGGCGCGCGGCTCGCCAGTACCTACCTAACGAGCCGCACGGCGCGCCCAGTGAGTGTTGCGTAGGTATGTAGTAGGTAGTCGTACTTTATATATTCAAATATCTAAATGATATGTTTACCTATTTGTTTCTATTAATAACCTTTGGCATGCCTGGTAGGGTCCCACAGAACCATCACTAAACATAAATTGCTGCAGTTCATTCAAATTTGAATTTTGTACTTCAGTAGCTGACCGTTATGAGTCTCTAGACGTCCGACACCCGCCATTTCAGTCCAGGGTACGGTTTTTTAGAACAAAGATGTCATTTAAGTGCGCATGTACCTGTTATATAAGTGCAACCTTCATACATGATGCGAAGTAAAAACGCTACGCTTACGCTTTTGTTAAAATTGCTGCTTACGTTTAATTATAAGAATAAATAACAAAACATATTGATTCTGGGTTATTTTTATTACATATTGTTGTAGCATATTATACTGCTAGCTTATCAATTAAATTAATACACTAGTTTAATACACTACTACATGTTTACAGGGGGCTAATAGCCCGGGTCCGTGTCCGTCCCTACAAGGCATACCGTGTAACTTTTGGTCACCAGGCATGCCGAGTGTTAATTAATTATTTTAACTGTATTTTCGCCATTATAAGATGTAATTCGTTTCTAAAGTAAAAAAGTTAATACTAGTGTAAGGGTGTGACGAGTGTCATACCTACATAGCGCTGGCACTGCAAGTGTACAGTCGAGCGATATACGAACGCCAGTTGTCCCTGGGTGGTCCCGCGCGACCAGATTTAGTCGTAGTAACTGCCTGTAATTTGGTGAACAATATACTCGAACTTGAAAAAAATTAACCTAACCCTGAATGACGTACATTACGTACATTGGTGACACCCTGTGAGTTTAAAAAGTGACTTTTTACGAGTATAGGCATCGTGTGCGGGGACGGCTCACTCTGCCAGTGCGCCGGACATTTCACAGTGCTACGGTAGCGCGTTACGTTCCTACACTCTGCAGACTATAAAAAAATAGTGCGGTTTTCACAATGCCGGACGACGAAAATGCGGACGTGGTATTGATCTCAGTATCGTCGCGAGTTCCCGAGTTCTGGACGGACCAACCTAATCTATGGTTCGTGACATTTGAAGCGGTGATCGCACCACAGAAGGCCAGTGATGAGGCGCAATACCAGCTGCTCGTCGCAAAGCTCGGAAAACAGGTTGTCATGCAGGTCGCGGACATCCTAACAAATCCACCGGCAGCAAAGAAATACGCGACTCTCAAACAGCGACTGTTAGAAGTATATGAAGAGTCGGAAAATAGAAGAGTCCAAAAATTAGTAGGGGACATGCAGCTAGGTGATCAAAAACCATCGCAGCTGTTTCGACAAATGCAGACGTTGGCAGGAGATAGAACAGCAGCGCCAACGTTGTTAGTGATGTGGCAGAACCACCTACCGGCCGCAGTGAGGGCTATTTTGGCGGCAACAGCGATCAAAGATCCGGAGCAGTTGGCAGCGGTAGCAGATAAGATTCAGGAGAATAGCAATCCCGGCGTAGTAGCAGAGGTAGCCAGTAGCAGCGCTGGTACATTAGCGGACACAATTGCCCAGCTGAGCTTGGAAGTGGCGGAACTACGCAGGTCGAGAAGTTACGAGCGGAACGTTCAGCAGGCGCGTGGGAGGCCACAGTCCCGCGCACGCAGCACCAGCCGCAAACGCAGCAAGCCACGGCAGGAAGGGTTGTGTTTTTACCACGACCGATTCGGGACCAGGGCTCGCAAGTGCCGATCACCGTGCACCTGGAGTGACGACAACAAGGGAAACCACTGACCGTGCAGTCGGCGACGGGGTCCTGCATCGGAGGTATTATTAACCGTCGATTATGTGTCTACGATCGTACTAATGGACTTAATTTTTTAATAGATACAGGGGCAAATGTATCAGTGTTACCCGTAACTGTAGTTAAGCGAAAAGATAAGTATTTACAAGGGGATTTTACATTATTTGCAGCCAATGGCACTAAAATAGATACTTTTGGTGCGCATACTCTGTCTCTCGATTTTAGGTTAAGGCGAAATTTTAACTGGACCTTCATAATTACTAATGTTAAACAACCCATATTAGGAGCTGATTTTATAAACCACGATTAATTGACAAGCTGACGAATCTGAATGTGATTGCGAATATTGAAATCAACTCAGAAACTTCTGTCAAAACTGTAAATTTTACATTATTTGCAGCCAATGGCACTAAAATAGATACTTTTGGTGCGCATACTCTGTCTCTCGATTTTAGGTTAAGGCGAAATTTTAACTGGACCTTCATAATTACTAATGTTAAACAACCCATATTAGGAGCTGATTTTATAAACCACGATTAATTGACAAGCTGACGAATCTGAATGTGATTGCGAATATTGAAATCAACTCAGAAACTTCTGTCAAAACTGTAAATGAAAGCCCGGGTGGCTTTCATTTACAGTTTTGACAGAAGTTTATTATGAGCTATTAGAGTCATTTTCCAGTATAACGAGACCATCTTCCTTTAGAGATCCCCCTAAACACTCGATCGTTCATCATATCGAGACCACCAGTCCACCCGTGCACGTCAGGGCGAGACCACTACCGCCGGATCGGCTAGCCAAGGTAAGAGAGGAGTTTAGACGCATGCAAGAGCTAGGAATATGCAGACCATCGAAAAGTCCGTGGGCGAGTGCTCTACACGTCGTGCCCAAGAAGGACGGAGATATCCGACCGTGTGGTGATTACAGGCAGTTAAATGCCATCACTAAGCCGGACAGATATCCCGTTCCACGTCTGCATGATTTTGCCTACGTTCTAGCAGGTAAGAAAATTTTTTCGTGCGTCGACGTGAATCGCGCTTACCACTACATACCGATCAATCCAGCAGACATAGAAAAGACCGCTGTTATCACTCAATTTAGACTATGGGAATATACCCAAATGTGCTTCGGTTTGCGCAATTCAGCGGCCACGTTTTCTAGATTTATGCACCATACCGTATTGGAAGGTTTAGATTTTATTTTTTGCTATATAGATGACATCATAATCGCGAGTGACACTGAAGAGGAGCACAGAGAGCATCTACGGCTTCTGTTCGAACGAATAAGTAAGTACGGTTTAACTATTAAGCTGTCGAAATGCAGTTTCGGCGTAAAGGAGCTGGATTTCGTCGGGTTTCACGTGTCAACGGAAGGCATGCGACCATTAGACGACAAGGTGAAAACAGTCAGTGAGTACCCTAAACCTAAAACGGTCAACGAACTTCGCCGATTTTTAGGTATGGTAAATTTTTACCGCAAACACATTCCTCACGCCGTCGAAACACAAGCCAGCTTATCAAGCTACTTGCACAACGCTAAAAAGAACGACAAAACACCGATTGTGTGGTCGGCGGAAGCGGACTCAGCGTTCCGCGAATGTAAGTTGCAACTCGAGAACGCGGTGACGTTATCATATCCGAGCGCCAACGCGACGCTCGCACTAAATGCGGACGCATCAGATACCTGCGTAGGGGCAGTTCTACAACAACTAGAAAAGGGTTTGTGGAAGCCTCTTGGGTATTTTTCGAAACGCTTATCGGAAACGCAAGAACGTTACAGCACTTACGACCGCGAGCTACTAGCCATCTATATGGCAATTAAACATTTTCGTAAACTGTTTGAAGGCAGACCTCTAACAATATAAACTGATCACAAACCGTTGGTTCACGCGTTTACAAAACTAAGTACCGACTCGGAAACGCCCCGGAGAACGCGGCAATTATTATTCATTAACGAGTTTACTACCGACATTAGGCATATCAGTGGCGAAAACAACGTGGTAGCCGATGCCTTATCGCGTGTCGCAACAATTTCCTGTCCGACTAGTTTAGACTACGAAAAGTTTGCTGAAGCGCAAAAAGGCGACGATTTCCTTGGACAATACCTACGGAAAAATGGCATTGAGAACGCGAATATTAAAATGAAAAGTGTCAGCTTACCGTTTTACGACAAGAACATTTATTGCGAAACTTCAACCAGAAAAATAAGACCATTTGTGCCTACGGATTTCAGACAAACGATTTTCGAGCATATGCATAATATTAGCCACCCAGGATCCCGATCGACGCACAAGTTGATTGCGGAAAGATTTTTTTGGCCCAACATGAACACAGAACTAGGTAAATGGGTTAAAACATGCGTAAGATGCCAGAGGGCTAAGGTAAGTAGACACAACATATCCGAATACGAAGTATTTCAACAGGCTGACCGTTTCGGGCATATTCATGTTGACATCAACGGTCCTTTACCAACGTCAGAGGACGGGTTCAGGTACTGTGTTACAGTAATAGATCGAGGCACCAGATGGCCGGAGGCGTTCCCGATACGTGACATCACGGCGGAGACGGTCGCGAAGGTAATATATGAAGGCTGGATCGCGCGTTATGGTTGTCCAGCTAGGCTGACGTCAGACCAAGGGCGCCAATTCGAGAGCCAAATATTCACCGAGTTGCTGAAGTACTTAGGGGTAAGTAAGCTGCGCACTACGAGTTACCATCCTCAGGCGAACGGCATAGTAGAACGGTGGCATCGAACTTTGAAAGCAGCCTTGATGACTCGGTTAGAGACCGGCTCATGGGTAAACGAGTTACCAACAGTCATGCTGGGTTTACGGGCAGCAGGACGTAGCGATAATGGTGTAAGTCCAGCTGAGTACACATTCGGTAAAACTATTCGGTTACCATGCGATTTTTTTGACAACTCTAATTTTAGGTTTGGTGACGCAAATGAATTGTGCAAGAGCATACACACTGCTATCGCGAATCTGAAACCAATTTCAAACTTACACCGCGCTAATCGTACATGGTTTACGTTTCCTGATTTGCAAGTATGCAGTCACGTGTTTGTCAGAGACGACGCCGTGCGAAAACCACTTAAGGCACCGTATGATGGCCCGTACAAGGTCATCAAACGTGACAAAAAGTTTTTTGATCTGCAGTACCCTAATCGTAAAGCAATAGTGTCAGTGGATAGACTCAAACCAGCGTACTCATTAGTAGAGACGGATAGTTCAGTTGCGACACCAACACCTGAAAACATAAACAGCAGCAACAGCACTCGTGTTGACCGCGCAAGTAAAACCACGCGCAGTGGACGAGTCATCAAAATGCATGTACGGTTTATGTAGGTCACACTCGTATAAGCATTAACAGGCAGGTACATATAATCGCGGTAGCAAGCGGCCTGTGGCAGTCAAAATACGTAATTATAAGCATCAACCTATCGTTAAGAAGTAGTAGTATTCAGCATGGGACAGTACAACACAAAAAACGAAGAAATCATCATAGCCCAGGCTAACACCAACCAGCGCATCGATGACATGGTCACACAGTTGGAGCAGCATGGCTGGGCGGTAATGTTAATCATAGCCTGTGTATTTCTCACATGTTTATGTTTGTGCTGCAAACGCTGCAAAACCTGCGCCAGAAAGTGGACGAGAGAACAGCTCCAAGAAATTGTCGTATCGCCAACTCCAATTACACAAGTAAGATCGGATATTACGCACCCGTCACCTACTAAAGTAATTTTTTCGTAGAGTTAGTGCGTTGAAGGTTCACAGTAGTTGCAAATTAGTAGTAATAATTAATCAAAATAAAAAAAAAACAGTTTTGGCAGAAGTATGTTGAAATAATAGTCAGATGAAGTTGCATATTGTATTGTATAAACTATGGCGTTCTACATGTAAAACTGTATAATTTTGTAATATTTGTTTCCCACGAAGCAGGATTCGAACCGGTTACCTTGTTGATTGTTAACCACTGAACCATGTAACTTGTTATAATGATAAGCTAAGTACATTGCAATGACTCACGTTGCAAGCATGCAACTTAGCGACACACCGGGCAGTAGGTGCGGATATCATGTTACATAAGTGTTATTGTACTGTACATAGCCTGTTATAGTGGCATAAGAAATGTACTCAGAATTTCAGTGAGTTAGTAGTTAGTTTAAAAATTTGGAATGTATAACTTTGTATGCCAAATTTTAGAAGGGGAGTGATGTAAGGGTGTGACGAGTGTCATACCTACATAGCGCTGACACTGCAAGTGTACAGTCGAGCGATATACGAACGCCAGTTGTCCCTGGCGCGCGACCAGATTTAGTCGTAGTAACTGCCTGTAATTTGGTGAACAATATACTCGAACTTGAAACATGTCACTCGTTTCAATTGGACTAACTTCCTTCAAATTAACCTAACCCTGAATGACGTACATTACGTACACTAGTATTTTTATAATTTAGTTTGTCTCAATTTCGAAAAGTAAGTATGCACAGAATTATATTGAAATAAATTTTTATTTGTTTCAGGCGCAGTTAATTTTCAATGTACCTACTACATGGGGCACACTAAAAGTTTTGCACTTCTAGCTAATCGGAACTATTTGAATTTCGAATGTTATATTTTTTTAAACGTTGCAACCTTCTTAGTAATTAAAAAAACAATTGGCGGGAAATCATTTGTCAATTGTTTTTTATCACACATCAAAGTTCTACGTATGCAACGAAAATGGAATTAAGTCGAAAAGATTTTAGAGCGATGGTTTTTTATGATTTTAAAAGTACTCTCGCTCCGCAAGACTGTGCCGCTCGTCTTCAAAATGCTTTTGGAGAGAAGCACCTTGTTTGAGCACCGTGAGGCGATGGTTTGCTGAAATTGATAGAGGTCGAGTTTTTTTACATGACGAATTTCGTGAAGGGCGGTCTTCAACTGCCGTCAACGAAAATAATGTGGCTACTGTTAAGCGGTTAATTGAAGAAAACCCGCGGATTACCTACGAGATAATTCGGGGACTATTAGGGATTGGTATAAGTCAAATCCAGAAAATTTTACACGAAGAATTGAATGTTCGGAAACTTTGTTGTCTTTGGATCCCTCTTGAACTGACAGCGCAGCAGAAGCGGGCTCGCGTGGAATGGTGCTCACAGATGCTACTGAAGTACAACCACGGACATTCTAATGCGGTTTATGACATTGTCACAGGAGACGAAACGTGGATTAATTGTTTTGAACCCGAAAAAAAACAGCAATCTTGTGAATAGGTGTTTGAAAATGATAACAAGCCAATAAAAGTGAGGCAGGCGAGAAACGTAGGTAAAAAAATGATCGCATTTTTTTTTCTCAGCTACGGGTCCCATCTGTACAATTCCACTTGAAGATCAAAATAGTGTTAATGCCGAGTGGTATTCTACCAATTGTTTACTCAGAGTGTTAGAAAAAGTTCGTGAAAGACGACCCTAAAGCCGCGTTCTCCTACATCATGACAACGCTTCTTCACACACGGCCAACAAAACAAAGTCATTTTTAGCTTCCGAAAAAGTACAACCCTGCGCAGAGCCCCGACCTAGCACCCTGTGATTTCTGTATTTTTCCCAAAATCAAAGATTTGATGAGAGGTTTCACTTTTACCGACTCCGAAGAGGCAGTGATAGCGTTCAATCAGCACGTAGAAAACATGCCTTCAGATCTGTGGTCCTCCTGTTTTAAAAAATGGTTCGATCGCATGAAAAAATTTTTCAAATGTAAAAGAGCATTAAAGCATAAAAAAGCAAAGCATTATGTTTATTGTCTATTGATTCTACACTGACATTATTGTCTTCGGTTGTATCTATGTTCCTCAATTCTTCATTAAAGAGACTTGTTACCCTTAAGTAATTCGACCCGTTATCTGTTGTGACAGAGTAAAGGTTGCTTAAATGGATTTGGAAATCTCCAAGAATATCTATTATTGTTAATTTTAAATTTTCTGCTGTCTGTCTATCAAAGATCTCCTGGAGAGTCAATGTGTGTGTAACAATCTTAGAATTTTTTATGTACTGAACATTAAGCCCAATAAATTGCCTGTCCATACACGTCGCAGAATCTAGCTTAATGGAAATCATATTTTGTTTTAATTCACTGGCGATTTTTTCTTTTATTTCATAATATTTATCTATAATCATATCCCTAAATTTTTGACTACTTCCTTCATTTTTAAAATCAGGTAATATCAAAGCCTTTATGTCACGAAAAGCTTCGTCGTCAAGTAGTTCAAATGGCCTTCCATGAACAGCAATCAATTTTAAACAGCTGTCTAATAATTTCTTTCGTTTTTTTTCTTTTTCATCTTCGTTTGTTTTCTTTTTTTCTGTAACTTTTACAGACACTTTATTTATTTCAACAACTTGCTTATATTCATCTTCATGTTTTAATCGCAGATGATTCATTAAATTTGTACCGTGGTTACCCTGAAAACAAAATCAGTAGATATTCAGTTACTTCAAAGTACGACAGAATAATAATAAATTAAATAAATTTTACGGCTAGGTTTTAAATGACACCATTTAAGACATTCAAGCCTTTATTTCTACTTCATTTATTTTCAAGATTCCAAATCTGTGTTAATAACATAAAATTCTATCCTCAATAATGGGCATCGAACATAATTATTCTACAACTTAGTTAAAAATCTTATTTTTTTTCATTAAAATTAGCAATACATCTCGCAGAAGAACAAGTAAATCCAAACTGACAGACTAAGGATTGCACTCTAATTTCAAATACTAACTATTAATTGACGTGATGTATTATTTCGACTTATCACTTATCTTACAAGTGCTATGATGGTCGAATGTAATTTATGGCACTTTATTGTTTGGTATACTGTGCAGCCCACTGTACAAGATGCAGTGTATTATGCCACAATATGAGTTGAGTAGAGGTGGAGTTGGTGTTGAGTCGATGTATGCCTTAATTATGTGAGTTCAAATCAATCATGATTGACTAACGTACGTAATATACCTACATCGTTTGAACACTACACATTAAGGTAATTAAGTAATTAAGTTCAAGTATCAGATAATGCAATTATTATTTATATAACTAATAATTATGATTTCATTTCCATGCGGGAATGCAACGAACACAATAACGATCGCCGTGTGAGTGACATACGTAAACAAATAGACGGCAAAAACTAAACGAGTGCATCGTGATATTATATTTGTTTCTTTCTATTGTATAGTATTGTATGCGTGCTCTTCTTCGAAGAGAAAGAGATGCCTGGCGACTGGCGCGTCGCGTGCGATGATCAAACGAGCGACTAGCGAAACGCGCCAAAGTGCCGGCAGGTTGTAGGTACGGTCACGGAAGCCGAGCCGAGCGCGTGCGCTCCGCGGAGCAAGTAGCAACATGCAAAATAACCTATATCATTCGGTTACGGTTAACAGCATGTGATACTGTAACATATTTTTTCTGTTAACACATTTAATTCTGTGATCAATCTTGCAACCAATTCATAATGGTAACCGAAATTATTCTGTGTATACTGTGAACTGTTAACAGATTTTTATTGCGGTATTAACAGATAGTATTTTTGTTATTAACCCAAACCGAAAAATCACTGGCTAAAACAGGTTGTAATGCCTTCCTCAAATTGAGTACGACGGAAGAAATTCTTAATACTATAATAGGCCATCTTTGTAGGACAAATTTTTTGGATTTTGAAAGGAAGAACATTACTAATGAGCTTCAGCAACAAGTGGCTTCCAGTATGGAACCACTTCCTACATTATACAAGGAAAAACTTAACAATATATTGGATAAAGGGCATAATTTAGTAACTGATATACCATCATTTCGAAACATGAAGACCGGCCTCTACAACAATAGGAATAAATCTCTGGGTGTAAAGAGACTGTTTGCAAAGTCAACTGTAGAAGTACAAGTAAGTAAAGTAGTAAAAGAATAACAGTTTCTTTAATGATTTTGATTTGTTGAACTTAAGTTTTAGTCGGTCTTTGGTCCTAATTTTTTTTTAATTTATTTATTTCCACACCACTATCAGATCCGAAAGTAAGCTAGTTTAAGCTTGTATTATGGATTTAGAAGGACGCATTGGCAAAACAACCAATTAACCACAAAATGTATGGCAATCAAATGTTATTGTTATTAGGACACCCCACCCTCATCCTTCAGATCCCGAACAACAACGCGTGCCGGGCAGAGATGCCACTCCCACACAGTGGATAGCATGTTCGCGAGAACCGAACGTTTTAAACGTTCGTTTCTCTGCCAAACGATAGCGGCCTGGAACGCCCTGCCTTTGCACGTGTTTCCTCCCACATATAATCCTGGGTTCTTTAAGCGGAGCGTGAAGAGGCACATCAGTAGGTAGTCAAGTTGAGGGCCACTCTCTATAGTATTATGTGCTGTGAGAGTGGCCCACAATCACTAGACGTCATCACGACTCCAATCGAACAATCGAACCCAATATAAAAAAAAAAATTATTATGACAATAAGAAATTTTAACAATTTGTTGTTTAGATAGCTAGATATTATGACAATTAGTCATTTTAATAATTGGGCCAAGTACACACGGTCTGTCTTTTTTAGTATCTACAAATGAATTTTAAAAACAGATGATATTTGCTTTCCAGGTGCCCAAACAATATCAAGATTTCGTCCTTGCAGATGTTACGTACGACTAGTATATGGGGACCGCAGCGTCAGCATTCACCTAGTAGGTGCATCGCAACAGCGCATAGCGACTACGTGAAGTGCAAGATCAGCGGAACGTGCTACAATACGAAACCAGACGTTTCAACGGAAATTACCACATGTCACAGCTCATATTTGGTTCACACTTCGAGCTGATATCATTTCTTTTGTAGTTTCTTATATTTTATACTTTGTACTTGTAATTAAAATTATTCTAAATAAATTGGTTTTTTTTGGAACCTTCGGCTGCAGTTAACATAATTGGCGCAGTCGGTAGGATAGTCGTAAATTCAGTGCATCAAGCAAGGACTCCGGCTATCCTGAACCTACGTTGCTGCAGCTACGAGGCGAATCCAGAAATAGATTCTTCCGAGAAAAAAACAATGCAGTAAGTACTTGAATCTTTCAAGTCCTTATCATTTTACCCATAATATATCTGATATATTTAATTGTGTGTCCCAATTATATGTGTGACCCTATATCCTGCCCAATCTAGTGCATGATATTTTTATAGAATTATTAGTGTATTTTATAGGTGTGTTAATTTAATCATTCAAGACTTTTCACCCTAGAGAGTCACGTAGTGTTAGGTTAGATAACGATAAGAATAGTTTTTGACGAGCATAGGAATTTAGACAGTATCTCCAGCACAATGATGGCCGAGCCCATACCTGATGTTGATGCTATATATAAATCTCTCAGATTATTGCCCGAATTCGATGGTAACCCACACGTGTTAACACGATTTGTAAAATTATGTGATCAACTTGTACTAACCCATTTTAATGCAAACCCAGGTCATGAATTAACTAATTTAGCTCTTCTTAACGGTATTTTAAATAAAGTGACAGGCCCCGCCGCGCGGTATATTAACGCTAACGGTATCCCAGAGACCTGGCAGGGAATAAAATCCGCTCTCATAAATAATTTTGCTGATTATCGCGAAGAGACCGCTCTGTATAGTGATTTGTCCATGCAAACCCAGGGTTCTAGCACCCCTCAGGAATTTTATGAAAGGTGTCAAAATCTTTTTAGTACCATAATGACCTATATTTCGCTACACGAGACTTTCCCCACTACCATACAATCTAAACGAACGTTATACCAAAAATTAACCTTTCAGGCTTATTTGAGAGGCCTTAAGGACCCATTAGGATCCCGGATAAGCTATATGCGGCCCGATTCTATGGAAAAGGCTTTAGAATATGTACAGGATGAATTGAACACATTATACTTACAAAATCGTAACGATAGCGGCTCCTTTAATAGAGAGGATTGGTCAAGGCCACAACCAAATCATTTTAATTTACCCATTAATAATTTTACCCCAAAACAACCATTATTTAATTTTCCTAGCGCACCTAGGCAATCGATACAACAAATGTTTAACGCCCCTGGCCCTTCACGGCAACAGTCATTTCAACCCCCAACACAAGGCTGGAGACCTAGCAATAATAACGGGTTCCAACGACCTCTAGGACCGTCTAGAACGCAGCAGATGATGCGCGCCCCTTTACCTAACTATAATCCCCAGAGTAATGTTTTTAAGTTACCTAATAAGCCTCAACCCAACAGTCGTTTAATGACCCACGGCCTATGAGCGGCGTAAGTCATTTTATACCGAAAACACTACCACCTAGTGGACATAATTGGCAGAAATTCGGCAATCCACCCCCCAATAACTATTTTAAAACGCGCGATGCTAATTTTAATCAGTACGACGATTCTTACGAATACTATAAGTCATTTTATAATTACGACGATAGTTATTATTACGACGATAATTACGAATACCAACCATATCAGGAAAATTACTGTAGTCAAGTGCAGTATGAAGAACCAGCAGCTGTGATCCAGGAATGCTGCTGTGGACCAGGCCTCAGCATGTAATGATCAAAATTTTCAGATAGAACCCCAGTTAGAAAAACCAATATAGAAGTAAATTTTCAGATACAGAGACAGTTAGGTTATATTCAACTTTATAATCCGCCACTTAAATTTTTAATGATACTGGAGCTAATTTATCGACTATCAGTCCCGAAGCTGTGGATAGATATTTTGGTAATATGCCCCTAGATTATGACCCCATTGAGATAACTAATATTCATGCTACTAAAACTTGTGACTATTCTATTAATTTACCTTGTTTTCAGGAATATGGAATTAATAAAGTTAATACTATCAGGCGTTACTTTTCGGAAGTCCATAGTTAAATTAAATAAATCTAACTACTTTGCAATATTCCGCCACATGCAAATTACCCAACTCTCGTATTTATTCATGCACAAGTTCGCCCTCCAAACCCACTTAGGCCGAAAGAATAGAGAAATAATTTTGAAAATAGAATAAATATGAGAGTTGTGTTATCGTGCAAAAAACCGAATTCGGTCGCCGTGCGCCGAGCCATCGACATCTCCTGATGATGCCCCTGGTTGGGGGCGAAACACGTGTCGAGGTTTTTATTATTTTTTGCACGATAACACAACTCTCATATTTATTCTATTTTCAAAATTATTTCTCTATTCTTTCGGCCTAAGTGGGTTTGGAGGGCGGACTTGTGCATGAATAAATACGAGAGTTGGGTAATTTGCATGTGGCGGAATATTGCAAAGTAGTTAGATTTATTTAATTTAAATATGGAATTAATGACTGTGTAAATTTATCTGTGTACAAATTTCATAATTTTTTCGATGGTCCTAGAGGTTTAGATATTCTAGATAAGTGGGATTCCACTATTGATTTGAAAAATAAATTATTAAAAACTAAAAATGCTCAAATACCGATACATATGTACGATTCCAAAAACGCAAACTGGTATGAGGAGATAATACCTGCAAATTCTTCTAAATTAGTTAGATTACCAATCAATACAAAGGATGGTGAAGTATCAGTAGAGAAACAGATGATGTGTAATTGCATAATTTTAGATTGCTTAACAACCGTTATAGATGGCCGTGGTTGGGTAGAAGTTGCCAACCCTACACGTAATGATATTATATTCTCACTAGACCGCCCAGTAGAAGCAGAATTATTTCACATTGATAAAAATTGTACTCAAATTTATTCAAGCCGAACAGAAGCTATTTTATCTCGTCTTCGCACTAATCACTTAAATCCAGAGGAACTTGCTAATTTACGAAATCTTTGTAGTAATTACGCCGATGTGTTTTACCTTGATGGTGAACCATTGACATTCACTAATAAAACTAAACATAAAATTAGAATCACAGATGAAATTCCAGCCCACACTAAAAGTTACAGATATCCGTATGTTCACCGGCAAGAAGTTAGAGATCAGATAAATAAAATGCTTGAACAGAATATTATCCGTCCTTCAGACTCAGCCTGGAGCTCCCCAATTTGGATTGTACCCAAAAAAGGTGACGCTTCCGGTAAAGTTAAATGGCGTCTTGTCATAGACTTTCGAAAGTCTAATGAGAAAACGATTGATGATAAATATCCCATTCCCAATATAACAGATGTCTTAGATAAACTTGGTAAATGTCAGTATTTTACAACTCTAGATCTAGCTAGTGGATTTTATCAGGTGGAGATGGACCCTATTTACATCCATAAGACAGCATTTACAGTAGAAAATGGACATTATGAGTTTCTCAGAATGCCCATGGGATTAAAGAATTCACCCTCCACGTTCCAGCGCGTCATGGACAACGTCCTTAGGGACCTCCAAAATCGAATATGTCTAGTGTACTTAGACGACATCATTGTATTCGGAGTTTCTTTGCAAGAACATATGTTAAACTTAGAAAAGGTATTTCAAAAACTACGTGAATCGAATTTTAAAATACAGATGGATAAATCTGAATTTTTAAAATTAGAAACCGAATTTCTTGGCCATGTAATTTGTAGAGATGGTGTCAAACCAAACCCTAATAAAATTCACGCTATTCAGAATTACCCCATTCCAAAAACAACTACCGAAATCAAACGTTTTCTTGGACTCATTGGTTACTACCGAAAGTTTATACCGAATTTTGCTCGAATAACTAAACCACTCACGCAATGCTTAATTAAAGAAAGGATCTAAAATAACACTTGATCAAAATTACACTAATTGTTTCGAACATTGCAAAACCCTTCTTACCAACGACCCAATTTTACAGTATCCAGATTTTTCAAAGGAATTTATCTTCACTACCGATGCTTCTAACGTAGCAATAGGTGCCATTCTATCCCAAGGTAGTATTGGAATAGATAAACCGATAGCATACGCTTCACGTACTCTTAATACTAGCGAATTAAATTACAGTACAATAGAAAAGGAACTTCTGGCAATTGTTTGGTCTACGAAATATTTTAGACCTTACTTATTCGGACGTAAATTTAAAATAGTTACAGATCATAAACCATTACAATGGGTTATGAACTTGAAAGAACCAAATTCACGATTGACAAGATGGAGATTAAAGCTCGGTGAATACGATTTTACAGTCGTCTATAAACAAGGGAAAAATAACACCAATGCCGATGCCCTTTCACGAATCGAACTTCATAATGAAGAACGATTGTTTATAGTAGTTTACCCGTCTAGGTCAGTACTTCCGTTAGATGAGTCACGAACTATTACAGCTTCAGATGTTGATGCTGACTCTCGAACAGCAACCGTACATACTGACGCCGAAAATCCTATTCTTGAAGTGCCCATCACTGACAATCCATTAAATAAATACACTAAACAATTAATTTTTAATTTAGTAGGAGATATTAAATCCAGACCAGTCTTAACCAAACCTTTTCTTACACACACTAAAATTAACTTACAAATTTCTGAATCAAATTTAGAAGAAGACGTAGTTAACGCTATAAAAGAATATGTAAACCCAAAAATCAAAACCGGATTGCTCATAAATCCACCATTAGCTATGTATCAGATTATACCTATTATACAACGTAACTTCAAAAACTCGTCCATGAACATAGTCTTAACAAAAAGGGAAATAGAAAATGTCAGAGAATATCTGAGACAACAGGACATAATTAATAAGTACCATGATGGTAAGACTAACCATCGCGGTATTAACGAATGCTACTTAGCTTTATCTCATAAGTATTATTGGCCGAAAATGAAGGAGCAAATAACAAAATTGATTAGCGAGTGCACAATCTGTGGTCAAGCTAAATATGACCGCAATCCTATAAAACAACAGTTCAAAGTAGTACCACCCTCAACAAAACCTTTTGAATTAGTACATTTAGATCTATTAACCATTCAGAGTGAAAAATTCTTAACTATTGTAGATTCATTTTCTAAATATGGACAGGCCTATTATTTGAGAGATGGGACTGCAGTAAGTGTTTTACAGGCTATACTTAACTTTTGTACTCATCATGGTATACCGATTACTATGGTAACAGATAACGGTAGCGAGTTCACAAACCAATTAATGGCAGAATTGGTTAGACTCCATAAAATACACCATCATAGGGTAGCCCCCCATACACCTAACGAAAACGGAATTGTAGAAAGATTTAATTCCACCATTTTAGAACATTTACGTATTTTAAAACTTGTACAGAAAATAGATTCAGTTATTAACATTATGCCTTATGCTATTCTTGCCTATAATAATAGTATTCATAGTTTTACTAAATGTAAGCCGATTGAGATAATCACAGGACACTTTGATCCTCGTAATCCTTTTGACGTAGATATAAGCAGTCAGTTGTTACAGCAGTACATGGTTAATCATAAAGACAAAATGAAAATAGCGTATAATACCATTCATGATTTATATCTCTATAGCTCTAATCGTCAAAATTTAAAGGAAAATCGTAATAAGAACCGTGAACCGGAAATAGAATATGCTCCCGAACAACAAATCTTTGTCAAAAACCCAATAGCTTCCCGTCAAAAATTAGCACCCCGTTATACACACGACACGGTAATGGCAGACCTTCCTATTCACATATATACACGAAAGAAATGAAGTCCTGTGGCAAAACATAGGTTAAAGCGTGTCCCTCAAACTAATAAATTGTTACAGAGCGATCCCGATAATACTCCTGTTCCTACGACCAGCACTAACTCAGGAGATAAAACTTGAAAATTTGGATAGTGGGCCTGGGATACTCCCTTTTAGACTAGGCCAAGCACGGATCCTATCCTACTACCATTCGTTCTTGCAATATGTCGACCTACAAGAGTTGCAAGAAAAAGTGAATTCTATTAATAATCAAATAGTTAGTATTTCCCCCGAACTTAATAACAAAACACAATCTTTATTTCAGCCTCATTTAATGTATCTTAAATCTAAACTTAATAGTGTTTCAGATCAACTTCAAACATTCGAAACTAGTCGAATCAAACGAGGACTCATTGATGGCCTCGGATCTGTAGTCAAAAGTATAACTGGAAATTTAGATTACACGGACGCTTAACACTATGATCAGACTATTAAAAACATCCAAAATAACGAGAACAAATTAATTACGGAATTCAATAATCATGTTAGTTTAACTAAAGATATGTCCGCACAATATTCGAAAATAATAGATAGTATAGTAGATAATCAACAGAAAATGGAAACTCTAATAAATATGATAAATAAAAGCGATACTAGTAGGTAAAACGATTTCATAAAATATGCCCATTTAGCTCAGTTACTAATAGTACTAGGAGATAACATAGATTCAGTTTCACAGGAATTAACTAGGTTACAAAATATATTAGCATTTATTAGAACATCAACTATGCACCATTCGTTCTTAAATTCCCGGGATATACGCAACTTAACGGATAGGTTAGGTACTTTATATGGTAGTAATAAGTTAGTAGATTTAGATACTAGGGAATACTATGATGTAATTAGGTTAGGTTCATATTATGTAGGTAACGAAATCGTTATAGTATATAAATTTCCCATTTATACACCCCATACATATGATTTATATAAATTATCTATTGTACCCAATTTACACCACGAAATCCTGATCCCGTCATCTCCATTCCTAGCTGTCCATCAGAAAGATTTCAAGTACATAGAGGCTGAATGCCCGAAGACCGGTAACTGGTTTCTATGTGAAGAAAAACGGAGTCTGCAAAACCGATCTTCTCAAGACTGCATACACCAACTCATCACTACCCAACAGAAAAAACCCATGTGCAACCCTATCACCATCGCCATGGACCGGCCAGCGTATGAAGAACTCGACGACAGACACTACACTATCAAATTTTTGTATTTTAAAGCAATGAGTTTGCTTAAACTATTCTTAAAATATTAAGAAAGAAATTATAAATAGATCACAAAAACTAATGTCAATCCCGCCGATGACATTTCTTTCCTGTTTCAACCAAAGTACATCTTTCCTGCGGACAAGATTTCTACATAGAATACCAAGGCAGCTACCTCGCTATAATCCCACAAGCATGCTATCTAGAAACCACAGAGTTCACTATCGCTAACATCAAGGACCGACTCAAAGGACACGTACTGACTATTACAGATCTACCCAAAGGACCAGAGTACAACAATTCTAAAGCCACGCTTAAATTAAACTCTATAAAGCTGGAGCTGGAGCTGGAGAAAAAAAAAAAAAAAAAAAAAAAAAAAAACAAATGTTGGATTAGCTTAGAAATTCAGAGAAATAAAACGGCAGATGAACGGAGCGTGTACTACTGTATATTGAGAAAGTTAACACTCAACTGTTACAAAAAATTAACTTAAATCTACCGACAATAATAACGGTGGTTAAACCTGGTGCATATTGGAAAGCAATTACCGTATCAATTGGTTTGCTATTAATTAAGGCGCAGGCGCCTTAACATACCCCCGGATGTTGAAAGGCACACTTTCAACTATCAACTGAAGTACAAACGGGCAATGGGCAGATTCGGTTGAATGCTCTTCGAATGACTCCTGCAGACGTGCGAATGTCTGCCACTCGAACAATATCATCAGTTCCAGCATGCACAGCAGTAATTCTTCCTAGACGCCACTTCAGAGGAGGCAGTTTGTCATCCTTGACAATAACTAATGTCCCCAGCTTCAACTCGCCCTTACAGGAACGCCACTTAGTTCTCTGCTGTAACTCAGCAACATACTCCTTGCTCCAACGATTCCAAAAATGCTGACGAAGCTGCTCAATTCGTTGAAAACGGGTTAATTGGTTGATGGAGTTGTTCTGATAGTCGGGTTGAGGTGTTAATGGACGACCCACTAGAAAGTGTCCTGGAGTAAGCGGTGTGCAGTCGGCAGGATCAGACGACAACGGAGTTAATGGGCGGGAGTTCAAGATTGCTTCAATCTGAGTCAACGTTGTGTTAAGCTCTTCATATGTTAAATGACAATTTCCCAACACTCGAAGTAAGTGAAAACGTGTCGATTTTACCCCTGATTCCCAAAGTCCTCCGAAATGGGGAGTATAACTCGGTATAAAATGAAAGTTAATCCCTTCATTAGCCACCCTTTCGGATAAAAAATCGCAGTTTGATTTTAAAAACTTGGAAATGTCGTTGTAGGCTCCAACAAATGAGGCACCGTTGTCCGAATATATATGGATAGGCTTACCCCTACGCGAAATGAATCTATATAATGCTAATAAATATGTGTTGCTGGATAAATCACCCACTAATTCCAAATGAATGGCTTTGGTAGCAAACCATACAAATATAGCGATATACACTTTTACTAGCTTACATCCGCGGCCTTGTCGGCTGGCACACATGATTGGGCCACAATAATCTACGCCAAAACTTTCAAAAGGCGATCCACCTGGAAGGAGCCGCTGTTGTGGTAGGTTACCCACAATGGGGGTAACTACACTACCCTTCATACGACGGCATCGAACACACTTGTGATAACAAGCCTTTGCTAAGTTTCGGCCACCTAAAGGCCAATATGACTCTCTGATTGATGCTAACAATAACTGCGGGCCCGCGTGCATTAACCGTTTGTGTTCGAAATCAAATAATAGTTTCGTAAATTCATGACTGGACTGTAATAACATAGGATGTTTTTTATCATAAGAAAAAAGGGAATTGTCTAAGCGTCCTCCTACCCGAATAATATTATTGCTATCTAAATAGACATTAAATTTTAGGAGGGCGCTCTTGGACGGTAAACTTTGTTTTTTAATTAATATATTGTATTCTGGAATGGACTGTTCTTGAGATTTAATAATTAAAACATTTAAAGCATCTTGTAACTCGGTTTGTGTTAAGAATGTACTGCATACAGGTTGTTTCCTACAGCGTTGAATAAATCTGAGAACATAAGCCATGCAGCGCACAAGACGTAAATAATTAGAAAATCGGTTGAATTCTATTAATGAGTTCGCAGTATTATCTGTGACAATAGTGTTTAATGAAACATGAGGTCGCATTTCGGGCAATGACTCTGTATTTGAATAATGGAGCTGAGAAGGCCAATTACACAGATCCTGCTGTAAGAAGTCGGGACCATTCCACCATAAATTTAAACATGTCAGAGTACTAATATCTAAGCCTCGAGATATTAGATCTGCTGGGTTTTGGTCTGTGCGTACGTGTCGCCATGTACAGCTGCTAGCCTTGTCTAGAATCTCAGCAACGCGATTGCGGACAAACGGTTGGAGCCTAGAGGGCAACATCTGTAACCACCCCAACACTATGGTGGAATCTGTCCAACAGTAAGACTGACTGATATTAACTCGAAGTGAGTTACAAACCTTCTCATACAAACGTGCTCCTAATAAAGCTCCACACAGTTCCAATCTGGGGATCGTAGTGGGCTTTAGCGGTGCCACACGACTCTTAGACACTAACAACCGACCCATGTACTCACCGTTAGGGTTCACACTACGAACATAGACGCACGCACCGTAAGCGCGTTCCGAAGCGTCCGTGAATACATGGAGTTCTAATACCTTAAATGAATATTACACATTACCATTCGAGGAATACGAAAGTTATTCAACAGTGGCAAGGATTGAATGATGCTATTTAACTTAAGATGTAGTGCTGGAGATAAAGGTTCATCCCACGATAATTTATCTAACCACATCTGTTGCAATAGCATTTTCATGAGTATTACAAAAGGTGATAAAAGACCGAGAGGGTCAAAAATACGTGCGATTACCGACAGTAACTCGCGCTTGGTGCTTGGTGCTGGTTGTACTACTCAAAAAGCCTAGTTCATCGGTATTGGCATACCAATCTAGTCCTAACAATTTATTGGGCTCACTAGACCCCATACTTAAATCTAGGGACGAATGACTAGCTTCAGAGACTAATGATTGCTCATTTGACCTCCATTTTCTAAGTGGCATACAAGCCGAGGCGAGCTCATTAGTCACTTTGGTACGAATAACCATCATTTCATTTAAATCATCCCCCCCGGTAAGCAAGTCATCGACATAAAAGTCGTGTTTAATAATGTTAGATACTTTGTCGTCTTTACACTCAATGCCTATCTGCTTCAGACAACGGGTCGCAAGAAACGGCGAACTAGCCATACCGTAGGTAATGGTGTTGAGAGTATAAACTTTGACCGAATCGGTCATATTTCTACGCCAGAGGATCTGCTGTAGGTGTCGATCAGACGGGTGAACGGCTATTTGCCTATACATCTTCTCCACATCGGCTGACAAGACGTATTTGTGTTGCCGGAAACGAAGAAGTATAGACACTAAGTCGTCCTGAACCGTCCGTCGGGCCTACCATCTGGATGTCATTAAGAGAAATACCCGATGACGTTGGGGAACTGGCGTTAAAAACCACACGCAACTTAGTAGTAGTACTAGACTCGTGACGTACCCCGTGGTGAGGTATAAAGTAACCACGAGAACTGCAACCAGGTTCCTTGTTCTCTGTCATATGATCTAACGACTCGTATTCTGTAATAAAATCACTATATTGCTTACTAAGGTCAGGGTTGGCCTTCAATCTACGTTCTAAGGAAAATAAACAATTAGATGCCCTGTGATAGGACGTTCCTAAAACTGAAGGATCCTGTTTAAAGGGAATACGTACGCAAAACCTACCATTAGGCAATCGCGTAGTGTTTGTTATGAAATGTTCTTCACATAGTTTCTCTTCTGGTAAATAATTACTACTAGAGGACTGTGCGGTCACCTCCTCAATACTCCAGAAGCGCGTTAAGTCGGACCGAATACTATCCAAATCATTATTACAATGAGGAGAAGTTTGAGTAAAATTACATCTAATGCGACTTGGTGTAGGCTTACTATTATTATAGCTAATAGGGCCAGACACGATCCAGCCTAACTTTGTGTCGCATAATACAGTCTTTCCGCTACCCAGCTGTATCCGCTGTGTCCCTAACAAGTCCCAGAATAAATCGGCACCGATTAAAATATCTACTTCTGATGGTTTGTAGAACGCAGGGTCAGCTAAACAAATATGAGTAGGGATATTAAGATTCGAAATATCTATCTCGCGACAGGGCACAACACTCGTAATCGATGGTAAAACAAAACAAAATATCTTAGTACTGTAATTGTTACTAAGTGACGCAATTTGTACGTTGCACATTTTACCTACACTAGAAGAAATGTTATTTATACCGTATATGGACCCATCTATGTTATTACTTGTTAACTTAAGACGCTGTAAAATACGTTCTGTCATAAAACACGATGTACTGCCACTATCAAGTACTGCCCGCACGATATGTTCGCAATTATTATCATCAAATACTTTAACTAACACGGTGGATAACAACACGTCGTGTTGTTTACTATTGCGGCACTCGCTGCTTCGACCGGGCTCAGGCGATGCAACATGCGCTGACAAGGTCACATTATTCGCCCCGGTGACAGCTGACGACAAAGACGTTGATGGGGACAAATTATCACATGAAACATTCTCGTTATTCTTTCGAGTACCATATAATGCATTTTTAAAATCTGTAGTGTGAATTAGAGTGTTATGTCTACGCTTACATAGCCCGATTTCTTGCATTGGTTGGCAAAATGTCCCGGATGTAAACAATTATAACACACTTTAAAACTAGATAACAACTTAAGACGAGCATCAATAGATAACGCAAGGAACTGTGGACAATTATTCAAACTATGATTGTCCTTGCAGTGAGGGCATGGTTTGTGATACGGTTCGGAAATATTATCGCTACTATTGGACTTTTGTGTGGTGAACATTGTTTTGACTTTTGACGAATTAAGTGGTTTATTATGTTGTGAAATATTATGAAGAGTAGGATGCCGTGACAACTCCAATGTTTCAAGCAAATCAGCCCGTGTGTGCATGAACTGTAGAAATATTTCGAATGTAATAGTGCTGTCTTTCTCTAACCGGCGTTTGTACTCTTCAAATTCGCGATAAGTTTTTGCATCTAACTTGCGAGTAATAATATAAATCAACAAAGTGTCCCAGTGCTTGACCGGTTCACCTAACGATTCTAATGCCCTAAGGTTTTTATTTAATTGATCGATTAAACCTTTTAAAGCCGTAGACGATTCCCTAGTAATATGTTCCATATTAAATAATGCTGATACGTGGTTCTGTATCAATGAATTTTTATTATCGAAACGCGCACACAGCACCTGCCATGCCACTGAGTAGTTTCTAGTAGAAAACTCAATAGACTGAAAAACAATAGCTGCAGATCCCTCCAGTGATGCTCTCAAATAATGAAATTTGTTAATTTCGTCGATCTCGTCGTTTTCATGAATGAGGCTAGTAAAAGTGTCACGGAACTCCAACCAATTGTTATAAGATCCACTAAATTTAGGAAGTTGAATAGTGGGTAACTTAACCGGCTTATGATTAGTAACACAAGTGTTTTTTTCACTATGTGACGAATTACTATTTTGACAATGTTTAGTTAATAAGTCCTGTGCCCTAGCCAAAGACTTGTAGTATAGTAATTCAAACTCTGTCCGCTCGACTAACTGAGCGTGGATATCACTAATACATTCCAGACGTAACTGTACCTCATCATATTGGTCGTACAACGACTCCATCTTCCCGATTCGCCGCTGTAAGTCGCTGAGATCACAGCTCGTTAACTGCACGTCCTTTAATCCGTCAAGGTGCTTGAGGAAGATGGTCATTTGACCCTTAAAACTGCCTCGTTTTTTTGACTAATTCTGATTCATCGGACATATTGGGAATCGAAGTTCGTCGACCTGGAATTTATATAATACCAAAATGTAACAGATAATATAATAACTAGGCAATTAATTACCTAAATATACATTAACACGGTTGAATTAACAAGTTTTACAAATATCTAACACTCGTAATGTACTATGTCTACCTACCTACATCTATAAAACTGACTAGGAATTTAACTGTGAATTTAGATGATATTTAAGCAAATTACAATATAATATGTAGCACAAACTGTCTACTATACTAATTTAAGTATAACTATTGTAAATGTTGCCTAATAAATGTGTTACACCCGAAATCAATCTAAGTTATTTTCACAATGGCTACCTGCCTGATACCTAATTGAAGTACGTATAAAATAGTAACAAGTACACTAACCTTGTATTATCCTTAATTTATACTAAATAATACCTGATCGAGTGTTGGGTGACGATATTTAACCAGACATAAAACTTAACACCGTTGTTATATACCGTAGGTACTCCGTTATTCCAAACTGGTAGTTGCCAGGTTCTTTAATATTACTTCTTGATTTCCAGTAAATAACAGCCAATCTTCAATAATTATTATAATATCCGGCTTCTGGAGGACCATATGTAGGATTAGCTTAGAAATTCAGAGAAATAAAACGGCAGATGAACGGAGCGTGTACTACTGTATATTGAGAAAGTTAACACTCAACTGTTACAAAAAATTAACTTAAATCTACCGACAATAATAACGGTGGTTAAACCTGGTGCATATTGGAAAGCAATTACCGTATCAATTGGTTTGCTATTAATTAAGGCGCAGGCGCCTTAACATACCCCCGGATGTTGAAAGGCACACTTTCAACTATCAACTGAAGTACAAACGGGCAATGGGCAGATTCGGTTGAATGCTCTTCGAATGACTCCTGCAGACGTGCGAATGTCTGCCACTCGAACAATATCATCAGTTCCAGCATGCACAGCAGTAATTCTTCCTAGACGCCACTTCAGAGGAGGCAGTTTGTCATCCTTGACAATAACTAATGTCCCCAGCTTCAACTCGCCCTTACAGGAACGCCACTTAGTTCTCTGCTGTAACTCAGCAACATACTCCTTGCTCCAACGATTCCAAAAATGCTGACGAAGCTGCTCAATTCGTTGAAAACGGGTTAATTGGTTGATGGAGTTGTTCTGATAGTCGGGTTGAGGTGTTAATGGACGACCCACTAGAAAGTGTCCTGGAGTAAGCGGTGTGCAGTCGGCAGGATCAGACGACAACGGAGTTAATGGGCGGGAGTTCAAGATTGCTTCAATCTGAGTCAACGTTGTGTTAAGCTCTTCATATGTTAAATGACAATTTCCCAACACTCGAAGTAAGTGAAAACGTGTCGATTTTACCCCTGATTCCCAAAGTCCTCCGAAATGGGGAGTATAACTCGGTATAAAATGAAAGTTAATCCCTTCATTAGCCACCCTTTCGGATAAAAAATCGCAGTTTGATTTTAAAAACTTGGAAATGTCGTTGTAGGCTCCAACAAATGAGGCACCGTTGTCCGAATATATATGGATAGGCTTACCCCTACGCGAAATGAATCTATATAATGCTAATAAATATGTGTTGCTGGATAAATCACCCACTAATTCCAAATGAATGGCTTTGGTAGCAAACCATACAAATATAGCGATATACACTTTTACTAGCTTACATCCGCGGCCTTGTCGGCTGGCACACATGATTGGGCCACAATAATCTACGCCAAAACTTTCAAAAGGCGATCCACCTGGAAGGAGCCGCTGTTGTGGTAGGTTACCCACAATGGGGGTAACTACACTACCCTTCATACGACGGCATCGAACACACTTGTGATAACAAGCCTTTGCTAAGTTTCGGCCACCTAAAGGCCAATATGACTCTCTGATTGATGCTAACAATAACTGCGGGCCCGCGTGCATTAACCGTTTGTGTTCGAAATCAAATAATAGTTTCGTAAATTCATGACTGGACTGTAATAACATAGGATGTTTTTTATCATAAGAAAAAAGGGAATTGTCTAAGCGTCCTCCTACCCGAATAATATTATTGCTATCTAAATAGACATTAAATTTTAGGAGGGCGCTCTTGGACGGTAAACTTTGTTTTTTAATTAATATATTGTATTCTGGAATGGACTGTTCTTGAGATTTAATAATTAAAACATTTAAAGCATCTTGTAACTCGGTTTGTGTTAAGAATGTACTGCATACAGGTTGTTTCCTACAGCGTTGAATAAATCTGAGAACATAAGCCATGCAGCGCACAAGACGTAAATAATTAGAAAATCGGTTGAATTCTATTAATGAGTTCGCAGTATTATCTGTGACAATAGTGTTTAATGAAACATGAGGTCGCATTTCGGGCAATGACTCTGTATTTGAATAATGGAGCTGAGAAGGCCAATTACACAGATCCTGCTGTAAGAAGTCGGGACCATTCCACCATAAATTTAAACATGTCAGAGTACTAATATCTAAGCCTCGAGATATTAGATCTGCTGGGTTTTGGTCTGTGCGTACGTGTCGCCATGTACAGCTGCTAGCCTTGTCTAGAATCTCAGCAACGCGATTGCGGACAAACGGTTGGAGCCTAGAGGGCAACATCTGTAACCACCCCAACACTATGGTGGAATCTGTCCAACAGTAAGACTGACTGATATTAACTCGAAGTGAGTTACAAACCTTCTCATACAAACGTGCTCCTAATAAAGCTCCACACAGTTCCAATCTGGGGATCGTAGTGGGCTTTAGCGGTGCCACACGACTCTTAGACACTAACAACCGACCCATGTACTCACCGTTAGGGTTCACACTACGAACATAGACGCACGCACCGTAAGCGCGTTCCGAAGCGTCCGTGAATACATGGAGTTCTAATACCTTAAATGAATATTACACATTACCATTCGAGGAATACGAAAGTTATTCAACAGTGGCAAGGATTGAATGATGCTATTTAACTTAAGATGTAGTGCTGGAGATAAAGGTTCATCCCACGATAATTTATCTAACCACATCTGTTGCAATAGCATTTTCATGAGTATTACAAAAGGTGATAAAAGACCGAGAGGGTCAAAAATACGTGCGATTACCGACAGTAACTCGCGCTTGGTGCTTGGTGCTGGTTGTACTACTCAAAAAGCCTAGTTCATCGGTATTGGCATACCAATCTAGTCCTAACAATTTATTGGGCTCACTAGACCCCATACTTAAATCTAGGGACGAATGACTAGCTTCAGAGACTAATGATTGCTCATTTGACCTCCATTTTCTAAGTGGCATACAAGCCGAGGCGAGCTCATTAGTCACTTTGGTACGAATAACCATCATTTCATTTAAATCATCCCCCCCGGTAAGCAAGTCATCGACATAAAAGTCGTGTTTAATAATGTTAGATACTTTGTCGTCTTTACACTCAATGCCTATCTGCTTCAGACAACGGGTCGCAAGAAACGGCGAACTAGCCATACCGTAGGTAATGGTGTTGAGAGTATAAACTTTGACCGAATCGGTCATATTTCTACGCCAGAGGATCTGCTGTAGGTGTCGATCAGACGGGTGAACGGCTATTTGCCTATACATCTTCTCCACATCGGCTGACAAGACGTATTTGTGTTGCCGGAAACGAAGAAGTATAGACACTAAGTCGTCCTGAACCGTCCGTCGGGCCTACCATCTGGATGTCATTAAGAGAAATACCCGATGACGTTGGGGAACTGGCGTTAAAAACCACACGCAACTTAGTAGTAGTACTAGACTCGTGACGTACCCCGTGGTGAGGTATAAAGTAACCACGAGAACTGCAACCAGGTTCCTTGTTCTCTGTCATATGATCTAACGACTCGTATTCTGTAATAAAATCACTATATTGCTTACTAAGGTCAGGGTTGGCCTTCAATCTACGTTCTAAGGAAAATAAACAATTAGATGCCCTGTGATAGGACGTTCCTAAAACTGAAGGATCCTGTTTAAAGGGAATACGTACGCAAAACCTACCATTAGGCAATCGCGTAGTGTTTGTTATGAAATGTTCTTCACATAGTTTCTCTTCTGGTAAATAATTACTACTAGAGGACTGTGCGGTCACCTCCTCAATACTCCAGAAGCGCGTTAAGTCGGACCGAATACTATCCAAATCATTATTACAATGAAGAGAAGTTTGAGTAAAATTACATCTAATGCGACTTGGTGTAGGCTTACTATTATTATAGCTAATAGGGCCAGACACGATCCAGCCTAACTTTGTGTCGCATAATACAGTCTTTCCGCTACCCAGCTGTATCCGCTGTGTCCCTAACAAGTCCCAGAATAAATCGGCACCGATTAAAATATCTACTTCTGATGGTTTGTAGAACGCAGGGTCAGCTAAACAAATATGAGTAGGGATATTAAGATTCGAAATATCTATCTCGCGACAGGGCACAACACTCGTAATCGATGGTAAAACAAAACAAAATATCTTAGTACTGTAATTGTTACTAAGTGACGCAATTTGTACGTTGCACATTTTACCTACACTAGAAGAAATGTTATTTATACCGTATATGGACCCATCTATGTTATTACTTGTTAACTTAAGACGCTGTAAAATACGTTCTGTCATAAAACACGATGTACTGCCACTATCAAGTACTGCCCGCACGATATGTTCGCAATTATTATCATCAAATACTTTAACTAACACGGTGGATAACAACACGTCGTGTTGTTTACTATTGCGGCACTCGCTGCTTCGACCGGGCTCAGGCGATGCAACATGCGCTGACAAGGTCACATTATTCGCCCCGGTGACAGCTGACGACAAAGACGTTGATGGGGACAAATTATCACATGAAACATTCTCGTTATTCTTTCGAGTACCATATAATGCATTTTTAAAATCTGTAGTGTGAATTAGAGTGTTATGTCTACGCTTACATAGCCCGATTTCTTGCATTGGTTGGCAAAATGTCCCGGATGTAAACAATTATAACACACTTTAAAACTAGATAACAACTTAAGACGAGCATCAATAGATAACGCAAGGAACTGTGGACAATTATTCAAACTATGATTGTCCTTGCAGTGAGGGCATGGTTTGTGATACGGTTCGGAAATATTATCGCTACTATTGGACTTTTGTGTGGTGAACATTGTTTTGACTTTTGACGAATTAAGTGGTTTATTATGTTGTGAAATATTATGAAGAGTAGGATGCCGTGACAACTCCAATGTTTCAAGCAAATCAGCCCGTGTGTGCATGAACTGTAGAAATATTTCGAATGTAATAGTGCTGTCTTTCTCTAACCGGCGTTTGTACTCTTCAAATTCGCGATAAGTTTTTGCATCTAACTTGCGAGTAATAATATAAATCAACAAAGTGTCCCAGTGCTTGACCGGTTCACCTAACGATTCTAATGCCCTAAGGTTTTTATTTAATTGATCGATTAAACCTTTTAAAGCCGTAGACGATTCCCTAGTAATATGTTCCATATTAAATAATGCTGATACGTGGTTCTGTATCAATGAATTTTTATTATCGAAACGCGCACACAGCACCTGCCATGCCACTGAGTAGTTTCTAGTAGAAAACTCAATAGACTGAAAAACAATAGCTGCAGATCCCTCCAGTGATGCTCTCAAATAATGAAATTTGTTAATTTCGTCGATCTCGTCGTTTTCATGAATGAGGCTAGTAAAAGTGTCACGGAACTCCAACCAATTGTTATAAGATCCACTAAATTTAGGAAGTTGAATAGTGGGTAACTTAACCGGCTTATGATTAGTAACACAAGTGTTTTTTTCACTATGTGACGAATTACTATTTTGACAATGTTTAGTTAATAAGTCCTGTGCCCTAGCCAAAGACTTGTAGTATAGTAATTCAAACTCTGTCCGCTCGACTAACTGAGCGTGGATATCACTAATACATTCCAGACGTAACTGTACCTCATCATATTGGTCGTACAACGACTCCATCTTCCCGATTCGCCGCTGTAAGTCGCTGAGATCACAGCTCGTTAACTGCACGTCCTTTAATCCGTCAAGGTGCTTGAGGAAGATGGTCATTTGACCCTTAAAACTGCCTCGTTTTTTGACTAATTCTGATTCATCGGACATATTGGGAATCGAAGTTCGTCGACCTGGAATTTATATAATACCAAAATGTAACAGATAATATAATAACTAGGCAATTAATTACCTAAATATACATTAACACGGTTGAATTAACAAGTTTTACAAATATCTAACACTCGTAATGTACTATGTCTACCTACCTACATCTATAAAACTGACTAGGAATTTAACTGTGAATTTAGATGATATTTAAGCAAATTACAATATAATATGTAGCACAAACTGTCTACTATACTAATTTAAGTATAACTATTGTAAATGTTGCCTAATAAATGTGTTACACCCGAAATCAATCTAAGTTATTTTCACAATGGCTACCTGCCTGATACCTAATTGAAGTACGTATAAAATAGTAACAAGTACACTAACCTTGTATTATCCTTAATTTATACTAAATAATACCTGATCGAGTGTTGGGTGACGATATTTAACCAGACATAAAACTTAACACCGTTGTTATATACCGTAGGTACTCCGTTATTCCAAACTGGTAGTTGCCAGGTTCTTTAATATTACTTCTTGATTTCCAGTAAATAACAGCCAATCTTCAATAATTATTATAATATCCGGCTTCTGGAGGACCATATGTAGGATTAGCTTAGAAATTCAGAGAAATAAAACGGCAGATGAACGGAGCGTGTACTGTATATTGAGAAAGTTAACACTCAACTGTTACAAAAAATTAACTTAAATCTACCGACAATAATAACGGTGGTTAAACCTGGTGCATATTGGAAAGCAATTACCGTATCAATTGGTTTGCTATTAATTAAGGCGCAGGCGCCTTAACATACCCCCGGATGTTGAAAGGCACACTTTCAACTATCAACTGAAGTACAAACGGGCAATGGGCAGATTCGGTTGAATGCTCTTCGAATGACTCCTGCAGACGTGCGAATGTCTGCCACTCGAACAATATCATCAGTTCCAGCATGCACAGCAGTAATTCTTCCTAGACGCCACTTCAGGGGAGGCAGTTTGTCATCCTTGACAATAACTAATGTCCCCAGCTTCAACTCGCCCTTACAGGAACGACACTTAGTTCTCTGCTGTAACTCAGCAACATACTCCTTGCTCCAACGATTCCAAAAATGCTGACGAAGCTGCTCAATTCGTTGAAAACGGGTTAATTGGTTGATGGAGTTGTTCTGATAGTCGGGTTGAGGTGTTAATGGACGACCCACTAGAAAGTGTCCTGGAGTAAGCGGTGTGCAGTCGGCAGGATCAGACGACAATGGAGTTAATGGGCGGGAGTTCAAGATTGCTTCAATCTGAGTCAACGTTGTGTTAAGCTCTTCATATGTTAAATGACAATTTCCCAACACTCGAAGTAAGTGAAAACGTGTCGATTTTACCCCTGATTCCCAAAGTCCTCCGAAATGGGGAGTATAACTCGGTATAAAATGAAAGTTAATCCCTTCATTAGCCACCCTTTCGGATAAAAAATCGCAGTTTGATTTTAAAAACTTGGAAATGTCGTTGTAGGCTCCAACAAATGAGGCACCGTTGTCCGAATATATATGGATAGGCTTACCCCTACGCGAAATGAATCTATATAATGCTAATAAATATGTGTTGCTGGATAAATCACCCACTAATTCCAAATGAATGGCTTTGGTAGCAAACCATACAAATATAGCGATATACACTTTTACTAGCTTACATCCGCGGCCTTGTCGGCTGGCACACATGATTGGGCCACAATAATCTACGCCAAAACTTTCAAAAGGCGATCCACCTGGAAGGAGCCGCTGTTGTGGTAGGTTACCCACAATGGGGGTAACTACACTACCCTTCATACGACGGCATCGAACACACTTGTGATAACAAGCCTTTGCTAAGTTTCGGCCACCTAAAGGCCAATATGACTCTCTGATTGATGCTAACAATAACTGCGGGCCCGCGTGCATTAACCGTTTGTGTTCGAAATCAAATAATAGTTTCGTAAATTCATGACTGGACTGTAATAACATAGGATGTTTTTTATCATAAGAAAAAAGGGAATTGTCTAAGCGTCCTCCTACCCGAATAATATTATTGCTATCTAAATAGACATTAAATTTTAGGAGGGCGCTCTTGGACGGTAAACTTTGTTTTTTAATTAATATATTGTATTCTGGAATGGACTGTTCTTGAGATTTAATAATTAAAACATTTAAAGCATCTTGTAACTCGGTTTGTGTTAAGAATGTACTGCATACAGGTTGTTTCCTACAGCGTTGAATAAATCTGAGAACATAAGCCATGCAGCGCACAAGACGTAAATAATTAGAAAATCGGTTGAATTCTATTAATGAGTTCGCAGTATTATCTGTGACAATAGTGTTTAATGAAACATGAGGTCGCATTTCGGGCAATGACTCTGTATTTGAATAATGGAGCTGAGAAGGCCAATTACACAGATCCTGCTGTAAGAAGTCGGGACCATTCCACCATAAATTTAAACATGTCAGAGTACTAATATCTAAGCCTCGAGATATTAGATCTGCTGGGTTTTGGTCTGTGCGTACGTGTCGCCATGTACAGCTGCTAGCCTTGTCTAGAATCTCAGCAACGCGATTGCGGACAAACGGTTGGAGCCTAGAGGGCAACATCTGTAACCACCCCAACACTATGGTGGAATCTGTCCAACAGTAAGACTGACTGATATTAACTCGAAGTGAGTTACAAACCTTCTCATACAAACGTGCTCCTAATAAAGCTCCACACAGTTCCAATCTGGGGATCGTAGTGGGCTTTAGCGGTGCCACACGACTCTTAGACACTAACAACCGACCCATGTACTCACCGTTAGGGTTCACACTACGAACATAGACGCACGCACCGTAAGCGCGTTCCGAAGCGTCCGTGAATACATGGAGTTCTAATACCTTAAATGAATATTACACATTACCATTCGAGGAATACGAAAGTTATTCAACAGTGGCAAGGATTGAATGATGCTATTTAACTTAAGATGTAGTGCTGGAGATAAAGGTTCATCCCACGATAATTTATCTAACCACATCTGTTGCAATAGCATTTTCATGAGTATTACAAAAGGTGATAAAAGACCGAGAGGGTCAAAAATACGTGCGATTACCGACAGTAACTCGCGCTTGGTGCTTGGTGCTGGTTGTACTACTCAAAAAGCCTAGTTCATCGGTATTGGCATACCAATCTAGTCCTAACAATTTATTGGGCTCACTAGACCCCATACTTAAATCTAGGGACGAATGACTAGCTTCAGAGACTAATGATTGCTCATTTGACCTCCATTTTCTAAGTGGCATACAAGCCGAGGCGAGCTCATTAGTCACTTTGGTACGAATAACCATCATTTCATTTAAATCATCCCCCCCGGTAAGCAAGTCATCGACATAAAAGTCGTGTTTAATAATGTTAGATACTTTGTCGTCTTTACACTCAATGCCTATCTGCTTCAGACAACGGGTCGCAAGAAACAGCGAACTAGCCATACCGTAGGTAATGGTGTTGAGAGTATAAACTTTGACCGAATCGGTCATATTTCTACGCCAGAGGATCTGCTGTAGGTGTCGATCAGACGGGTGAACGGCTATTTGCCTATACATCTTCTCCACATCGGCTGACAAGACGTATTTGTGTTGCCGGAAACGAAGAAGTATAGACACTAAGTCGTCCTGAACCGTCCGTCGGGCCTACCATCTGGATCTCATTAAGAGAAATACCCGATGACGTTGGGGAACTGGCGTTAAAAACCACACGCAACTTAGTAGTAGTACTAGACTCGTGACGTACCCCGTGGTGAGGTATAAAGTAACCACGAGAACTGCAACCAGGTTCCTTGTTCTCTGTCATATGATCTAACGACTCGTATTCTGTAATAAAATCACTATATTGCTTACTAAGGTCAGGGTTGGCCTTCAATCTACGTTCTAAGGAAAATAAACAATTAGATGCCCTGTGATAGGACGTTCCTAAAACAGAAGGATCCTGTTTAAAGGGAATACGTACGCAAAACCTACCATTAGGCAATCGCGTAGTGTTTGTTATGAAATGTTCTTCACATAGTTTCTCTTCTGGTAAATAATTACTACTAGAGGACTGTGCGGTCACCTCCTCAATACTCCAGAAGCGCGTTAAGTCGGACCGAATACTATCCAAATCATTATTACAATGAGGAGAAGTTTGAGTAAAGTTACATCTAATGCGACTTGGTGTAGGCTTACTATTATTATAGCTAATAGGGCCAGACACGATCCAGCCTAACTTTGTGTCGCATAATACAGTCTTTCCGCTACCCAGCTGTATCCGCTGTGTCCCTAACAAGTCCCAGAATAAATCGGCACCGATTAAAATATCTACTTCTGATGGTTTGTAGAACGCAGGGTCAGCTAAACAAATATGAGTAGGGATATTAAGATTCGAAATATCTATCTCGCGACAGGGCACAACACTCGTAATCGATGGTAAAACAAAACAAAATATCTTAGTACTGTAATTGTTACTAAGTGACGCAATTTGTACGTTGCACATTTTACCTACACTAGAAGAAATGTTATTTATACCGTATATGGACCCATCTATGTTATTACTTGTTAACTTAAGACGCTGTAAAATACGTTCTGTCATAAAACACGATGTACTGCCACTATCAAGTACTGCCCGCACGATATGTTCGCAATTATTATCATCAAATACTTTAACTAACACGGTGGATAACAACACGTCGTGTTGTTTACTATTACGGCACTCGCTGCTTCGACCGGGCTCAGGCGATGCAACATGCGCTGACAAGGTCACATTATTCGCCCCGGTGACAGCTGACGACAAAGACGTTGATGGGGACAAATTATCACATGAAACATTCTCGTTATTCTTTCGAGTACCATATAATGCATTTTTAAAATCTGTAGTGTGAATTAGAGTGTTATGTCTACGCTTACATAGCCCGATTTCTTGCATTGGTTGGCAAAATGTCCCGGATGTAAACAATTATAACACACTTTAAAACTAGATAACAACTTAAGACGAGCATCAATAGATAACGCAAGGAACTGTGGACAATTATTCAAACTTTGATTGTCCTTGCAGTGAGGGCATGGTTTGTGATACGGTTCGGAAATATTATCGCTACTATTGGACTTTTGTGTGGTGAACATTGTTTTGACTTTTGACGAATTAAGTGGTTTATTATGTTGTGAAATATTATGAAGAGTAGGATGCCGTGACAACTCCAATGTTTCAAGCAAATCAGCCCGTGTGTGCATGAACTGTAGAAATATTTCGAATGTAATAGTGCTGTCTTTCTCTAACCGGCGTTTGTACTCTTCAAATTCGCGATAAGTTTTTGCATCTAACTTGCGAGTAATAATATAAATCAACAAAGTGTCCCAGTGCTTGACCGGTTCACCTAACGATTCTAATGCCCTAAGGTTTTTATTTAATTGATCGATTAAACCTTTTAAAGCCGTAGACGATTCCCTAGTAATATGTTCCATATTAAATAATGCTGATACGTGGTTCTGTATCAATGAATTTTTATTATCGAAACGCGCACACAGCACCTGCCATGCCACTGAGTAGTTTCTAGTAGAAAACTCAATAGACTGAAAAACAATAGCTGCAGATCCCTCCAGTGATGCTCTCAAATAATGAAATTTGTTAATTTCGTCGATCTCGTCGTTTTCATGAATGAGGCTAGTAAAAGTATCACGGAACTCCAACCAATTGTTATAAGATCCACTAAATTTAGGAAGTTGAATAGTGGGTAACTTAACCGGCTTATGATTAGTAACACAAGTGTTTTTTTCACTATGTGACGAATTACTATTTTGACAATGTTTAGTTAATAAGTCCTGTGCCCTAGCCAAAGACTTGTAGTATAGTAATTCAAACTCTGTCCGCTCGACTAACTGAGCGTGGATATCACTAATACATTCCAGACGTAACTGTACCTCATCATATTGGTCGTACAACGACTCCATCTTCCCGATTCGCCGCTGTAAGTCGCTGAGATCACAGCTCGTTAACTGCACGTCCTTTAATCCGTCAAGGTGCTTGAGGAAGATGGTCATTTGACCCTTAAAACTGCCTCGTTTTTTGACTAATTCTGATTCATCGGACATATTGGGAATCGAAGTTCGTCGACCTGGAATTTATATAATACCAAAATGTAACAGATAATATAATAACTAGGCAATTAATTACCTAAATATACATTAACACGGTTGAATTAACAAGTTTTACAAATATCTAACACTCGTAATGTACTATGTCTACCTACCTACATCTATAAAACTGACTAGGAATTTAACTGTGAATTTAGATGATATTTAAGCAAATTACAATATAATATGTAGCACAAACTGTCTACTATACTAATTTAAGTATAACTATTGTAAATGTTGCCTAATAAATGTGTTACACCCGAAATCAATCTAAGTTATTTTCACAATGGCTACCTGCCTGATACCTAATTGAAGTACGTATAAAATAGTAACAAGTACACTAACCTTGTATTATCCTTAATTTATACTAAATAATACCTGATCGAGTGTTGGGTGACGATATTTAACCAGACATAAAACTTAACACCGTTGTTATATACCGTAGGTACTCCGTTATTCCAAACTGGTAGTTGCCAGGTTCTTTAATATTACTTCTTGATTTCCAGTAAATAACAGCCAATCTTCAATAATTATTATAATATCCGGCTTCTGGAGGACCATATGTAGGATTAGCTTAGAAATTCAGAGAAATAAAACGGCAGATGAACGGAGCGTGTACTACTGTATATTGAGAAAGTTAACACTCAACTGTTACAAAAAATTAACTTAAATCTACCGACAATAATAACGGTGGTTAAACCTGGTGCATATTGGAAAGCAATTACCGTATCAATTGGTTTGCTATTAATTAAGGCGCAGGCGCCTTAACATACCCCCGGATGTTGAAAGGCACACTTTCAACTATCAACTGAAGTACAAACGGGCAATGGGCAGATTCGGTTGAATGCTCTTCGAATGACTCCTGCAGACGTGCGAATGTCTGCCACTCGAACAATATCATCAGTTCCAGCATGCACAGCAGTAATTCTTCCTAGACGCCACTTCAGAGGAGGCAGTTTGTCATCCTTGACAATAACTAATGTCCCCAGCTTCAACTCGCCCTTACAGGAACGCCACTTAGTTCTCTGCTGTAACTCAGCAACATACTCCTTGCTCCAACGATTCCAAAAATGCTGACGAAGCTGCTCAATTCGTTGAAAACGGGTTAATTGGTTGATGGAGTTGTTCTGATAGTCGGGTTGAGGTGTTAATGGACGACCCACTAGAAAGTGTCCTGGAGTAAGCGGTGTGCAGTCGGCAGGATCAGACGACAACGGAGTTAATGGGCGGGAGTTCAAGATTGCTTCAATCTGAGTCAACGTTGTGTTAAGCTCTTCATATGTTAAATGACAATAAGATAAGATAAGATAAGATAAGATAAGATAATATTTATTTGCAAAAACATGTGTACATATAATATACATAGTCAAGTGCTTATTATATAGGTCTTAAACTTCGATTGGACACAACATGTTTTACCATTGAGTGGTGTACAAAATATTATTTAACTTCAAGTCATCACATCTATATCATACATCATTCATCCAGTTACAAACAAAAGTCAATCCTACAGAGTCATATCCTCGAGAAAATCCTTAATACTATAGTAGCACTTCTCAGTCAAAAATTTCTTTTGAGCGCCCACTTAAAACGATTGTTGTTCAAATTTTTTATATTTTTGGGAATTTTGTTGTAGATTAATGGAGCCATGCATATTACACTTTTATGTAATAGGGCAGTCTTAGCAGGATGGACACATAGCCTGTTATTATCGCGACGATTACGCACGACTTTGTCCATTAATCTTGGAAACAGGTGTGGGTTATACCTGGTAAACAGTGCTACCTCTAGTATGTATATGCCGGGGAGTGTCAGAATATTGTGCTCTTTAAAAAATGGCACACAACTCTCAGTGCTCTCAATACCAAACAATTTCCCAACACTCGAAGTAAGTGAAAACGTGTCGATTTTACCCCTGATTCCCAAAGTCCTCCGAAATGGGGAGTATAACTCGGTATAAAATGAAAGTTAATCCCTTCATTAGCCACCCTTTCGGATAAAAAATCGCAGTTTGATTTTAAAAACTTGGAAATGTCGTTGTAGGCTCCAACAAATGAGGCACCGTTGTCCGAATATATATGGATAGGCTTACCCCTACGCGAAATGAATCTATATAATGCTAATAAATATGTGTTGCTGGATAAATCACCCACTAATTCCAAATGAATGGCTTTGGTAGCAAACCATACAAATATAGCGATATACACTTTTACTAGCTTACATCCGCGGCCTTGTCGGCTGGCACACATGATTGGGCCACAATAATCTACGCCAAAACTTTCAAAAGGCGATCCACCTGGAAGGAGCCGCTGTTGTGGTAGGTTACCCACAATGGGGGTAACTACACTACCCTTCATACGACGGCATCGAACACACTTGTGATAACAAGCCTTTGCTAAGTTTCGGCCACCTAAAGGCCAATATGACTCTCTGATTGATGCTAACAATAACTGCGGGCCCGCGTGCATTAACCGTTTGTGTTCGAAATCAAATAATAGTTTCGTAAATTCATGACTGGACTGTAATAACATAGGATGTTTTTTATCATAAGAAAAAAGGGAATTGTCTAAGCGTCCTCCTACCCGAATAATATTATTGCTATCTAAATAGACATTAAATTTTAGGAGGGCGCTCTTGGACGGTAAACTTTGTTTTTTAATTAATATATTGTATTCTGGAATGGACTGTTCTTGAGATTTAATAATTAAAACATTTAAAGCATCTTGTAACTCGGTTTGTGTTAAGAATGTACTGCATACAGGTTGTTTCCTACAGCGTTGAATAAATCTGAGAACATAAGCCATGCAGCGCACAAGACGTAAATAATTAGAAAATCGGTTGAATTCTATTAATGAGTTCGCAGTATTATCTGTGACAATAGTGTTTAATGAAACATGAGGTCGCATTTCGGGCAATGACTCTGTATTTGAATAATGGAGCTGAGAAGGCCAATTACACAGATCCTGCTGTAAGAAGTCGGGACCATTCCACCATAAATTTAAACATGTCAGAGTACTAATATCTAAGCCTCGAGATATTAGATCTGCTGGGTTTTGGTCTGTGCGTACGTGTCGCCATGTACAGCTGCTAGCCTTGTCTAGAATCTCAGCAACGCGATTGCGGACAAACGGTTGGAGCCTAGAGGGCAACATCTGTAACCACCCCAACACTATGGTGGAATCTGTCCAACAGTAAGACTGACTGATATTAACTCGAAGTGAGTTACAAACCTTCTCATACAAACGTGCTCCTAATAAAGCTCCACACAGTTCCAATCTGGGGATCGTAGTGGGCTTTAGCGGTGCCACACGACTCTTAGACACTAACAACCGACCCATGTACTCACCGTTAGGGTTCACACTACGAACATAGACGCACGCACCGTAAGCGCGTTCCGAAGCGTCCGTGAATACATGGAGTTCTAATACCTTAAATGAATATTACACATTACCATTCGAGGAATACGAAAGTTATTCAACAGTGGCAAGGATTGAATGATGCTATTTAACTTAAGATGTAGTGCTGGAGATAAAGGTTCATCCCACGATAATTTATCTAACCACATCTGTTGCAATAGCATTTTCATGAGTATTACAAAAGGTGATAAAAGACCGAGAGGGTCAAAAATACGTGCGATTACCGACAGTAACTCGCGCTTGGAGCTTGGTGCTGGTTGTACTACTCAAAAAGCCTAGTTCATCGGTATTGGCATACCAATCTAGTCCTAACAATGTATTGGGCTCACTAGACCCCATACTTAAATCTAGGGACAAATGACTAGCTTCAGAGACTAATGATTGCTCATTTGACCTCCATTTTCTAAGTGGCATACAAGCCGAGGCGAGCTCATTAGTCACTTTGGTACGAATAACCATCATTTCATTTAAATCATCCCCCCCGGTAAGCAAGTCATCGACATAAAAGTCGTGTTTAATAATGTTAGATACTTTGTCGTCTTTACACTCAATGCCTATCTGCTTCAGACAACGGGTCGCAAGAAACGGCGAACTAGCCATACCGTAGGTAATGGTGTTGAGAGTATAAACTTTGACCGAATCGGTCATATTTCTACGCCAGAGGATCTGCTGTAGGTGTCGATCAGATCATTTGCCTATACATCTTCTCCACATCGGCTGACAAGACGTATTTGTGTTGCCGGAAACGAAGAAGTATAGACACTAAGTCGTCCTGAACCGTCCGTCGGGCCTACCATCTGGATGTCATTAAGAGAAATACCCGATGACGTTGGGGAACTGGCGTTAAAAACCACACGCAACTTAGTAGTAGTACTAGACTCGTGACGTACCCCGTGGTGAGGTATAAAGTAACCACGAGAACTGCAACCAGGTTCCTTGTTCTCTGTCATATGATCTAACGACTCGTATTCTGTAATAAAATCACTATATTGCTTACTAAGGTCAGGGTTGGCCTTCAATCTACGTTCTAAGGAAAATAAACAATTAGATGCCCTGTGATAGGACGTTCCTAAAACTGAAGGATCCTGTTTAAAGGGAATACGTACGCAAAACCTACCATTAGGCAATCGCGTAGTGTTTGTTATGAAATGTTCTTCACATAGTTTCTCTTCTGGTAAATAATTACTACTAGAGGACTGTGCGGTCACCTCCTCAATACTCCAGAAGCGCGTTAAGTCGGACCGAATACTATCCAAATCATTATTACAATGAGGAGAAGTTTGAGTAAAATTACATCTAATGCGACTTGGTGTAGGCTTACTATTATTATAGCTAATAGGGCCAGACACGATCCAGCCTAACTTTGTGTCGCATAATACAGTCTTTCCGCTACCCAGCTGTATCCGCTGTGTCCCTAACAAGTCCCAGAATAAATCGGCACCGATTAAAATATCTACTTCTGATGGTTTGTAGAACGCAGGGTCAGCTAAACAAATATGAGTAGGGATATTAAGATTCGAAATATCTATCTCGCGACAGGGCACAACACTCGTAATCGATGGTAAAACAAAACAAAATATCTTAGTACTGTAATTGTTACTAAGTGACGCAATTTGTACGTTGCACATTTTACCTACACTAGAAGAAATGTTATTTATACCGTATATGGACCCATCTATGTTATTACTTGTTAACTTAAGACGCTGTAAAATACGTTCTGTCATAAAACACGATGTACTGCCACTATCAAGTACTGCCCGCACGATATGTTCGCAATTATTATCATCAAATACTTTAACTAACACGGTGGATAACAACACGTCGTGTTGTTTACTATTGCGGCACTCGCTGCTTCGACCGGGCTCAGGCGATGCAACATGCGCTGACAAGGTCACATTATTCGCCCCGGTGACAGCTGACGACAAAGACGTTGATGGGGACAAATTATCACATGAAACATTCTCGTTATTCTTTCGAGTACCATATAATGCATTTTTAAAATCTGTAGTGTGAATTAGAGTGTTATGTCTACGCTTACATAGCCCGATTTCTTGCATTGGTTGGCAAAATGTCCCGGATGTAAACAATTATAACACACTTTAAAACTAGATAACAACTTAAGACGAGCATCAATAGATAACGCAAGGAACTGTGGACAATTATTCAAACTATGATTGTCCTTGCAGTGAGGGCATGGTTTGTGATACGGTTCGGAAATATTATCGCTACTATTGGACTTTTGTGTGGTGAACATTGTTTTGACTTTTGACGAATTAAGTGGTTTATTATGTTGTGAAATATTATGAAGAGTAGGATGCCGTGACAACTCCAATGTTTCAAGCAAATCAGCCCGTGTGTGCATGAACTGTAGAAATATTTCGAATGTAATAGTGCTGTCTTTCTCTAACCGGCGTTTGTACTCTTCAAATTCGCGATAAGTTTTTGCATCTAACTTGCGAGTAATAATATAAATCAACAAAGTGTCCCAGTGCTTGACCGGTTCACCTAACGATTCTAATGCCCTAAGGTTTTTATTTAATTGATCGATTAAACCTTTTAAAGCCGTAGACGATTCCCTAGTAATATGTTCCATATTAAATAATGCTGATACGTGGTTCTGTATCAATGAATTTTTATTATCGAAACGCGCACACAGCACCTGCCATGCCACTGAGTAGTTTCTAGTAGAAAACTCAATAGACTGAAAAACAATAGCTGCAGATCCCTCCAGTGATGCTCTCAAATAATGAAATTTGTTAATTTCGTCGATCTCGTCGTTTTCATGAATGAGGCTAGTAAAAGTGTCACGGAACTCCAACCAATTGTTATAAGATCCACTAAATTTAGGAAGTTGAATAGTGGGTAACTTAACCGGCTTATGATTAGTAACACAAGTGTTTTTTTCACTATGTGACGAATTACTATTTTGACAATGTTTAGTTAATAAGTCCTGTGCCCTAGCCAAAGACTTGTAGTATAGTAATTCAAACTCTGTCCGCTCGACTAACTGAGCGTGGATATCACTAATACATTCCAGACGTAACTGTACCTCATCATATTGGTCGTACAACGACTCCATCTTCCCGATTCGCCGCTGTAAGTCGCTGAGATCACAGCTCGTTAACTGCACGTCCTTTAATCCGTCAAGGTGCTTGAGGAAGATGGTCATTTGACCCTTAAAACTGCCTCGTTTTTTTGACTAATTCTGATTCATCGGACATATTGGGAATCGAAGTTCGTCGACCTGGAATTTATATAATACCAAAATGTAACAGATAATATAATAACTAGGCAATTAATTACCTAAATATACATTAACACGGTTGAATTAACAAGTTTTACAAATATCTAACACTCGTAATGTACTATGTCTACCTACCTACATCTATAAAACTGACTAGGAATTTAACTGTGAATTTAGATGATATTTAAGCAAATTACAATATAATATGTAGCACAAACTGTCTACTATACTAATTTAAGTATAACTATTGTAAATGTTGCCTAATAAATGTGTTACACCCGAAATCAATCTAAGTTATTTTCACAATGGCTACCTGCCTGATACCTAATTGAAGTACGTATAAAATAGTAACAAGTACACTAACCTTGTATTATCCTTAATTTATACTAAATAATACCTGATCGAGTGTTGGGTGACGATATTTAACCAGACATAAAACTTAACACCGTTGTTATATACCGTAGGTACTCCGTTATTCCAAACTGGTAGTTGCCAGGTTCTTTAATATTACTTCTTGATTTCCAGTAAATAACAGCCAATCTTCAATAATTATTATAATATCCGGCTTCTGGAGGACCATATGTAGGATTAGCTTAGAAATTCAGAGAAATAAAACGGCAGATGAACGGAGCGTGTACTACTGTATATTGAGAAAGTTAACACTCAACTGTTACAAAAAATTAACTTAAATCTACCGACAATAATAACGGTGGTTAAACCTGGTGCATATTGGAAAGCAATTACCGTATCAATTGGTTTGCTATTAATTAAGGCGCAGGCGCCTTAACAATCTACACGCCACCAACATGAAGATCTCGCAACTCCCAATAATCAACCTCGAACCAATTGATACCATGATATACCATACTACCATCCCCCTGTACGTAGTAATGATTGGCGTTTCAGTAACTATCGCTATCAAGACAAACACTAAAACAAGAAATATTGTTTTTGCAACACAAAAGAGTAGGCAGGAATTAGAAAGTTGCACACACATTTTTTTTGATGGTACTTTCAAATGTGCGCCCAAACCTTTCCTGCAAATTTACAGCCTCCATGGTGGGGTTGGAAATACCGTTAAGCCACTAGCGTATGCTTTATTGCCAAACAAAAAAAAAACAACATACAAAATACTATTTCAACTCCTCATAATGACGCTACCTAAACTACAAATCAATACATTTATGTGTGATTTTGAAGAAGCTGCCGTCAGGGGCCTATTATCTGTATTTTCGACGGCTAAAATGTATGGATGTTATTTCCATTACAAAAAGGCTCTTTTAAAAAAATCACATTCCTTAGGTTTGGATAAAAGTTGCATAACCAGGAAACATGTCGCTTTGTGTACCATTCTGCCTCATATTCCGCCAGAGACCTTGGATGAGGCCTGGTTGTATGTGATGAGTGAATGCCCTCAAGGTGAAAATATAAGAAAATTTAATGATTATTTTGTGGCCCAATGGCTCGAACACAAGTTCTGGCACGACAGATGGTCGTACTACAACTTAGTTAATAAAACAAACAATTATACGGAGTCGCACTATTCCATAATAAACAAAGTTTTTAACAAAAACCGCGTAGTTAATTTGGCCAGACTATTAGAGTGTTTTAAAAAACCATTGTAATAATTATGGGGAAGAGAAAAAAAATGGACAGTTCCAAAAATCAAACAATTGCTCAAGAAAAAAATAATTTAATTAATAATACTATTAAGGAGTACGAAAATGACTCAATTACAATTGGCCATTGTCTAGAGAAATTAAGGTTTTGATTAATTTCTCTAGACAATGTATTTGATTATTTTTTAAAGAAACAATCTGTGATTATTTATTTTAATAAGGTAGAGTATTATTATTATGGGTTAATTTCAACTTAATCTCAGCATAATCGCTCGCTGGTGTATGTAAACCAAGCACGGGCTTATGCCAAGTGCGTTGGTTCATTGTGTAATGTTGTGGGTGTTTGTGTAGTGGATGTAAGGAATCGTCGCACTATAGAGCAAGTGTCTATAACCACTGATTTCTGTATGTGTACTTATTCAATTTGGTATGAGTCCTGTTGATGAGATGATTATTCGAATGATTTTAACGGTGTGCTGATGCCACATTTGGCGTATTTCATCTGCGAGTGGTAGTATTTCTGGATTTTCTCTATGTATTTTTTTCTTAAATTTTCTGAATTAGGTATTGCTATGTCTATTAAATATGTAACTTTTTTGTCTTTTAGTGTTAGTGTTATGTCTGGTCTATTATTTATCGTAGTCTTGTCGGTTATTATATCACGGTCCCAGTATAGTCTTACATTTTCATTGTTAAGCACACTTTTTGATTGTATTTGTAATATGGTTCCACTTTATCTACTAATTTATATTTAAACGCTAATTGTGAGTGAATATGTTTCGCTACATTATAGTGTCTTTCTATGTACTGCTTGTTTGCCAGAAACCTGCAACCTCCAGTAAATTGTTCTATGGTTTCCTGACTTGAGTTGCATAACCTACACTTATCCGCTATTACTGTTGGATTTTTTAATGTATTTTTCATAATTTTTTGTTTTGATAATTCGGTCTTGGATAGCCACCATAAAGCCTTCGGCTTCGGTAATTTGTGTAATTTACGGACTTAGTAAATGACACAAGTATAATTTAAGTATGTGTTGTTGTCTCAGCTTCATTGACATCTATTTGCAGGAACTTCCTAACAATTCTGCAGGTATTTAGTATGGCGGCTTTTTGGAGTTGTGTGTAAATATTGGGTTTCAGGTTAATGAGGTTCAGGCTATGGTGTAAATGGTTAGGGATGACGCCAGTGGAGGATAGTACAATCGGTACAATGTAAACTTTTTCTTGTTTCCAAATTCTTGAAATTTCATCCTGCAAGTCAGTATATTTATGTATTTTTTCCGCTATTGTTTTTTGTAGGTTGTGAGTGTTTGGGATGGCTATATCAATGAGGTAAGTATTTTATTTACTTTGTCCTGAAGGGTAATGCCAGGTCGGTTGTAGTGGGTAGTTCTATCCGTCAGTATTGCTCGGTCGTAGTACATTTTGTGAGTGCTGTTTTCAAGAACTGGGTTGGGTTTATATTGGTAGTAAGGTGTGTGCGAGTTCGGTATGAGTGAGTGTGTGATTGCTAGATTTTGATGTATGATATTGGCAACTTGATTGTGTCTGTGTGTGTAATCGGTTTGTGCAAGGTTTGGGCACCCTCCAGTGATGTGTTGTATGGTTTCAGATTGTCTGGCATTTCTTACATTTATCGTTTGTTAGATTTGTGCCCTTGATGACGTATTTTCGGTAGTTCTTGGTATTGATGATTTGATCTTGGATGGCTATAATAAACCCTTCTGTTTCTGGGAATAGGGAACCTACAGTGAGCCACTTATTTGAAGCTGCCATATCGACATGTGGTTGTTTTAGATCTTGTGGGTGTCTGCCATGCAATATTTTCTTCTTCCACTGTTCTATTTCAGGTTGTTATTATTATTTCGTTTATTCCTTTACATTCTTATTTTATACATTTTTAAATACATTTATAAAAAAAAAACAAATACATTTAAAAATATAAAAAATAGTGACCCACCAGTAGCGGAGTAGGACCCAAACTACCGGCGGTGGAGGCTACAGACTAAGAAACCTCCTAACAATACGGCACGTGTCGAGGATAACAGCCTTCTGAATCTGACTCTTGATCCAACAATCTAACGACAGTCTCTTGAGATGTTGATCGAGACTCTTCGCTATTAATCCGTTTGCCGAAACGACCACCGGGACAATGATCGTCGAGTCTACGTCCCACATGGCAGTTATCTCGAAGGACAGATCAAGGTATTTACTAAGTTTGTCCTTCTCTGCCTTCACGAGATTTTCGTCATGCGGGACGGCGATATCGACGAGCACTGCCCGACGCTGGGTCCGATCAACCAACACGATATCGGGCCTATTTGCAACAATAGTCCTGTCCGTGATGATTGATCGGTCCCAGTAGAGCAATGCACGACCATTCTCAAGAACTGGCACTGGTGTATACTTATAGTACGGTACTTCAAACTCAATAAGGCCATATTGAAGAGCAAGTTGCTGGTGGATGATCCTGGCTACTTGATTGTGCCTATGCAAGTACTCGGTGTTAGCAAGATACGAACAACCGGAAATAATATGGCGAAGTGATTCACCAGGACGGTGGCATGCTCGACAAATGTCGACCGTACCGTCCTTCATGATGTATTTCCGATAGTTGTTCGTCTTGATAACCTCATCTGCAATTGCACAGGCAAAACCTTCAGTTTCCCCAAAGAGGTCCCCAAAACGCAGCCAGTTCACCGAAGCGAGCAGGTCTACGTCGGGTCCTGTTAAGACCCGGTAGAACCGCCCGTGTAGCTCCTTACTCTTCCATACGTCCCTACGGTCTTCAGTACCTAGCACCTTTGGTTTACGCCAGTTCTCGTTAGCCAAGGAAAGAGGTGTCAGGCCCTTGTCAACCATCACGACATCGCAATGAATGTCATACCCGTTCTGTAGAAAGTAATCTCTCAGACTGCACACTTCACGGTTGTGGAGGTTCTTGGCATTCAAAAAGCCTCGACCTTCCGCGGAATGTACAGTCTCATGACAGAAGATCGTGGGTGTAACATTCGATGCAATGTTAGTTGTTGACGGACTCGCCTATCCAGGGCGTCTAGTTCCGTTTGAGTCCACCTAAGTATGCCAAAGGAGTATAACAATAAAGGTATCACCCAACCGTTGAAAGCCCGCATTTTGTTACCACCGGACAAAGAACTGTTAAGAACTTTTGTCAGGCGGCCAAAAAAACGTTCTTTCACAGATTTCTTAATATCCTCTACCGCTATACCCAATGACTCTGACATACCTAGGTATTTGTATGTTTCGGTCTCAGAGAGAGATCTGAGAGTTATTATCTCAGAAAGTTGTAAATTCGGTGAATTTACAACCTTCCCCCGTTGTACATGCATAACCGCACACTTATCAACACCGAACTCCATCTTAATGGCATTACTAAAAACTTCCGTAGTTTTTAATAATGTCACTAAATCTTGGTGCTTCAATGTGAACAGTTTGAGGTCATCCATGTACATCAGGTGAGATATAACCTCACCCCCTCTACGAAACCGATAGCCTAGCCCTGAATCCTTCAGCAATGTGCTAAGTGGATTCAGTGCTAAACAAAACCACAATGGACTCAAACTGTCGCCCTGGAATATACCACGCTCGATCCTTATCAAGCCTTGCGGGTCAGAAGCGTGCCCACCACTACCTGGTTGACGAAGGACTGTGGTCCACTGCCCCATACACGAGACTAAGCAGGATTTAAGAGTCGGATTAATTTTATACAACTCTAAAATCCTCCTCAGCCATGAATGAGGCACCGAATCATAGGCCTTCTTGTAGTCAATCCAGGCAGTAGAGAGGGCGCCCCTACTCCGCTTGACTTGTTGGCTAATGGCCATATCAATGAGGAGTAGCTCCTTAGTACCACGAGACCCAGCCCTACATCCATTCTGAGCGTTATCTAAGATATTATTAGATACTATGTGCGAGTTTATTTTACTTCTCAGAATAGATGTAAGGAGCTTGTAGATGGTAGGTAAGCAAGTGATGGGTCTATAGTTTTTAGGTTCCGTGGTACTACCTGATTTATGGAGCAGGAAGGTGATGCCAGTGGTCATGAAAGCGGGTAAGGAACCAGACTCGAGGGCTTCTTGATACTGTGTAGCCAAGCGTTCATGCGAGCTCTGAACCCACTTTATCCAACAGTTGTGCAATCCATCCGGCCCAGGACTCTTCCAGTTCGGGGCCGTACGAATTGCACAACTAACGTCTTCGGAGTCTATGGTAATAGACTCCATGGGTTCGATGGTATTGCATTCACGCTCGACGACACGGATCCAGTCGCCCTCCGAATGTTCGACGGGCACCGACCATATGTCACGCCAGAATTGATTCATGGTGTGAGCATCTGGCAGTTGTCCGTCGCTCAAACGTTGTCCAGTTCCCTCCCACTCTCGGTACACCTTCCTTTGGTCACTTTGGAAGATGCGATTCTGCCAGTATCTATTTACACGCTCTCTATAACGACGGATACGGCTTGCCCATGCATACACTTTCTGTTTCAGAAAGTCAATACGTTCTGTGACATTGGCTAAGTATTGCTGGGGACGAATACCGGTCCCAGCAAATGCCTGAGTCACGAAACGCATGACCCGGGGACGACTATTTCCCCGGCTGAAAGAGATAAGCTTTGCAATGAGAGTCCTAAATGTGCCGATACGTCGCTCGATTCTTGCCTGCCATACGGGAACACCATCCGGTCGTGGTGCACGGTTAACTTCAGCGAATTTAACGCGTGCAACACGACAAGCGGCAATCGCTCCACAGTAAAGAATCGAGTGAGTATCAAGCAAATCACTGCTAGTCCGTAAGTACGGTTCTAGCAATGCATTTAGGGCTCCCATCAACGCCAGATTTCGTTTATGCATTGGCAAGCGTGGTAGCCGCGGTCTAGAATTAGGTATAAACCTATACTGCGAGATCACATCTTCCAAAGTACTCCTCAATTGCTCGCTTACCTGGATAGATGTATCACTCGTATCATTTCCCGCGTCGGGTGCGGGCGTCGCTAACGTCACACTTGTAGCAACCGTCTGTGTCACAGGTGACGATGCTCTCGTTGACACTGGATCTGTACGAGTAGATAATATTTCCAGGCGTAGTCGATCAAGTACAGATTGATCCAACTATTTACATCGTTGGATAGCCCGCACTTGATCCGATAGTCGTTGGACGGCAACGGTCATTGTTGGTTCAAGAGCCTGAAACAAAGGAAGCATCCTTGAACGGTACGCAGTCAGGTTGGTTTCCCCATCTGTAGCCTCATAATATGCCCGCATGACGTTTTCATTGATGGATGAAGTCCATCGCATGCGATGACTTCAGATCCGTCCAATTTCCGTTCCATTTCTGTACTACCTACATTTAGTAAAATTTTTGAAAAAATTATGCTTAATCAAATGCAAAATCACTTTAACGTTAATAAACTTTTACATACAAAACAATTCGGTTTCACTCGTGGTCGGTCCACCACTGATGCCGGAATTAAATTATTAGAGTGTATATACAGGGCCTGGGATGAGTCATATGATGCTTATGGTGTATTCTGTGACTTATCTAAGGCCTTCGATTGCGTTCAGCACCAGACTTTAATTAAGAAACTTGATCATTACGGAATCCGGGGGACGGCCTTGAATTTCGTCAATTCTTACTTAAGTGATAGGGTCCAGAAAGTAGTGATCAATGGTAAACAGTCACCTGGTTCTCCTGTAGCAATGGGGGTACCGCAGGGTTCAATTTTGGGACCTTTTCTTTTTCTAGTATATATTAATGATCTCCCTCACCTCATAAGAGACGACCACGAGGTAGTTTTGTTTGCTGATGACACTTCTTTAATATTTAAAGTTAAACGTGGACAGCGCGAACTTGACGATGTAAACATTGCCCTCTCTAGGATAGTCCACTGGTTTTGTGCTAATAATTTATTATTAAATGAAAATAAAACTAAATGTGTAAGATTCACCTTACCTAATGTAAGACTTGTTAAAACCAGTGTTAAGGTTAGGGATGATATAATAGAATTGGTCGATGACACTGTCTTTTTGGGCATAACGTTAGACTCCAAATTGCAATCGGGGCCTCATATCGGGAAAATTTCGGCCAGGCTTAGTTCAGCAGCTTATGCTGTCAAAAAGATCCGACAACTTACAGACATTAAAACGGCGCGTCTTGTCTACTTCAGCTACTTCCACAGTATCATGACATATGGCATACTACTGTGGGGTAACGCTGCCGATATTGAATGCATCTTTGTGTTGCAGAAGAGGGCTATCCGGACTATCTATGGAATGGGGTCTCGGGAGTCATTAAGAGATAAGTTTAAGCATATTAACATCCTTACAGTGTATTCACAGTATATTTATGAAATTTTATTGTATACCCACAAGAACAAAAGTAAGTTTGTGAAAAATAGTGATAATCATAATCTAAACTTAAGAAATAAGGATAAACTGGCTGTTCCTAAATTTAGGCTTCATAAAGTGAGTAATTCTTTTGCGGGGAACTTTATTCGAATGTACAATACATTGCCAACCGAAATAGCAAATTTATCTGTCAATAAATTTAAAAAACTAATAAAAAGTAAATTGTGCCATAAAGCTTATTATAGTATTAATGATTTCTTAGATGACAAGGCGGCCTGGTTGTAACAACGTAACGAATTGCTCCTTTCTAAATAACTCTGTGTTAGATTTAAGATGAAATATTTTGAAAAAAGCCGAGCTGAGTTTCTTGAGGGCTCTTCTCAGTCTCGTTGCATTTTGGAACCCTCGGTAGAGTCACACCAACTTCTGACGAATCTAAATAATTTTCTGAAAATTTCAAAGATAATAAACGTTATTTTTATTTTATATTATTATATTTATTATATTTTATGATGCATTAGTCTCTCCTCATTCATTCTGAAGACACTGGAGAAAATCCTAGACAGAATAATAAGAGAACAAATAGAGAAAAGCGGATCTCCACTGCACTTAAACCAACATGCATACATGGAGGGCAAGTCAACTGAAACGGCCCTACATAGCCTGGTTTTAAGAGTGCAAAGCAACCAAGAATACGCCCTAGGCTGCTTCTTCGATGTTGAGGGCGCTTGACAAAGCAACCCCCGACTCAATAGAGGACACCCTAAACCGCGAGGGCATTGACAGAGATCTATCAGGATGGATGAAAAATATGCTTAAACACCGTAAGATACAGGCAGAAATAGCAGGAACAACACAAAGTGGTGGCAAAACAAGGCTTCCCCCAAGGGGGATGCCTATCCCCATTACTGTGGTGCCTGCTAATAGATGAACTAATAAAGAAGATAAACGGGATCCACATACATACGCAACTCGACTCTGATGACGGCGTGCTCCTAATCACAGGAAAAGTCCTCAGCGTCATGTGCGAAATCATGAACAGAGGCCTAAAAGAAGCGTTAGTATGGTGCAGGAGCAAAGGCCTTGACCTTGGCCTTGAGACTAGATAATCACGACCTAGAAAAAGTTACGGAGGTGAAATATCTAGGAGTAACCCTGGATAGCAAGCTAACTTTCAAGGCTCATATTAGCAACACATGCACAAAAGCTAAAATGGCAATGATGCAGTGTAAAAGGACTATAGGAAGAACCTGGGGAATAAAACCATCGGTAGTGCTATGGATATACAAGGCAATAATTTTGCCAAGGATCCTGCATGGAGCCCTGGTATGGTGGCACAAGGCTGCCACAGGTGAAAACAAGAAAGAACTAGACAAAGTCCAAAGGCTAGCAGCCCTCATGACCACAGGCGCGATGAGGTGCACACCAACAGCCGCGCTAGAGATCATATTAGGGCTGAACCCCTTGGACTTAGAAATAAAAAGAAGAGCCACCGAACAATGGTTCAAACTTAGAAGCATCGGCCTATGGAAAATTTCATGGACAAAGGTCAAGCAAGCAAGAACTACGAAGAAAAATTGTCAATGATCCTATCCAATAATGACCATATCAGGAAGGTGAGAACTTTTGACAAAAAATACAGAATACATATAGGGACACGAGAAGAATGGCGGATAGATCCCAGTGATACTATCTGCTATACAGACGGTTCAAGAAAGGAATTGACCAATCTATCAGGATCCGGAGTGCATATAAAATGCCAAGACGGAACTGAAATGGACAGGTCAATACCCCTAGGAAGATTTGCAAGTGTCTTTCAGGCAGAGATATATGCCATAAAGGAATGCGTTGAAATAATGGAACACCTGACTATAACGGGAAAGGTGACCATATACAGCGATAGCCAGGCGGCACTGAAAGCGCTTGACAAAGTGGAGACAAAATCAGCAACAGTCAAGGAATGTAAGGAATCATTAGATAGATTGGCCGAGAACACCGACCCAACGATTGCCTGGGTACCCGGACATGAGGGAAACCCTGGCAACGAGCGGGCCGATGAACTAGCCAGAGAAGGTGCTGACGTAAACTTTGTGGGACCGGAACCCCGGTTGCCCATTGCGCATAAAATCGCCAAAGGAGTAATCAGCCACAGAATAAAAGCAGAAAACAACCAAAGATGGAAGACCTCGACTGGAATGAACCAGTCGAAAATCTTCATCAAGGGCCTGGATAAGAGAACGACGAGTCATATCATGAAACTCCCAAGAGGAAACATGAGACTCGCCATAGAAGTCATAACAGGACACTGTCGACTAAATAGACACCTGACAGTGATAGGAGTGAAAGCCGACCCGAAATGCCGAGAGTGCATGGACAGCGATGAAACAAGCTTCCACCTGCTGACTGAATGTCCCATGTACTCATTGCTCAGATGGGAACTCCTAGGGTCGGACTGACTATACGAGGAAGACATTAGCAATCTGAAGGTGGAACAGATAATTAGATTTATTAAGGACACAAGAAGATTCCACGGGGTGCCGTGAGAGCTGGATCTACCACAATCTACCACAATCGAGAACTGGGGAAATGGACGAAATGGCCCGCAAGAGTCGCGGGTGGATCGTCCGTCCGGCTGCCGGTGTCCCCGTTGGAAATAATAATAACCCTCGCAGAGACCACAGGCCGGGCGCCACTGGAAATACGTTCTGCTTGTAACCAGAGACGCCCGGCAACGGACGTTAGAGCGGCCGCGGCCTTAGGCCGCGGAATTAAAAAAAAAAACCCCTGGAATGCACCTATATATAATACCTAAAATAAATTTAAAAAATTCTATCAAAAATTTCAAATACCGGGTGTACTAGGATGTATTGACGGCACACATGTGGCAATTATGAGGCCTCATGAGCATGAAGAGCGATATTTTAATAGAAAAGGATTCCATTCTTTAAAATATAATGATACTATCATTAGTTGACAGCATATTCTTACATGTATTGAAATTTTGGTTTTAATTATAGCGTGGTTAAGGGTTTCCCATAGTGGCCAGGTAATGGCTTGCCCCCTATTATGTGGGACCAACAAAATGTCTGGCAATGTGTGGATCTGTAATGTACCTCTGCCTAGCCCTTCGGTGACCACACTGGTCTATCTGAATTTTTAGACACATACCATTATTTGTTATTCAAACTTGGTGTATCCATCTTACAGATTTGTGACTCGGATTTAAATATATTGTCCGTCGATGCAAGTCATCCAGGATCTGCACATGACTCAAGTGTGTGGCAGAGCCACCTACTTTACCCTGAATTGATGACTTTGACCAATAATGAGGAACAAATATTTTTATTAGGTATGGATAAAGCTTTAGAATATGTACTACTGTTAATAAAAAAGGTACCTACCTACCTAATATTTGTATAGTGCCTAATAAAAACTTTGGTTTTAGGGGACAGCGGTTACCCCCTACGGAAAACGTTGATGACCCCTATTCTGAACACAGTGGAAGGGGCACCGCAGCATTATTATTATAAAAAACATGTGACGGCTAGAAATACCATAGAGCGCTGCATAGTGTTTTAAAAGCACATTTTAGGTATGTAAGTGCTGGCTTAATAAGTTAATTTTATTAATATGAACTATACTTTAAAATTTTACACTTTAGTTGGCTGGTGGATGTGTTGATTGTTTATTAAATAAGTAGATTATATTGTTTATGAAAGCTCGGAATCAGTGGTAAACTATTAAGATTTAGATTTAATCCTTAATAACATCAAATTACTAACTTGTATGCCATAATAGATTACAGATGTTGAATTTAATTATTTCTGATTATGTTAAAAGCTTACTAAGCGGTCACTCATATTTTTATTCAGATGTTTGCTGACAGCACGTGCATTGCATTACAGTCCAGTGATGGCTGGCAAAATTGTAAATGCATGTTGCATATTGCACAATATTGCAAATCAATGAAACGCACCTGAGCCTCCAGTCACCTCTCATGACGAAGAACATATTCTGATTGTAGAAAATCAAGATAACAAAATGTACAAAATATTCATATTTTAAACTTTCTTCATAATCAGACTCGCTTCGTTTCTTCGTCATAGTAATTATAATTTTCAATATCACAGGTACCGCATTTCAGGAAAAGACCAGCAGTCTGGGCGAGTTAACCCTGATCTCGTAACAGGGCGAGCGTTGCAGCAGCTGCTTGTTGAGAAATTATGGCAAGACAGGAGAATTATTTCCTGCGAATTGGATTCAAAATAAAAATCTTTTCATTTTGCATATTTTTTAATTTTAAAATCATATCATAACTTAAAATAAATAATACGTTTATACTTACTAAATACTTGAGTGTTTAGGTGTCAGAATCAGTGTATGATTCTAAATAGATCCTTCTGTTTATCTGGAAAAGGAAAATACTTCCGTAGGCAAGGGCAACATACTACGGTTACTTCTATATTTAATACTAGCTGTTGCCCGCAGCTCCGCCTGCGTGTTACTTTAGTTATTTATGAAGCGATTGAAAACCAAACCGCAAATTCAAATCAAAAATTCAAATCGGTTAAGCCGTTTCTGAGATTAGCGTGTTCAAACATTCAGTCAAACAGACAAAAGTTCTAAAAACCATTGTTTTGGGTTTTATTGAGATAGGTCGGCGATCGTTCGTGACAGCGTGTGGACGTGTGTTTGTTGTCGTGTTAATTTATTGGTTTTAATTAATGTCATTGGCTGCTGTGTTAAATTCGTGATTCCTTGTTGCTCTTGTGGAGTTTAAACGGACGGACTCCTCCTAGTGGGTGGTCTGTGACAGAGACGACAACTCGACAACAATTCGTGGCTCAAAAAGTGCTTTCTGAGTGGACGGTGTTTACTGGGATTTGAACCCGAGGCGTGCTGTGTGGGACGTACTTTCGCTGTCGCCTTAGCCATTGGGCCATCGAGCAAGTAACCATGAGTGTTAAATATACTGTCCCCTACCTACAGCGCCGCAGCGTAGCCGACACTGACTGCCGCTACGAGTGAGCTACTTCTGTGCTACGCGTTCTACGCCACAGTTACGTCACTACAATCTTGTTCGACGCGTAGCAGATACTTCGTCGGAATAACTCGCAGTTCTTACTTACTACATAACTAAACTGGTTCTGTGTTTCTAACATGCCTAACGTAAAAAGAACTCCACCACCATTGCCTACGAGTTTCAACCTAAACAGAGAACAATCACACTCCGACTCTGAAGTGCTACCCTCTCCAGGGAGGTACGCCTCCCCGAAATCTAAGCGTCAGCGCGTGGAATCTTCACCTTATAGTAGCGAACCCTCTTGCAATGTGTCACTTGAACAAATTATGTCTACTTTAACCGCTATTAAAACACAACAAGATGAAACTTTTGCCAAAATATTCACTGAAATGTCTGAGGTCAAGGACAACGTACTCCAGATACAAAAAACGAATACAGAAATCGAGAGGTCGATAGAATATGTGTATAGTCACTACGAAGACCTTAAGCTTCAAATCTTAGACCTAGAGAAGACCCGAGATGAATATGCTGAGAACATTAACAAGCTCGAGAGGCAACTTCAAGACATTAAACTGTATTCGAGATCATCTTCTGTCGAAATTAGAAATGTACCGAACCGGGAAAATGAATCGTTTGAAGAAATTGAGAGTGTGGTGACACAGATCGGCAAAACAATTGACTTTGAAGTCTCAGCGTCGGAAATACGTGATATTTACCGAGTACCAGCCAAACCTGGAACAAACAAGACTATTGTGGTTGAGTTTGCTGCTGTGCGCACTAAGGTCTGTTACCTGTCAGCGGCCCGTAAGTTCAACAAAAGCCGAAAATTGGAGGATAAATTGAATACGCAAGCGATAGGCATAGGCGGAGATAAAAAACCGATATATGTTGACGAATATCTTCCCGGATCGATGAAGAAACTATTCCTACAGTCTCGTGACTTTGCCAAAAAGAACGGTTTTAGTTTCTGCTGGATTGTTAATGGCAAGATTCTGTTACGTAAGGCTCCGGGAAGTAAAGAAACCTTCACTATCAAGACAGAAAACTGCCTGACGGATATTCTGAAAAAAGCATGACAGACTAAGCAGTGCTATATAGTTCTTACTCTATATAATTCCTTAGTTTCCTATTACAAAAAAACACACTTTCTTTGTTCAATAATTATACTTTTTAAGTTTCTTTATAATAGATTTAAATTTTGCACATCTAACACTAGTATTGCAAACACCCATCACACAAAAACATAATTTTTTGGATATCGTAAAATAATTATCGTTAAGTTTTTTCATATTAGATTTAAAGTTTTCACATACGACACTTGTATTGTAAATACATATTACAAAAAAACATCTTTGAAATTTCGAAAAATAATATATTTTAAGCTTTTTTATATTATATTTAATACCTGTAACACAAAAACACATTTTAAAAGTCCTAAAATTTTAATTGTTACATTTTCTTATACTACATATAAGTTTTGCACATTAAACACTTATCACTCATACCATTCACCCTTCACATACCATCTCCAGTACACGAAAATTCATTACTCTAATATTATTCTGGTGTATTATTCCATTACGGTAACTGAAGCATCTGCTTTCACAGAACATTCAAGCAAAAGCATTCATCCTAATTATATCAACAAAAAATTACTAACAAATAGACTTTCATATATACCTATCGTAAGCATTCTTTTATTTAAATTTAAGTATAAATGGCCTGTATAAATAATATTATTGATGAAATTGATCAACATAACGTAGTTGCTTTTGAAGTCTGTGCCCCTCACGCATACAAATCTTTACAAAACGTAGCCAAATCTTCCATTAAAATTATACACATTAATATTCGTAGTATTTTTTTTTTTTTTTTTTTTATATATAGGTTGACAAATTGACGCCACCCGCCTGATGGTAAGCTGAGGCGACGTCTGGCAATTGAGGGCGACTCTCACAGTACACAGGAATACTATAGAGAGTGGCCCTCAACTTGACGACCCAGTAATGTGCCTCTTCACGCTTCGCTTAAAGAGCCCAGGGTTATATGTTGGAGGAAACACGTGCGCAGGCAGGGCGTTCCAAGCCACCATCGTTCGGCAGAGAAACGATCGTTTAAAACGCTCGGTTCTCGCGAAGACGGTTTCCACGGTATGAGGGTGACATCTCTGGCCGGCACGCGTTGTTCGGGATCGGAAGGGAGAGGGTGGGATCAGGTTGAAGAGCTCTTCAGAACACTCACCGTGGTAAATACGGTAGAACGCGGTCAAGGAAGCAATTGTTCGGCGCTGGGCTAGCGGCTCAAGGCTTCCCGTTACCTCCGGACAGTCTATAATGCGAACAGCGCGTCGCTGCATAGCGTCGAGTGCGTCCAGCAAATACTTCGCGGAGCCGTCCCAGAGGTGAGAGCAGTATTCAACGCAGGGTCTAATCTGCGTTTTGTACAGCAGACACCTCTGGTGCGGTGTAAAGAATTGCTTTACCTTGTTCAGTATTCCTAGTTTCCGCGAAGCTAGCCCAATACATCTCTCAATGTATTTTGTGTTATTGAGCTCTCGACGAACGTCTATGCCAAGGATGTCTAGATTGTCCTTCATTGGTAATATTGCATTCTGAAGAGTGGGTAGGGGAAGGAAAGGGGATTTTTTCGCTGTAAATGCACACGCCTGTGTTTTGTGGGCATTGAACTCGACCAAGTTCTCGGCACCCCATTGGGAGATACTGTCGAGGTTTCGGTCGAGATCACCCACGAGATGTCGTCTCTCCTCCTCTATCACAGATCGCCCCGCCGTCGGACGAACCGAGTAACTCCCGTGCAATGTACTGTCATCTGCATAGCAATGAATGTTCCCGAGGGAAAGCATATCATTGATATGCAGAAGAAAGAGAGTTGGTGACAGTACGGACCCCTGCGGTACCCCGGCATTCACTTGCAAGAAGCGAGAAGCCTGGCCATCGCAGAGGACCCGCACTCGGCGCTCGTTTAAAAAACTGGCAATCCAGCTGCACAGTTGAGGAGGTAGACCATATGCCGGAAGCTTGGAAAGGAGCGAAGCATGCCAGACCCTATCGAAAGCTTTGGCGATGTCCAGGCTAATAGCCAAGGACTCGCCGAACTTTTCCATAGCCTCACCCCATACATGCGTGACGAATGCCAGGAGGTCACCCGTTGATCGTTTTGGCCTGAAGCCATATTGCCGATCATTAATTAGCGAGTGATCCTCCAGGTATCGCATGAGCTGCTTATTAATAAGAAGCTCGAGCACCTTGCAAATGACTGAGGTGACAGCTATGGGTCGATAGTTGCCTGGATCGGATCGATCCCCTTTCTTGGGGATCGGTTGTACGTTCGCCTCCTTCCAGGCCTCCGGCACGAGGCCTGTAGAGTATGACAGGCGGTACAGACGCGTTAATACTGGAGACAACTCAGCAGCACATTTTCGTAGCACCACCGCCGGAATGCCGTCAGGGCCACTGGCTTTCCGCGTGTCGAGTGACCACAGCACTGCCCGTACATCACATTGCCTGATAACAATATCAGGCATAGTGTGGCCACAGTTGGCGATGGCGGGGGGCTGCAGGCCACGGTCATCGACCCGGGAATTAGCCGCAAAGAGGTCTGCGAGCATGTCCGCCTTCTCTTGGGCTTTGTGAGCCAGTGATCCGTCAGGAAAACGCAGTGGTGGCAGCGAGGGTTGACAAAAATTTGACTGTACGGCTTTGGCCAGTTGCCAGTATCCACGGCTGCCCGTGGGATGGGATGTGAGCTCTTGACCAAGCCGCGCGACGCGCTGGGCATCCGCTATCTTGAAGGCCCTCTTGCTGAACCTAGTGGCCCGATTGTACGCTGCTTTGAGGCGGTTCACGTTCGGGTCACGTGCCGCCCGAGCCCTGACCCAGGCGCGATATGCCGACTGTTTTTTCTGGACAGCCTCGGCACATTCACGCCCGAACCAGGGGCGAGCTTTGCGGATGCTGGCGACATCAGTGAAAGGGATATAATATTCTATCCCTAGACTGATCTCGCCAGCAATGGCAGCAGCGCTATCCGAAGGCGCCTTCCCTACAAAGCAGCGCTGGCTCCACGGGACGGACGCAAAGTAATCGCGGAGACCGTCCCAGTCTGCCGACGAGTAGTGCCATAGCCTGATATTGTTATCAGGCAATGTGATGTACGGGCAGTGCTGCGGTCACTCGACACGCGGAAAGCCAGTGGCCCTGACGGCATTCCGGCGGTGGTGCTACGAAAATGTGCAGCTGAGTTGTCTCCAGTATTAACGCGTCTGTACCGCCTGTCATACTCTTCAGGGCTCGTGCCGGAGGTCTGGAAGGAGGCGAACGTACAACCGATCCCCAAGAAAGGGGATCGGTCCGATCCAGGCAACTATCGACCCATAGCTGTCACCTCAGTCATTTGCAAGGTGCTTGAGCTCCTTATAAATAAGCAGCTCATGCAATTCCTAGAGGATCACTCGCTAATCAATGATCGACAATACGGCTTTAGGCCAAAGCGATCAACGGGTGATCTTCTGGCATTCGTAACGCATGTCTGGGGTGGGGCTATGGAAAGGCACGGCGAGTCCTTGGCTATTAGCCTGGACATCGCCAAAGCCTTCGATAGGGTCTGGCATGCTTCGCTCCTTTCCAAGCTTCCGGCATATGGTCTACCTCCTCAACTGTGCAGCTGGATTGCCAGCTTTTTAAACGAGCGCCGAGTGCGGGTCCTCTGCGATGGCCAGGCTTCTCGCTTCTTGTAAGTGAATGCCGGGGTACCGCAGGGGTCCGTACTATCACCAACTCTCTTTCTTCTGCATATCAATGATATGCTATCCCTCGGGAACATTCATTGCTATGCAGATGACAGCACACTGCACGGGAGTTACTCGGTTCGTCCGACGGCGGGGCGATCTGAGATTGAGGAGGAGAGACGACGACTCGTGGCTGATCTCGACCGTAACCTCGACAGTATATCTCAATGGGGTACCGAGAACCTGGTCGAGTTCAATGCCCGCAAAACACAGGCGTGTGCATTTACTGCGAAGAAATCCCCTTTCCTTCCCCTACCCTCTCTTCAGAATGCATTATTACCAATGAAGGACAACCTTGATATCCTTGGCATAGACGTTCGTCGAGAGCTCAATAATAAAAACTACATCGAAAGATGTATAGGGCTAGCTTCGCGGAAACTAGGAATACTGAATAAGGTAAAGAGATTCTTTACACCGGACCAGAGGTGTCTGCTGTACAAGACGCAGATTAGACCCTGCGTCGAATACTGCTCTCACCTCTGGGACGGCTCCGCGAAGTATCTGCTGGACGCTCTCGACGCTATGCAGCGACGGGCTATCCGTATTATAGATTGTCCGGAGGTAACGGGAAGCCTTGAGCGGCTAGTTCAGCGCCGAACAATAGCTTCCTTGGCCGCATTCTACCGTATTTACCACGGCGAGTGTTCTGAAGAGCTCTTCAATCTGATCCCACCCTCTTCCTTCCGATCCCGAACGACTCGTGCCGGGCAGAGATGCCACCCCCACACAGTGGATAGCATGTTCGCGAGAACCGAACGTTTCAAACGTTCGTTTCTCTGCCGAACGATAGTGGCCTGGAACGCCCTGCCTGTGCACGTGTTTCCTCCCACATATAATCCTGGGTTCTTTAAGCGGAGCGTGAAGAGGCACATCAGTAGGTCGTCAAGTTGAGGGCCACTCTCAATAGTAATGTGTGCTGTGAGAGTGGCCCACAATCGCTAGACGTCGTCACGACTTACCACCAGGCGGGCGGCGTCAATTTGGCGAACCAAATATAAAAAAAAAAAAAAAAAAAAAAAAAATTACACATACTACATTTTATGATGAGTTTTGAGTCCAGACCAACTTTTACTTCACCTATTATACTGAGGTAACTTAACTTACAATCCATTGGACCGTGGTCCCCTATGGCCTGAAGAGCTTTTAAAAAAAAAGAAATATCCACTACTCTACGCCCAACTTCCACTTCATCCACCTTTCCCTCTTGACGGTTGTCAATAACTAGTTCCTGTAAAGAAAGATAATGGCTTGTTTTTTTTTATAAAAAATAATTCAAAAGGTATGGGCCAAATTTCTTCAAACATAGCACAGCTAAGAACTCCCTTAGAATACTTCTTTGAAACACATAACACTAGATCAAAATCTTGAACGTTTTTATCAGTCTTCGTCAATTATGAAAATGAATAAATAAACATAATAAAAAACTGGTTACTTGTAAAGTCGGTTTAGGACGATAATTTTACCGGATAACGTCATAATATTATTCTCCATCGCTTGTACTGCGCTCTCGCTTGACCCTAGCGTGACATAATGTGACACTTTTTTGTGCGTGTTGCCGGTGTTCATCGATTTATAAGACGTTATCACATCATAAATTTAATAAATCCGACTATATGCATAAAAACTCACCAGGTAAAAAGAAAACAAGTCTACGGTCGTGAACTATGTTACATAAAAATAAATAAGAACACTATTGTAATAAATCGAATTCAACAGTCGAGACCCATTGAAATCCTGACAGGCTCGAAGATATTCCTGACTAGCTAAATATTTCTTTAGAAATAGGCCCCGACTGCTAAATACGCTATATTACAATGGTGTTGTTATTTATTTTTATTAAATATTTTTATTACATGTTTTAATTTTTTAATCTGTCGGGTTTTAAAATTTTTATTGTTTATTTATTTATATTCATAACTGACGAAGACAAATTATAAAAGTGCAAAAGAATTCATACAATATTATGTTCGTGATGAACAGAAATTATAAATTTCCTTTACGCTATACGTATTGGTTTTTTATGGCGTCACTTATTCTATGTCACTCGGGCTTAGAAGACAATTCTAATGATACTAAAAACATTAAAATCGGTTCAATAATTTTGAACTTATCGTGCCATAAAGATTACTTAGTATACATACATACATACGTACACCAGTCGCGTAAAAGATTATATTTTACAAAAAAAATTTTCTTGATTTTGGTAAAATACGAGATTTGAACGTGAATTTTCTTTTGAGAAATAATTGAGAAGTATTAAGGTACTAAGGTGTTTGTCTCTCAATGAAAATAATAAATATTGCAAAAAAAAACTGTAGGTACTGAGATTTTGTATTCGCCCATCACTAACTAGTTTGTTTATTTATGTAACAAGTCTACAAGAATTACGTATAACAACTTACCTCTATACAGCGCGTAGCAGTGTTGCTCGGAGTCTCGGCCTGAAGGTTTTCTTCATTTTCAGTACTGGAAATAATATTCATCAATATCCACTTTTTATTTATTTTGTAATTTTTGTACAACTCTACGCCAGGCACGGCGCGCCTCTTTGGCGGTAAGTATGTCGACAAAGCCGCGCGCGCGCCCGTGCAATTTCTTATTTATTTATATATTTATTTATTTTATTTTTAGGAAAGCTTACAGCTATTGAGTTTACAATCATTCATCAAGAGTGGTCAGTGACACTTGCCAAAAACAAGCTTCCACATATAGTGATGACACTATAGTCGCCGGTTTGAAAATAAACATAATGAAAACAACGAAAAAAAAAAACAAAAAACAAAAAAAAAATCCAAACATTGTACACATCAATCACCATACCGTCACCAAAATAACAAAATAAAACAGTTCATAAAAAACTAGATTGGGTCCAGATGCCTGTTCAAGGTCATCTGTCCTCTGCCGTCGCCGTCCCAAAGTACTCCCTATTAATTAGTTTTCTTACACTGTGTGCACTAGTACAAAAGAGGTCGATTTCAAATTGCGCAGATAAGTCGTTAAATGCCCTCAAACTACGTATACTGAAGCTATTGCGTCTATAATTTGTTGATGCAAACGGTGCATGCAGGAGCGGTCGCCTACGGAGGCCATTCTGGTTGGTCTGCAGGCACAGGTTATAGAGCAGATCCGGACAATCCACAGATCCGTTAGCAATGTTTATTAGAAAGCAGATGTCACTAGTGTTGCGTCTCATTTCCAACGGCAGGAAGTGATACCGCTTACAACGGTGATCGTAGTCAGTTGATGACTGACTACGATCCCCCCTTGTAGTCCAGGTAACGAAGGAATTTTTTCTGTATTGATTCGATACGGTTCCTGTAAATGTCGTATTGCGGGTTCCAAACTTGTGAGTTGAACTCGAGGTGGCTGCGCACGTAGGAGCAATACAGGATTTTGATACATTTTAGGGACTGGAATTCCGAGCAGGTTCTGATGATGAACCCCAAGGCCTTACATGCTTTGCTGACGATAGCCTCAATATGGCCATCAAAGATCAGCTTGTCGTCATGCAGCACACCCAGGTCTCTAATATTGTTCACCCTACTTATGTTTTTGCCGTCTAGGGTGTATCCTGGACCGATTACAGACAACTTACGTGTAAACGTCATGAAATAACATTTAGAGATGTTAAGTTCTAATTTATTTATGTTGCAGTAAGCTGTAAATCGCTCAAGGTCCGACTGAAGTTCTTGAGTGTCAGATAGGTTGCGAATTGGCTTTAGGATTTTCATATCATCTGCGTACAGTAATATTCGGGAATGAATGAAACAATTCTTTATATCTATAATAAATAGGGTAAACAACAGAGGTCCTAGAATTGAGCCCTGGGGTACACCAGAAGGAACAGAAATCCAGCCGGAAGTATACCCTCGAAGTACAACTGCCTGCGTGCGATTACCTATGTAAGAGGAGAACCCTCTAAATAAGTCGCCGTGGATTCCTGCAGCTAGTAATTTCCTGAGTAGCAGCACACCATGATCAATCCGGTCAAAACATTTAGCGTAATCTGTGTAAACGACATCCAGTTGGCCTCCCCCCTCCATTGCTGATGTTATTATATCGTTAGAGAGAATTAAGTTCGAGGCCGTGGACCGGTTTCTAAGGAAACCATGTTGTTCCTCCCCAAACTGATGCCTCATCGAATCGTAAACATCAGAGTGGACTACGCGCTCCAGAACCTTTGATAATAGACACAGCTTGGAAATAGGGCGATAGTTTTCTACCTGCAATTTATTACCTTTTTTGAAGATAGGGGTAACAAAAGCTGACTTCCACAACCGCGGTACAATACCCTCCTTTAATGACCGTTCAAACAAAAGACGGGTGTAACGAGACTTTTAGCACAATTAATTATAAAAATTGGGGGTATCATGTCTGGTCCCCCCGACTTACAAGGGTCAAGATCAGTCAGCAACTTGAAGATACGATCCGGGGATATCTCTACGAAGTTCAAGTTTACAGAATTATCCGAGTGCGCGTGGAACGGAAGTAAGCAGAAAACAGCTCCGTAATACCCTCACCTGTATCCGCAGTTCTATCCAAATATTGCATAACGTTGGGCAAGGCACCACTACTTTTTCTGTTCTTAACAAAAGACCAAAAGACCCAGGGGTTTTCGATAATCGATGACTCAATCCTTTGTAAATACGATCGATAACAGTCGTTTTCGTAACGCTTTGCTCGGTTACGTAGCGGAGAAAAGGACTGGTAATCACATAAATTGCCGTATTTTTTGTATTTTTTATGATATTTTAACTTTTCATTTAATATCTTTATTAACGCAGTGGTGAACCACGGCGGGTATAATGATTTTTTATGCGGTTTAGTGGGGATATGAATGTCTCTTAGTTCATAAAGTTTACTATAAAAAAGATCCAATGCGCGATCCAGAGAGTGATCCGATAGTAGTGTTACCCAATCCACACAATCCAGTCCAAAGTTAATAGATGCGTAATCGCCCTTATGAAACAGGTACTTAGTTTCGAATCGCTCTGTAAGGTCGCGGTTTACTACCAAATCGGCCTGGATCACTAAGGGTTTGTGCTGTGGGTCAATGGGTGATGTTAAGGGATCGGTACTTTCATGAACTTGGACAGGACCATTCGAGAAAACAAGGTCTAATAATCTATCTATCACGTTACGCTCGCCATTATATTGAGACAAATTACACATATGGACCGTATCAAAAAAGTCAGTTAAATATTGTTTACTGATATTAATAGGTAGTAGTTCAGAACTGTCAACCGGTCGGTACCATTCAACGTAACCATTAAAATTAAAATCGCCCGTTATTATAAACGTATCAGTGGGGTGGGCTGTGAATAACCCATTGAGTCGCTGGTGAAAATTTTGAAGCTGTGCTTGATACGAGTACCCGAGGTTTTCGTCACATAAATACAAACAACAAATATGAATGTAAGAACTTACAGTTTGCCCCGGCCTCCTCAAAATAATGGTCACCCAAATATCTTCTGCCGTACTACGCCAGTCAGTTCTTTCTATAACGGTTAATTCATTTTTCACAGCAATCAAAACACCGCCCCCCTTGTCCTGCGACGTTCTACTATAATCGCGGTCCCGCCTCCACACCAAGTATCGGGAGTCAAACAACTCACCACTGCTGACACCGTCCACAAGCCATGTTTCAGAAATTATAATAATATCGTAGTTACTTAAGCAAACATTACGGTATAGTTTATTTGTTTTCGTGCGCAGACCACGCACGTTTTGATAGAAAATATTAAGCACTATTTAAACTTTCCAATAACAAAATAATAATGTAAATAGAACTCAAAAACACATTGAAATCAACGCAATATCTACTGCAATAATAAACTGTAGTGGAGGTAACAATTAAAAATGTAATAAGTACATTTAGAAACACAACGATACTGTGTCTAGTATTATTTAGCTTGAACAGATAAACAACCAACGAGAAATAATATGGGACGAAGACGGCAGTCCAAATACGGCATGTCTTAAACAACACCGCACGACATTCAAATCTATATCTAATTATATACCACATACGACACAGGTTAGGGCGACGGCTGGGGTCGATCACTCCGCAAAATAAAAATAAAAACCGGTCCACAATCAAGTCATAAGGCGACTTATAGAAAACACACAGCACACACACTTCCATACGGTTCTCAACATTGTTCTTTAAAAAAATTAATAGATGTTTGAACAGTTAGATAATAATTCGAGTACATTTTCATTTCAATTTCAAAAGGTCTTTTTCGCTTCTTATTACTATTGTTGGTGACGTGTCGTTTCTTCTTACATGTATCTTGCAATGCTTTATCCATACATAACGGAAATCCGTTTGCTCGGTCGCTCTCTTCGTTTTCGATAACAAGGATTTAACACGCAATGTTAGGTGGTCGTTGATGAAGACTCGTCTATTGCCTGGCAGACCTAGTTGTTCGGAAGTTAGCGGCACGGTCTTGGAATACAGCCTGGCAGCAGCAACAAAATCCTCCTTCGCGTAACGATTACAAAAACATGCTATGACTGGTTTGGTATTATCCTTATTACCACTTGGTACTCTAGTTATGAAATTTACCATGGTTTTAGTAATGATTTTAGTACCAATTCTGCCCAGGATGTCGAAAAGGTTCTCTTGGTTGGTTTGTAGTAATCCTTTTATTTCTAGGTTATTCATTCTGCTCCATTGCTCCTTGGTGTGGTAATCGTCTTCCATCTCATCCAATCTAGCGTGAATAAGATCCACCTGCGTAAGACGTATCTCAATACTGCTGATCTTCGTATTAAAATCCTTGATCTCCTGGCTGGTCTCGGTGAGCGAAAGTTTAAGAGAAGCTACCTCCCCACGTAGACTAGAGATATCTTCTCTCAAACTGTCTAATGGCGCAAGTTTCGCTGCCAAGGCCCTTATCTCCTTCAAAATGCGAGGATCGGAATCCACCTTAGGAGAAGAAGAGGCACTGAGGCCACCGGATTTACATTTCATGCATCGCCACGTTGACTTTCTATCTCCAAGTCTACGATATCCGGCCTCGTTAACACCAGCACATTGAAAATGGAGTTCCTGATCACATGCCGTACAGTAAGCCCCGTCCGTTAGTTCTTCATCGCATGCAGCGCACATTTTAGTGTCCATGGTGGGTACTTTAATATTACGCGATAAAAAATAAAAAGTTTTAGATACACTGGGTTTTAGGTAGGTGTAGTACGTATGAGTGTTGGAAGCGACCGTACGACAGCTGATCGACGACGGTACTTATAGGAAACATACCTACTTCCACTTCCACATATTTAGACATGATGAACATGAAAACTAATACTATATTATGTAATAAAATTTATTATTATGAAAATTGTTCCTATAGAAATTTGACTTTATTACAAATAGATTATATTATTATTACTACTAAGACATGATAAGCATACACACAAATAAAAGTAATAAAACTAGGATTTTTACTTGACACAAATCTCGTAAATTTTTTCTAGGTATTTAGGACAAGACGTAGTCAAGTAGGCAGATAAATAAATAAGTAGGGAGGAACTTACATTTTATTCCGAGATCTTTTGGCTTTCACGTTTTTATAATGCGTACTAAATTTTATTTTCGCTGGCATGGCACTCAGCAAATTATCCTGCGAAAAGAGACCCTCGATTACCAATTACGTTTATGATACCTATTGCCTTTATCATGTTGAAAAATCTATGTATGTCGTGCAGAGACTAGAAGATGATTGAAAGTCATACCCAGTCATACCCCGCCAGTTCATATCTCGAGAAAATAAAGTGGGCAGGGCTTTGATTGTTTCAAGCCTGAATTGATATCTACTTTACAAGGTTCATAAAATGACCTACTCAACAAAGTAAATAATTTTGTATTTCTTACGATTTATATCTAGTTCCATCATGGTTTTCTTTCAGACTTTCATTATATCGGTACTTTCTACTTACTGAAAGTAAATTAGTTATAAAAATATTGTACGTACAGTTTTTCACAAAAAACACAAATTCACAACACGTAATTTTGCTGGAGCATCCGACACGCGTGGAGTCGCTTTGAAATTCTATGGCGCACTGGCGATTAGTGGCGACGATCGTACTATCGGGATGCGCTTGATTTTTCATACATGTTTCTATGGAGAATTTACGTAAAACATATCTAGATTTTAAGGCTTTAAAAGGGGAAGTCTTTGTTTGTAAAGGTACAAAAAAAAGTACATGGTTATATTTATTGGTTTTTTCAGTGTTCAAAAAGTGTTTCTTTTTATCAATTTGTGTTGATTTATTGGGTTAAATCTGAAAAATACGAAGGCACGTTTTCGCATTTTTTCTCAATTTTGTGCGTTTGTTGACGTTTATTATATAACAACTACAGGGTTTTAAGAGTTAAAATTAGCATTAACATAATTTTTGGTCTTTCATTTTAATATATACAAATTATCGTTGTTATTAATCATATGTAAATAGGTTAAATATGAAAAATCGTAACACTCTTTTCGGTGATTTTCACGATCTGGGCCCTTAAGATACGAAAATATGAAATATTATTTATTATCTTCGTCGTATGTGATAGTTCATTAAATTGTACGGCGAGCGATATTGTATCTTAAGTTAAAATATTATAGTATCTTAGCCGTGTGCAGCGCCCCTTAGTGAACTCCACTGGGGGTGACGTAACCTGTTCTGAAGAGCTCTTCAATCTGATCCCACCCTCTTCCTTCCTATCCCGAACAACGCGTGCCGGGCAGAGATGCCACTCCCACACAGTGAATAGCATGATCGCGAGAACTGAACGTTTTAAACGTTCATTTCTCTGCCGAACGATAGTGGCCTGGAACGCCCTGCCCGTGCACGTGTTTCCTCCCACATATAACCCTGGGTTCTTTAAGCGGAGCGTGAAGCGGCACATCCGTAGGTCGTCAAGGTGAGGGCCGCTCTCTATAGTATTGTGTGCTGTGAGAGTAGCCCACAATCGCTAGACGTTGTCACGACTTACCACCAGGCGGGCGGCGTCAATTTGGCGAACCCAATATAACAAAAAAAACCTACGACAAACTTATAATTTGCGGTTGGTACAGTAATCGGGCCTAGGGATCGAACCGCAAAATTAAGTTTGTATTTTATTATTTATTCCTTTACGGGATAAAAAGTACCCAGTGCGGTGCCCAGGATATTAAAGAATAATTATACCAAGTTTCATCGTAATCGAACCGGTAGTTTTTGCGTGATGCCCGAACAGACAGACAGACAGACAAAATTTTTTTTAATTACATTTTTGTTTTCGGTGTCGGTCTAGTAACAGGGGGTGTTATTCTTTAATATCCTGGGCACCACACTGGGTACTGGGCCATTTATTTTTTTGATATTTTCAATGTACAGAATTTTCACTTCTACAGATTTATTATAAGTATAGATAAGCGCAGGCCTTGCAATTATGAAAAAAAAAACTTACATGTAGCACTCATTTCTCTTTTATTGAATTTAATTCTTCTACGCAGTTTGCTTTTGTAATCATTGTAACCACCTGAAACCAAAAAGAAACGTTACTAAGGTATAACTTTCAACAAATTTGAAATGATTGCCTTAGAGGATATTTTTTACAAACACAATGTAAGTTACTTTCATTTCTCCACTCCCTGTCGGTTTTTGAGGGCATCCGGCCGAAATTCCATTTAAAATCTCCGCAGACTCGCACGATTGTCTTTTTGTAAGAGCGCACCTATAGAGTAAGCGCACCCTTCGTTCGATGGCCAGAATGACCTAGGGCCCTTCGATTTTCTAAAAAATCTAAGCGAGTTAATTTGTTATATTAGGACCATAATTTTGTGATTAATAAAACTTTGTAGCAACTAAAGAACTTGATTAAGTAATATTGAAAAAGATGAAAACCGGTAGGTACCAGTTTTGTTTGAACACAAACTAGTGTTGAATAAACATCGATGTTGTAACATCGATGTTTTAACATCGATGTTTTGACTTCGATTTCATCGCATCGACACATCGATGTTATGAGAATAAAATATCGAGATTTCAAAATATTTTTTAGGTCCATCTCGCGTTAATAGGATGTACTAGCTTGGATGACTATTAAATAAAATAAAAAAGTTAAGATTATTTTCTCCAAATATAAGACAGCCTACCGAGTACCGACTAACCGAGTTACCGAACGAATGAACGTAAAACGCCATGCTACTGCTATACTACTTCGTTACAACTGCAGTTGGTTTGCTAAATTCACAAGCAACGCGCCAGGGTGGCGCCAGAAAGGCACCAAACCGAATGACTGCAGAGTACAATCATCATTTCCATAGTGCCCGGTAACGACTTGCCCACTTTTACGTCCCCCTATTACGTGGGCAAGGTGTGGGTGTATAATGTATCTCAGCCTAACCCTTCGTGGATATAGGCGTGATGTATGATTGTCTGTCAGTATAAACTTCTTCTTCTGCTTCTTTTTCTTCTTGTTTTAAAAACGTGGCTCCATCGATGGTAATGCTTGATTTTTCCCGCACAGATAAACTAGGTACTCTGAAGTAATCGCGGTGCGGAACAAGGAAACGTTGTTCGGTTGCAATTGCAATTGAGCGTGACCCAAAAAAATGTTTACGATATTTTTTACAACCCCATCGTGCCTAGTGTGTGCCACACTTAGCTAGTTTTTTAATACTTGGGGATTGTTTAGGGCCATTATTTGTAACATATTATGTGGCCTATCTCACAGTACATGAATTATTTTAATCGACTATGGGTGTTTTTAGCAATGTCCTTTAATAAATAAATACTTAGATAGTTTTTTCGATACCGAAAACGACGATGAAATGACGAACGAAACGATCGATGTTTTTAGACATCAATGTTTTTCTATCGATGATTATCGTACATCGATACTTTAGCTTTGTTGTTAACATAGACTGCTTCGGTGGCGTGGTCGGTAGTGTATCCGCTTTCGACGCCGGAGTCTCGGGTTCGATTCCCGGTCGGGACAAACTTTGTGTGATGACACATACGTTTGTACCGAAGTCTGGATGTTTCCTATGTATAATATGTATGTATTTACAAAAAAAAATGTATATAAGTATTTATATCAGTTTATCTAGTACTCATATCACAAGCTCTGCTTAGTTTGAGACTAGATGGCGTTGTGTGGATTGTCCTAACATATTTATTTATTTAACATCGATGTTTTTCTAACTAGTCTGGCCATATCTGTTACATTAAAGCTTTTCTTTTTTTTTTTCAACTTTTTAATTATTTTGAATTTGAAACACGTATATTATTTTAAAAACATCTTTCGATTTCGCGCCATTTCACATATTTTTTCGTGTTTATTATCGAATTACAATATGGAATGAGGTGTTAAAGAAAATAGGATCGCAGTGATCGCCTTGCACAAAGTGGGTATAGAGCCGTCGGTCATATTCCAGACACTTCAAAAACTTGGTATCAGCCGTATGTTCGTAAATCGTACTATCAATAGATACAACAACACTTCGTCTGTCGAAGACCAGAAAAGATCGGCGGCAGCGTGCTGTTAGAACTACAAAGCTATTAATGCTGTTAAAGCCAGAATTCATCGAAACCCCATAAGAAAGCAAAAAATCTTATCGCGAGAAGTGAAGATTCCCGCTAGGACTCTGTCACGTATTATAAAACAAGACCTGAAGCTCGGTGCTTATCGTCGATGTACAGGACATGCCCTAAATCAATCTTTACGATTAAACGTCAGAATCGATTGAACGTGAACCTGATACATAATCAGGTGGTAATAGAAGAAGTTGTGACTGCACGTTTTCTAGGTTTGACTATGGACAATAAATTGAACTTTAAAGAACAAATTGACATACTTTGTAAAAAAATTTGTAGTTTATCATATGCTCTGTATAAGCTTGCACCAGTTATTAGCAGAGATGCTTTACTCTCAGCATACTATGGTCTAGTAGAGTCAGTACTTAGATACGGGGTAATTTTTGGGGTAACTCAACTGACAACAATATGGTGTTCAAAATGCAGAAACGGTGTATTCGTGCGATGTTTGGTATACCAAGCACTGAAAGCTGTAGGCCGTTTTTTCAACAGTACAATATCCTGACGTTACCCTCAATATATATATTAGAAGTTGCTACATTTACTAGACATAACCCACTTTTGTTTCCTCGATTGACGGACAAAGTCGATCGAAATCGGCGTGATAATGCTAGGTTATGTGTGCATCCCGCTAAGACAACATATCTACATAAAAGTGTGATATGCATGGCCCCATTAATCTATAATAAAATACCCAAGAATATTAAATTGCTTAATAATGATAACTTTAAAATAGTGTTAAAAATATTGCTGATCGAAAAGTCCTACTATAATGTAAAGGATTTTCTTGAGGATCTAACATTGTGAACGCTAAGATGCTAATATTATATTTTTATTTACCTAATTTGACTGCAAAAATACAAATTAATGAATTGTAATCGATTGAATATGTAATTGAATCATTTATAAATAAATAATTAATTGAATTATATGTACTAAATTAATAACATTAATAATAATAATTTGTACACCATGATTATGGTACAACATGTTGATACTAACCCTAGCTAAGACCTTATAATAAGATTTAATTTGTACTATTATACACACATGTTCTACAAAATAAAGATCTTATCTTATCTTATCTAAAGAGAATGGATCGATCAAAGCGTCTTCTGTCGTGATACGCAGGTGAAAGGCGATCGATCATCCCTATTACAAACAACACAAAACAGTCAACCAAACAAAATAAGAAAATAAATGCCATTAGTGTCAAGAATGACATTTGACAGCTCTTTTTTAAAATTATGGTAAGAATATGGTGTAGTTTTAACATGTTTTTAACTAAATGTAAGCCAGAACTAGTTGACATAGTATACTTCGAGAAAACCTATTAGTCAAAATGTAGACAAAAATTAGGGTTAAATGAAATAAGTACTTTTTTATTGTTGGCATCACTTAAAAAACTAATATCCACCACCGACTTGCCAGTCTGCTGCCACTGTGGCACCACATTGGCACGTTGCTTGTAAGCTTAGCGGACTACCGATTTTTTGACCAATTGTAGTTGTAACGTAGTAGTATAGCAGTTGCATGGCGTTTTACGTTCATTTACGTGACTTAGGCCCCTGAAAGATGACTACGATCGACACATGGCTGAGAAAGAAAAAAGTCGTGATAAGTCCATAGATAAAGAAAAAGTGTCTCCTAATTTCGTCGTTACCTGCTATGACCTGCAAGCCGTTAAGACAGTCCCAAATGGTGAAATTTCTCCATTTTATTATAATTCTAAAATAAATTGTTTAAATTTCACAATATCTGAACTTAAAAATGATATTACTGAATACTTCTTTTGGGGTGAGTGTCAAGGAAATCGAGCTCCAAATGAAATAGGTACTTGTGTATTAAAGTACTTGCAAAGAAAGTCTTCATGCGCTGATGACTACATTAACGTGGTTTTTTATTCAGACAATTGCTGTGGACAGCAAAAAAACAGTTTATTATAGGTATTGTTAGAGACAAACCACTGTTAAACGTCAAAAGGAGGGGAAGTCACGTGACAATAGCCGCCATTGCTATATAAGCGGCTGCGCGCTCATTCGGAGCACCTTTTTCGTGCAGTAAACATCTCTCGGAGAACCTCTGTCCAATTGTATAGCCAAGTAGTTACTTTTTTGAAATACGAGTAGAATAATTTCTTATAACGAATAACGTTTAATCGGGTTTGTTTTGTTAATTCCAATTTGGTAATTTGAATGATAAAAAGTCCTATAAGGTTGCGTCGGTTTTGTTGTGTTTATAGTGCTCTTGATTTAAAGAAAAAAAATATTTAAAGTAAAATATGCCTTAAAAATAATAGAGGCAGAAAGCGCTCTAGTGACCGTGAGTCGGATTCCAATCGTCATCAGAGTCCGCGTTCCGGTCGTACTCGTAAACGATGTAGCTCTCGCAGCAGTTCATTAACTAATCAAATGCAACAGATAGTGAAGAAATTGACTGCACTCGAGCGTCGTCATCAGTCGCAGTCGATGCGGCACCCGCCTAGAACGCTGTAGCAGCAGCGAGGGGTGTCCAGCCCTGTTGCAGAGCGTCGAGGTGTGCGAACCACACGCGCAGAAGCGGTCTGCAAGCATAGCTACTAACCAGGAGGCCGCAAGTAGCACCGATCGCAACATTGATGCGATACGCACCATTAATACCATTGTGAGGTCAAACTATTCGTACTATATCTATAACTTCGATCCGAGCACTCACGACATTGATACCTGGTGCGAGGAGGTAGATAGTGCCAAAGTTTTGAATAATTAAACTGACAAAGAGTGCCTTTCTCGTATTAGGTACTATCTAAAGGACGATGCCTGGACATGGCTCAATGAGTGGGTTACCAATAACCATAATAGTTTAGCCATTATTGTGTCCTAAGCCTAAAGATATCGACCAGCCAAAAACTCGGTAATGTGCTATTGTGGGCTTTATTCTGTTATATCAATGATTCGGAATCCGTGGACTGGAATATACCTTAACAATGTTTTTCAGACATTTCCTAATAATATTTACAGAGATATCACGATACATGCCTGTTACGTGCTCTGCCTACACCAATTCTGCAAGTAGGGATGTTTGCCTCGTTTAGGTCAGCCATACATGCCAGTTGCGCAAGAACGGACGTTGGACATAGAAACAGTAGAATCCGCAAAATCAGCACCTCGTCGTCGACAGCGATCACGTCGCATAAATGTGCTGACTTCGTAAAACGATTGTTTCCAGTTTTATGTAAAATGTATTCACTTTGGTACTAGCATCGTCCAAGTCGACTTAGCTATAAGAAATTATTCTGTATTACTTTTACTAATTAAAATTAGTTTAAATAAATTGTTTTTTTTTTAAGTCCTCCGGCTGTCACCTTCGTAATTGGCGCAGTCGGTAGGATATTCGAAGCAGTGCGCGGCGCGGTATAGGTTTTCAAAAATCGCTAACCTGCTGACTCCGATAGTCGCTGTCGGTATCTCAATACCTTTTGTCGAATATCCGAACATTGAAGAACGCAGCTGAGGGCAGTATCCAGCCATCGATACGCAAAAAAACCAATATGTATATGTAAGTCCTTGAAATTTTACTTAAATTGTTGCTTCCTTGTGTTTCCTTCCTTGTCTTTATTAATCACTCAAAATTTTCCACCCACGGAAACTAGGTGAAAAATCTGTCTCCTCCAGACAGATAAGTAGACAAAAAGATTTAGACAGTAATAGAGTTTTAGAGTCAGAAAGTTTAGATTTAGATTTATTATTTAGTGTCGATTTAGATATTAACCCTAAAATGGCATTCAACCCAGACACTATCTATAAAGCTTTGCGCGCGGTTCCTGACTTCGACGGGAATACGTATATCCTAACACGGTTTATTAAAATATGCGACCAACTAGTTTCAACATACGTGAGAAACGAGCCAGGTCAGGAATTAAATAATTTATATGTAATAAATGGTATATTAAATAAAATTACGGGTTCCGCAGCCCGCACCATAAATGCATACGGAATCCCATCAGACTGGCAAGGGATACGTAACGCCTTAATCAACAATTTCTCCGACCAAAGAGACGAGACAGCTCTTTATAATGACATGTCACTTTTGTCCCAGGGTAGTAGCACCCCACAGGAGTACTATGACAAATGCCAGACACTATTTAGTACTATTATGATGTATGTATCTCTACATGAGACCATACCTACCACCGTAGATGCCAAACGCGATCTTTATAAGAAGTTGACCTTGCAGTCATATGTTAGAGGTCTTAAAGAACCATTAGGGTCCCGCATACGATGCATGAGACCCGAGACGATAGAGAAGGCTCTGGAATTTGTACAACAGGAATTAAATGTTATGTACCTACAGCAACGTAACGACAGCATTCCCGAGCGATGTAACCATACTTCGTCTTCAAACCCTAAAATGCCACCGATGGTCCATCCGACCATACCCAAACCATTTAGCTTCCCTAGCGCAGGGCCCAGCTGGCATAAGCCTATGCCTATGCCACCGCAGCAGCAGCAGCAGCCGTGGAGACCAGGTTTCCAGCATACGCAGGTACCTAATCGTCCTCCTAATATGTTTAATCGCACCCAACAAATGTTTCGTGCTCCTTCACCAAATTACAACCCCCATAGTAACGTATTTAAATTACCGAATAGGAACCCCCAATTTAATAATGCGAACACCGGACCAAAACCTATGAGTGGCGTAGGCCATTACGTAACGAAACCGTTTCAACAGAGCGCACCCCATGATTGGTCCCGCTCTGGAAATCCACCACCGTCTAATTACTTTAAAACTAGACAAATTAACTTTAATGACTATTGTGACTATGACTATAATTATGACTATGACTACTATACAGATAACGAATATTACCCGCAAGAGTTTTATGATTGTCCCGACAGTACCTATTCTAACGAGCGTTCATACGCGCAACCTCAGTACACTGATTCATATGTCACAGAGGAAGTACGTGACGCACCTGCTGCACAAAATGAGGATTTTCGGAAACCCTCGAAATCCGACAAGCCAGGATAGGAATAGATGTGCATAACCAAAGAATATTAGCCTAAATTAAAATTTCAAACCCTCCAATAAAGGTTTTAATTGATACAGGCGCTAATACGTCCTTTATTAGCCCCACAGTCGTCGAAAAATATTTGTCTCACGTACCACTTCAGTACGACCCTTTTGTAATCATTAATATTCACGCTTCCACTAGAAACGACTATTGTATTAACCTACCATAGTTTCAGGAATTTAACGAATAAAATATTATATATAATAAAAATTTAATTTTTCGTATACCATTTCCATGATTTCTTCCATGGTATAATTGGGTACGATTTGCTACAAAAATTAGAATCGAATATTGACTTGAAAAATAGATTATTAATTACCCGTAACTCTAGTAACCCGTTATTAATGCATGATTCAAATAATAAAAATTTATATGAAGACATAATACCAGACCAAATGGCCACTTTTCATACAGTGTCAAGACAATCTATGTTATATTTATAATTTATATTTGTTATTTTATACACTGAAGGATAAAAAAAATGATCAAGTTATTACGAGTTTATCCAATGATAAAATTTTGCACTAGACTATTTGATACGTTTGGCCAAAGTAACAAAACCGAATTACCTAATACCCATAACGGTCACAAAGACCGGCCTGGTTAGATGGTGCTAAACCTTTGCAATGTGTTAACATACTCTGTGATTTTTTTTGCTTATGTACACTTCAGTACTCTTCAGCAAACTTCAAAGTCTTTATAATGTAATTCTCAGAAACCCAAAGAACATACTATTACGCAAACGCTGACACCCCACATCGTCTTTTCTATACTCTTCTATAATTACAGTACCATCCTGCATATAGCCGATGGAAAATAAAAGAACTTTGTAGTTGAAATTGCGCGTGTGCGAAACTCGAGAGCAGTGTTCGATGCCATTACCAAAGAGCGTAGTTATGACCAATCAAAAAGGCCTGTAACTTTTTAAGTATAATGTTGCCACATAATTGCTGACATGGAACCGAGCTGAGAGTTCGCCTTGCACTTTTAATAATAAAAAACATGTTGCGTATACTATGTACAATATTCTTATATATTAAATGACAGTAGTCAAAAAAAAGGTTATACAAAATTTAATTTTGATAATTATAAATTAATATGGTTGCATCGCCTACATTCTGCCTCCTTAGTGCTGACTCAAGCACTACAAGTCCTTAGGTGACAGCAGAGCGATGCGTGTCACTGGTCGACGTAACACGCCCGTGCGTGTACGCACATCTAAAGCAGGTGCTTCACTGGTCCACTTCTGTCTCGGCAGCAAAGTCGGCAGGTATTCCTTCATCCAACGATTCCAGTACATATCTGTTAACCGCTGAGCTACTCGCCAACGTTTCCTTAAATAAAGATCAGAGTTATCAAATTTACCAAATGTGGAATTGACGAAGACGGACCTATGAAAAAATGATTAGGGGTTAAGGCTTCAGGGAAATTTGGATCAGTGGATACATGTGTCAAAGGCCTACTATTGACTAGGGCTTCGACCTCAGCCATTACTGTAGCCAAGGTATCGGGATGAGGAGCACGTTCCTTCAGGATAACCTTCAACGCAGACTTAATTGTGCGAATCATCCGTTCCCAAGCACCAGCCATCTCCGGTGCTGCTGGAGGTATGAACTTCCACTCAACACCACGGACAATACCATCATCACAAATTGCAGCTGTATCTAATGCTGACAGGCTACGCTTTAACTCAGTATTTGCACCCCTCAGGTTAGTCCCATTGTCGGAGTAAATAATGCTGGGTAGACCACGACGAACTGCCATCCGTCTGAGCGCCATGATGGTGCTATCAGTAGAAAGGTCCTCTGTTAACTCAATATGAACTGCAGGAATAGTGAGACAAGTGAATATCATACCATATCTTTTTTCTCTCCTACGACCTACAGTAACTTCTAAAGGGCCAAAAAAGTCAACACCTGTGTAGCAAAATGGCTGCCTGTTGTACTGCAATCGTGCAGTTGGCAAATCACCCATCCTCTGTGGTTGAGGCACGGCGCGTCTGAAGCGGCAAAATAAACAATGTGATGCTACTGAACGAACCGTAGGTCTTAACTTTAAAATCCAATACTGTTGTCGCAAATTATTAACAACAAGTTCGTTGGCACTATGAAGTGCCTTTTTATGATGATAAAAAACTAGTAAATGAGTAATTCTATGTTGACCATCTAAAATAACTGGTCTTCGTGTAGGATACTCGACTCCAACCACCTTGTCTATACGTCCGCATACACGTAGAATACCAGACCCATTAATGTATGGTGACAATTGTAACAAGCGACTATTCGAAGGCACTGGTTTATTTTGTTTTAAACAAGACAATTCAGTTGCAAAGCTATCCTGTTGAGACTTCTTGATTAATAATTGTTCTGCTTCCTGCATCAGAAGAACGTCTATTTGTGTCGTTTTACGACGACACCATCTAAGAAAAGATAAAACTCGAGCCGTAGCCCGCACAAGTACAATCCAACTAGAAATATTATTTTCATTAGGCAAAGATAATGTTGAATTGTTAACAATAACAACATGCACTGACCGTGCCTCACACATACTATACTATCATCAGCCTGTTTGGTGAATTTACGGTCCTTTGGCCACTCATCCTCTGGGCGACGAAGGAAACTTGAACCCTGAAACCATTGAAATGGTCTGCTGCTGTGGGGCTCAGCTGCCGATATTGAGACAATATTCATATTACAGAAACGAGCTATACGAGCAATCTATAGACTCGGACCCCGTGACTCGCTGAAAGAACTATTTAAAGAAATTAATATTTTAACAGTTGCTTCTCAATATGTTTACGACAACATCTTATATGTACGGAAGAACATAGATCTCTTCAAAAAAATTCCGATAACCATAATTTTAATACAGGAAATAAAAATAAACTGGCAATGACAAAAATTTGACTTCATAAAGTTGGTAATTCTTTTGTAGGCAAATGTATAAAAATTTATAATAAAATTCCTCAGGATTTGGTTGACATGCCTCTTAATAAGTTTAAAATAGTAGTTAAAAAATGTTTGATGATGAAAGGCTACTATTATGTAGACGAATATCTTAATGATAAAAATGCATGGTCACCCTAATCTTCTGTTGTTGGCCAGTCGTATAATACAATATAAACTAATTGTAACTATGTAAACAAAACAATATTAAAAAAGAAAATGGATAATCTACCTGAGTTTCTTGCTGGTATCTTCTCAGGAGAATCAACTTACCGAACCAGCGAAAGAATCATTTTCTAATGGTTATTTATGTACTAAATATATTATTATACTCATTTATTCAAATTATTCTCTTAACATAATTTTTTTTACAATATTTATATGAAAAATTACATATAATATTATAAAAAAATCCATGTCAGACCACCACCAGTAGCGGAGCAGGGCCCAAACTACCAGCGGTAGAGGTCACAGACTGAGAAACCTCCTAACGATGCGTGCCGTGTCGAGGACGACAGCCTTCTGTATCTGACCCTTGATCCAACAGTCTAGCGAGAGTCTCTTGAGATGTTGATCGAGACTCTTCGCTATTAGTCCATTTGCCGAAACGACTATCGGGACAATGATCGTCGAGTCTACGTCCCACATGGCGGTTATCTCGAAGGTCAGATCGAGGTACTTAGAAAGTTTGTCCTTCTCTGCCTTAACGAGATTCTCGTCATGTGGGACGGTGACATCGACGAGCACCGCCCGGCGCTGAGCCCGATCAACCAACACGATATCAGGCCTATTGGCAACAATAGTCCTGTCCGTGATGATTGATCGGTCCCAGTAGAGCAATGCACGACCATTCTCGAGAACTGGCTCTGGTGTGTACTTATAGTACGGTACCTCTGACTCAATAAGGCCGTATTGAAGAGCAAGTTGCTGGTGGATGATCCTGGCCACTTGATTGTGCCTATGCAAGTACTCGGTGTTAGCAAAATACGAACAACCGGAAATAATGTGGCGAAGTGATTCACCAGGACGGTGGCATGCTCGACAAATGTCGACCGTACCGTCCTTAATGATATATTTCCTATAGTTGTTCGTCTTGATAACCTCATCTGCAATTGCACAGGCAAAACCTTCAGTTTCCCCAAAGAGGTCACCGAAACGCAGCCAGTTCACCGAAGCGAGCAGGTCTACGTCGGGTCCTGTTAAGACCCGGTAGAACCGCCCATGTAGCTCCTTACTCTTCCATACGTCCCTACGGTCTTCAGTACCTAGCACCTTTGGTTTACGCCAGTTCTCGTTAGCCAAGGAGAGAGATGTCAGGCCCTTGTCAACCATCACAACATCGCAATGAATGCCACACCCATTCTGTAGGAAGTAATTCCTCAGACTGCACACTTCACGGTTATGGAGGTTCTTGGCATTTAAAAATCCTCGACCCCCCAACTTCCGTGGAATGTACAGTCTCATGACAGAAGATCGTGGGTGTAACATTCGATGCAATGTCAGTTGTTGACGGACTCGCCTATCCAGGGCGTCTAGTTCCGTTTGAGTCCACCTAAGTATGCCAAAGGAGTACAACAATAAAGGCATTACCCAACCGTTGAAAGCCCGCATTTTGTTACCCCCAGACAAAAAACTATTAAGAACTTTTGTCAGGCGGCCAAAAAAACGGTCTTTCACCGATTTCTTAATATCCTCTACCGCTATACCCAATGACTCTGACATACCTAGGTATTTGTATGTTTCGGTCTCGGTGAGAGATCTGAGAGTTATTATCTCAGAAAGTTGTAAATTCGGTGAATTTACAACCTCCCCCCGCTGTACATGCATGACCGCACACTTATCAACACCGAACTCCATCTTAATGGCATTACTAAAACCTTCCGTAGTTTTTAATAATGCCACCAAATCTTGGTGTTTCAGTGTAAATAGTTTGAGGTCATCCATATACATCAGGTGAGAAATAACCTCACCCCCTCTACGAAACCGATAGCCTAGCCCTTGTAAAAAACCCCTCCTACCTTACTAAACTATCTTACATATATAACTAAATATAACTATCTAACTAACTAATATATATATCTATAAACTAAGAGGGAAGAAAGAAAGGAAAGGACTATAAATAAATACAGAAAGAAAGAAAGACTAAGAAGAAGGAAAACCTAGAATATGGAAGGAATTATATCTAGAATAAATTGAACATGGATTATATTTTTTTTTTTTTCAATTCTGGACGGAGAATCTGAAATACATGGAAAGCTGCATTATAATCGTCTAAAATGATTATACTAGTCTATCTGATAAGATGATAGTATATCAACTATATAGTTCCATTTAGAATACCTATAAAGTACTTCTAATATGAACTTTTACTGAAGATTGGCCAAAGTGATCGATCGTCTAGTGATTAGTGGTAGGACTCTACGTTGTGTCATAGCAAACCGGATTCTTTTTTGTGATTATGCGCTCAGAACTATAATGTAAGACCTAAATAGTGCTTCTAATTTCAACCCTAAATAAGTGAAGTTAATATCTTATAGTGATTCTAAATTATTTGTTAGACCTAACTAGTGCTTTTAATTTCCTAAACCTAGACAAGTTGTTCTAGTAACTCAGATTGTCCTATCAGTAATAGATGAAAGGTATTTTAGTGTCAATCGTGTACATAACCTAAAAGTGACATTAATATTGATAATATTATTCTGGATTACTGTAATAAATTATTAAAGTTTTAACAACAAGTGAGTACCTATTTATTTATAATAAGATATTGAATTTATTGTGGTTATTATAGAACTTAGGGATGTAACATACAGACTAGTTGCAATAATTAAATGTTTACCGAATGGTCATGATAATTAGGAGGGGTAATGGACTGTAGGTAATTAGGTATCAATGTGGGGTTGGAAATAGCCTTCACTGCCCCAGCCACGCAGAGGCTGACTGAGAATCAATCCATACACCATATTCTCTCGTGAAGATATTTTTGGATGATGAAGCAGCTTGAACAGCTGATCACGAAGGGATTAGAACGAGTTCCAGATCCACAAAATTGATGTTAATATTATCAATAGGTAAGTATACCCAGTGATAGCCATAATAGTTCAGCTAGGAGTTATGCTTGGCAAGAACCTCCAAAGCTTATTGGTACATCTGAGATCATGTTCATACAAACAGTCTCATGAATTATAAAATGACGAATTGTAGAAGATCCGAGGATACATCTACCGTAGAAACCCTGATCCAATGATACATCAACTCTATCTCGATCTGGTCCAGTCAAGGAAATCCAGTGAGTCCGGAGCAGTGCTCAAATTCACAAGGGCTGCCCATGAAATACAATCAGCAATACACGATACAGTCTATCTCGTCTTGCCCTTGGGCCAAGAGAGTCCGGACCATCGGTAAGCCAAGTTGCAACCATGCCAGCAAAGTGGTTGAAGTTGTAAACATATGAATGTCCGTACCACAAACACTCAGATATACATCAAGATAGTTATCATTAATGTAACATAAATCCATTCTGAACTATTTTAGCAGATAGATACAAGTATTTAAGAATTAGCTTCTGGTAACCCGAGTAGGATTAATATAGGATGAAGGGATAAGTAAGTATGGATTTTATGATTATAGTTTATACATTTGCTTGACCACAATGGGAAAAGTAGGTATAATAAAACAACCATATTTATTGTAGAGTATTTATTGAATAATTACCTTCACCTATGTAGAATAGCCTTCTTGAAAATGTATTATGTAATTGTTATTTACATTCTACAGATAGATCAGAATAAGTACTATAAGGAGTGGGTAAGTTGGGTAGGAGTTCACTCAATATTCCATTGTTGTGCCAAGTAATATCAAGCTAGTCTGACTTGGATATCGGAGTTCTAAACGAACCAGGCTGTTAGAACTACTTAGGTTTCTCTTATAAATTCCAATCTCCTCTGGTGAGACATAGCTCCGAGTAGACTGGAGGATACCCAGGTATGTTATAACCTTGAAAATATGCAAGCGCCAAACGCTTAGTAGACCAAGATTTAATCGATTTCTGAGATGAGCAAATACAGCTACATCTTCATGTATATCAACTGAAGCTTGTTCAGCATACCAGGAAACAATTTAACCCAAGATTAAAATGCTTCCATCTCAAACCATCCGCTATCCAAAATCTTACAAAATTGGAAATTCCTATAATAAAACACATGGGGAGTAGTATTATTCTGATACTATCATTCCATTAGCGGTTTCAATAATAAAGGTATGCGAGATGAATTCAAGAAGGAATTCCCACAGGCTTATGAACCAAGTTACCTCACCTATTACCATGATTCACCAAATATATAATTAGGTATCACACAGTAAAGGTTACTAATATAAATTAATTTAGTTTATGCCATCCTAGGCATAGCTCCGACAATGGACTGGTTTTACCAATCCTTGCATGAAAGATTTGGCGAATATAGACACACTCAAGTATGCTAACATAATTTGTTTCAACCTCACCTAGGTGCTTCTGATTACGGACGAGGATTACCAATCATTACAGGAATGATATAGCGAATGTGGTACACTAAAGTGTATATGTAATTCAGATCAATCCTCCTAATGGTTTATGACTCTGTTCATACACCTCAAGTTATTCGCTGGTTAGTTCAGGGTGGTCAAGCAACGGTATGAAATATAATATGTATGTAGGTAATATACAATAAAGATATTAGAATCAGCATTGTAAATATATTCAATTTTGGACAACTTTTCGATTCACAATATTCATTAATTAGGTAGGTAGGTAGGTTGATATGTAGTAGGTAGTAAGTATGATAATATGACCATTATTTACGGGTAGTTCCTACCACGCTTCCTACTTCGGTTCAAGACGATTTCATCAAAATTATCTCGTTAAAATTGGCTAAGTAGTGATTATTTAGTCATTACTACACGCACTAACAGAACTAATTAGAATTGACACTGGAGATTCGATTATGCTGTTACAGTCATTTAACTAGAATGTACCTAGAATGTTGTACGCACTACCAGGACAATATAGAACATTTAAATAACGCTGGATGTCTATAAACTACTCTGGATTTATCGCACCTACACATCCTCAATCTGAACAAAATGGACACTTATCTTACGACAATTACACTGAATCATGAATTTATCCTTACTTTATCGTTCATGTACGCATTCCGAGCCCTTAGACAAATTTTACCATAATTTTTACCATATTCATCAGATTACACGCTAAAACTCTAGAAATCATTCGTCAGTTCGTTGTCCATACGGTGTGACCAATTTCTAAATTATCAAAAATATGTGGGTAAACTTCATGACATTGGTAAATACATGGAGGGTATTTGGATAAAATAATTCACAACGATTTTAATAGAATGAAAAGATCTGACCTCAAAATGACGTCTTCCTCGACTCCTTGTTGCTCTGCAGCTGCATCTTGAATCACTTAAATTAGTGCTAGTCTCATAGCGCGGACTAGTATGTACTGTCGTACACTTATCGCCAAGAGACCAGACTCAATCTCTTTCCCAAATGCAATAGATATAAAATATCTATTCATTTCTATCCCCAGAAGTCTTAGAAGCGATAAATGCTTGAGTAAAATGTGTGTGTATCCCTCTGAATAGAATCTGGCCAGGACTCTAAACAAAGGCGTATAATAAAATAAATACATATATATAATAAATAATTGTAGGGGTAGGTGTATTGTGCAGGTACCTAAGATACTCACATGTCGACGGTCGAAACGCGCACTAGGTGATACCGACCACTCAGAGGACAAGCAGAGTTCCGATACGACGAAATTCCGAAAATCAAAGAGGACGAGCAGAGTTACGTTACTATTGAAAACCAGGAGATCAAAGAGCTACGTTACCGACGAAATTCCGAAAATCAAAGAGTTCCGATACTGATGATAATTCGCAGAGAAAAGAGCTTGTTATACCGTCGAAAATGCGAAAGGAAAAGAGAGCTACGTTACCGACGAAATTCCGAAAATCAAAGAGGACGAGCAGAGTTACGTTACTATTGAAAACCAGGAGATCAAAGAGCTACGTTACCGACGAAATTCCGAAAATCAAAGAGGACGAGCAGAGTTACGTTACTATTGAAAACCAGGAGATCAAAGAGCTACGTTACCGACGAAATTCCGAAAATCAAAGAGTTCCGATACTGATGATAATTCGCAGAGAAAAGAGGACGAGAATCCCGCACTCTCGTTTTTATAACCTTGTCCTAAACCACCTCCCATATCCGTATCATTCGTTCTTTTCCCGTAAAACCCATTCTATAACCTAGCAACACCGATCTACACTCTTTCCCACTTCCAACAATTCCAATAACCATTAACTAACTTTAAATCTTAATTATGTAATCTAAACATACAGAACCCATTCAAATGTACCTAAATTCTAAATAAAATTAATAAATATAATAAGTGGTTTAGAATATCTCATTATCTTTCTCTAATAAAATTAATATTTATGAATAAGTGTTTTTGGAATATTCTAGTACGGTCTCTAAAGAATTGTGAAAAGTCCAACGTTATATCAATTAATATACTATTTATCTAAATTTAGTGCCAAGAAATTTCATTCATACATGTATATTATTTCTAATAATAATAACTTGATATAAACCTAACTGATATGTATTTCAACCACTTCTAAGAATATAAGGCTCTATGATGTATTCTAACAATACAATATTGTAACATTTTAATCTGTATTGAAGTTATTAATTTTGGTAATCTGAATTTTCTATCTAAATTAATGTTTATCTGGCTTCTACCTATTATTCTGATATCTACATAGCTTCTACTTATAAGAACTTGTCACTCTTCATCATGGGACACCTCAAATTTGAAGAAACAATTGTAATGAATTGTTAAAATTTTGGTAAATTAATCTTTATTTTCTACCACTAAACTCCTAATATTTCCTACTTCCCTGCTATATTCTAGTTTATATGTAGTCTACATTCCTCAGATATGTTAGTACTTCATAATAATTACAGGCATTGGCATAGTTTTAACAGATTGAATTTTCACTAAGTTACTGGACCAATATTTTTAAGTATAATGTGAATTTCTCAATTCATAAGCAAACTCATGTTTATAGCTAACAGTGATACCTCATGAACTTATAGGAGTAGAATTTATCTCATTTTTAGCATATTCTTTTGGTTAAATGTGAAATTTTAAGATATTTTTATAGCTTACTTATCCTGAATTTTGAATGTTTGGGATTCAATATTTCTACTACATAACTTAATTTGTACTTGGCATTCTAATTGAATTTACATAATACATAATATGTATTTGCTCATTTAATAGATACATACATCAATCATAACTTGTATTCAAAATTATACCTAGGGTCTAAGTTTGACTAAATTGACTGTCTTTTCTATTCAATACTTTCATATTTTTGACCATAACTTTATTATTAATTGGAATTTTAATGTTATATTTTGAATGGTAGTCGTAAGTACTGGCACAATCAATATTCTAACATCAATCATTGCCAGTCTATCAATAATTTGAAATCCAACATAAACCCTAATTCCCTTCCTAAACTAATATATGCCTTTCCAGATTTATGAATTCTACTTCTACATTGGCTATAAAGTGACAACTAATGAACCAATCACCCCTAAGGTACTGTGTCTTACTTATACTTACGTTTAATAACTAGACATGCTGAAAATAAGTAAATTATTAAAATTTAATAAATTGATTCATTTAAAATTTATAACTAGCGCCATCTAGTGATAATAGGATGAACTAAGTACTATTTGCTTAGAGAATATAGTGTATCCGACATTGATTTTTAAATGTAATTGTTAATTGCCAACAGATGGCAGTTATAAATAATTTTTATCATATCAAAATGAGATTTATTCAATTAAGAATGATATTTTTTTAAGGGGAATTAAAACAATCGAATCTTATTATTCTTTATTTTATGTTTCCAATTTGAAGGTCTTCTTCAAGAAGAATTAGCGTTGCAGACATAAATTTATCATACGGATCTACTCGTGTGAGTAGAGATCCGTTACAACCGCCCCCTAAATTAGTTTGGAACTTGCCGGAAAACTAATTTACAATTTACTAATTGATAAAGGATGTCTACAATGCTTAACAATGTTGTTTATACCGAGAAGGCCGCCTCCTCCCCTCCATAGAAGTCAGTTGAATACTACGACCATTCATTAACGAAGTGAAAATGGTAATTATATGAATCTAATTTATAATGTAGTTATAATTGAAGTAAAGTTATTATAAATAATTGAAGTAACTTAATGTACGCGGGTCATAGTATAAATGGTTTCTACGGGCCTTCCCCGACTCCATCATTTGTTCGGTTTTTTTTTTTTTTTTTTTTTTTTTCTTTTTTTTTTTTTTTTTTTTTTTTCAAATATTTATCTTAAATACAAGTTACAGGTATTAGTTTCTTACCTAAGTTAAGAATTATAATTAATAAGAATTAGAAGTAATACCTAACCCTAAATATAATCAATGATTTGTAATTAAGTTCTTACTAATTTTTAAAGTATTATACAAGAATAAAATAATTTAGTATTTACCTAAGTCAAGAATATATAATCAATAATTATTATTAATAATTGAAGAATTTAAATAGAGAATTATTTTACAACACATGTTTAACTTCTATCTTATCAATTTAATTATTACCTATAATACCTATTTAAATGAATAGCATTGAATTTACCTCTAATAATGTTAGTTTTAGGGTCCACCAACGTATATACATTGGTGTATGGTATAGCGGCTACTATATATGGTCCTTCATATAAGAGTTCAAATTTCTTAATTACCTTCTTTTGGGCTACAGATTTATTAGCCTTCCTAATCTTTACTAATTCTCCAATCTCAAATTTAATTAAACGGTGTGAGCGGTTATATGTTTTTTGTCGTTTCACACTGTTTTGTTTTAAGTTTTCTTTAACTTTAATCCGAACTAAGTCAGCGTCTTTTGTTCTAATTAATTCTGGCAAACAATTGTCAAATGACATACGATTAGGATTACCAAAAAGAACTTCCCTAGGTGTGAATCCTGTACTCTCATGGAATGTGTTATTGTAAAGAGACTCTATACGAGGTAATATTGTCGCCCATCCCTTGTGGTTCTTATGACAATATGCCCTAAACAATCTTCCTAGTTCTTTATTAACCCGTTCAGTTGTATTAGGTCTAGGATTGCGAACTGTTGTATATATTGGCTTAATAGACATATCTTTTAATGATTTTTTCCATGTATTACAACTAAACTGACTACCATTATCCGTCATAACTACTTTAGGCTTTATTATTTTAGAAAAATGTTTTAATTTAGTTACTACTGCTTGCGATGTGGCTTTAGCTAAACCATACAACTTTATGAATTTACTGAATGAATCTTGTATTACTAAAATATAAGCAACACCAAATTTTCCTTTTGGTAAGGGACCATAAAGATCCGCCATAACTATATCACCTACTTGCTCGGTTACAATTGATTGACATTCCCCTACATATTTAACATTATCGCTTTTAGATAACTGACAAATATGACATTTCTTTAAAACATCTTTAACTAGTTTTATCATACCAATCCAATAAAATCTATCTCTTAAATATGCTAAGATCTTATGTACCCCTTGATGTCCCATTTCCTCATGAATTTGCAAAATTACAGGTCCCCTTAATTCAGCAGGCAAATATGTAACTACTTTATTGGTCCCTGTGGAAAAATACAACACACCTTCCTTGAAATGACAACGTTGTGCAATGTTTCTTAATCTCCTTTTAATAGTTATATCGCTTGGGTTGTTCAAAATTTTTATAATTTCTTTAATTTCACTGTCATTGGACTGGAAAGATGCTATATTTTTTAAATCACATCAATTTATTATTTCTAGTGGATTCCATGTAATGAATCTCGGGATAATTATCCTTATCATCTTGTACACATGTCCCACCAGGTGGAAACCTAGAAAGGACGTCTACCGCTACATTATCAGTTCCTTTAACGTGTTCAACTGTATAATTGAATTGCTCTAAATATAATATCCACCTAATTATCCGGCTATTGAATAATTTCCAAGTTCGTAGTGAAGTCAAAGCTTTATGATCTGTAATTATAATCAGCCGCGGCGTGCCTCTAACATAAGTTTCATATTTCCTTAAACAGTAAATAATAGCCCAAAACTCTTGTTCAGTTACAGTCCATCTTAGCTCGGCCCCTCTTAATGCCCTACTGCAAAACCCAATTATTCTCATTTCCCCCTGATCATCACGCTGAAATAATACTCCTGCTATACCTACTCCTGAACTATCAGTCTGTAAGTAAAATGGCCTAGACATATCCGGATGATGTAACATGATAGTTTGTAAAAACCTATCCTTTAGATCTTCGAAAGCTTGATGAGCCTCATGATCCCAAGACCATGCCTTATCCTTCCTAAGTAATCTACATAATGGTTGAATATTAGCATTATAATTCGGTATAAATCTCCTATAATAGTTACACAAGCCTAGGAATGCCCTTAAGTGTTTTATCTTTTTGGGTACGGGAAAGTTCTTAATAGATTCTATTTTTTCAGGATCCGTTCTAATTCCTTCGGTAGAGATAATATGCCCTAGCATCTTAACTTCCTTACAAATGAATTTACATTTCTCTATATTGCAAGTGAGACCGGCGGACTTTTGTTTATTCAAAATGATACTAATATGATCTAAGTGTTCTACTAAAGTTCCAGTTGTCAGAATAGCTAAATCGTCTAAATAATTGACACAGAAATCACGTACTTCCTGTCCTAGTATTAGATCTATAGCCCTACTAAAGCTTCCTACAGACGTGCGGAGGCCCTGCGGTAGACGATTATAAAAATAACTTTTACCATTAAAGGTAAACCCAGTGTATTTTCTACTGTCTTTGGATATAGGAATTTGAAAATAGGCATTATTTAGATCTATAATACTAATAAAATTTACCCCATGAAAGGAATTTAAGACATCTATTTGCATTGTTGGTGTTTCTGATTCCGGAATCATGTGTTTATTTATTTCCCTAGCGTCTAACAATACCCTTATTGAACCGTCAGGCTTAATAGTAAACGTTAGTGGACTGCTATAAGGCGTAGAGCCACGGCTTATTATGCCCATATCAACCATTTCTGTTAGTTTGTCCTCCATTTTTTGTCTATATGCGTACGGTACAGGATATGATCGTTTAATTATTGGAGCTTGATTAGTCATTTTAATTTCATGCTCATAGCAATTAGCCAACCCTAACTTGTTAGTAAATACTTCTCTATGTAAGTTAAGGACTTCCTTTAATTTATTAATTTGAATTTCTTGAAGAGGCAATCCGGTTTTAATTTTACTTAAACATTCAGGAAAGCTAGGTTCCGTAGTTATTCTTCTTAATAATTTATATTCACAGAATGGTATAGAACATTTGACATTATCTTTAACAATTTCTAATCCAAAGGGTGGATTCTCTAATTGAATAATTACTTTATTCGCTAATAACCAATCAAACCCTAAAATCATATGATTCACTAAATTAGGTATTATTAAAAATCTAGTATCAATAGTAATATTATTAAATTCAACTGGTAATATAGTCATCTGTTGAATTTTTGAACTCTTCCCACCCCAAGCGCTTTTAACTTGAATTGACCTAACTGGAAGCAAAGGAACTTTATCCTTAAGCTCAGAGTATATTAATTCCCAAAGAGTCCCTGAAATACATGTAACATCACTACCGGTATCGACTAAGCTAACTACATTCTTCCCTAACACCCCAACAACTATTTCAGATTTTACTTCTTGTTGTATCTCTGGTACGATATGGTCTTCTTCCTCGAACAATGAATTAACTGTCCCTACTGTTTTAATTAAATCACTACTATTTACATCAGACTTAAGCTTAAATAATTCTATGATTGTATTAGGATAATCAAAAAAATCAAGATTGTATAATTTGTGACCTAAACCTAATCTATTAACCTGTCCCCTAGGTCTAATTGGTTTTAAGATTCCTGTTTGACGCCGACCTAATCCTGATCCAGGCTTCCACCCCATGGACAACATTATATGTAAAGATATAGGTAATCTCTTTGCTCCTGTCGTAGTTGGTGCATTGGAGCACATGTCACCAACAGTGGTTAAATTATTAGATTCCCTATCACTAACATCGTTAACTACTGATACCAATACATTATTTTCTTCCTTATCACCACGTTGCGTTGCATTCTTCTGATATTGCCGTTGATAGTTGAATTTCTTGTTAAACTGTCGACCTGAAGAAGCATGTTGCCGATGTGATGGTGGAAGAGAAGACTCAGGAGTGTCTTGAAGATCGCGCCCCCGTTGAATGTTGATATTGTCTAGTTTCCTTAAAAATTCAGTGGCCTCTAAAATAGTTGAAGCGTTACTAGTTGACCAAGCAAACTGTACATCCTTCGGGAAATGGCGTATTATATCCCCCACGAGTTGATTCTCTTGCATTGGATACGTTAACATTTTTGATTGGCCACATAGACCAATAAATTGTCCCTGCATAGTCGTTCTTGAACCGTCCCAAGTGTTTTGAACTATCCTACGACGCAAGTTATTTTGTTCTGTTTCTCCCCAGTAATGATCCAGGAAGTCCCTCTTAAAATCGTCAAACTGCATCCACCTGTCCTTATAAAGTCTGGCCCAATCACGAGTCTCCCCTTCTAAACATTCTATAATGAGATCTATATTTGTCATCCCACTAGGAATCTTCTTTAAATATGCTGTAAGGTCTTCTATAAAAGTAACAGGATGTTTCTTTTTACTCCCAGGATACCTAGGTTTATCTAGTTGTGGCTGGAAATACGGGTAACCTCCAGAAACAACTCCCATACCTTCAATAGGTCTCATTGCATTGGTGTTGGTTGTAGGTTGAAATTGCTGATCAGTTGATCCGCTGCTTGCTGAAGAAGATGCAGACCGTATTTGCCCTTCTAGTTGAGACAATTTCATACATATTGGGGTCACAGCCTGTTTTATCATTTTAGTCATATAAGTTATCGGATCTATCTTCTTTCGTTTTGGTTTCGGGCTGTCGCTTGCTGCATTGATATTTGAAGCTTTAGCCAATCTCTTTCTCGGTGCTCGATTCATTTTACTAACACTTGTAATTATTTAATGGACACAGATATAACAGTTATTCAACTAATTATAAATCACAATCAAACTTATTTATTATTTATTCACTCACTGATAAAGGTATTTCACTGATTAAGTTATAAATCACAATCACTTATTTATTATTATTTATTTTAATCACTGATAAAAGTATTTCACTGATAAAGTTATAAATCACAATCAACTTATTTATTATTATTTATTTTAATCACTGATAAAGGTATTTCACTGATAAAGTTATAAATCACTTATTACGTTGTCCTGTAACGAAAATCTAAATAAGTACTTATTTCATTTTATGTAAAGAAGGATATAGCAAGTATATACCTATGTTATTTAATTTTATACTTGTGAAAGTTTTATCCAATTCATTTTAATATATATCATAATTACCTAATCTAACTCAATGCAGGTTATATGTAATTCTAATGGCTAGACTTTTATTAGGCATACATATACGTAAGGAGCGCTAAGGCAGTTTAACTAGTATGATTTTTAATCTACTTCATAGTAAACGCATAAATTCCCTGTACAACTTCTAAGTCAAAGCTAGCGTGACAATAACTTTGTTTTACCGTATTATGCAACAATGGTAGCATAGGTACACGTAAGTACATGTATGATTCAACTTACCGCTGTATTTATTGTAATTCCAATATAAACACACTATTTGAACTCACTCATACATTTTTACCGGCAACTTTCATAGCTGAAACTTCACAACAACAAACTTTCACACTTCCATAACTTTCACTGAACGCAATGCATTACTCTTTACGTAATTAATTGAACTAATTCGCTAATATTGACCCGATTTTGTAAAACAATTAATTTAAAACAAATAATAAACTTTTTAAAACTTCGTAACGGTAACGTAAATATATTTACCAAGTTCAATTTGACTTGACAGCTACTATGTTGAAGTCAAACCTTTGACAACTGACATGACATGACAGATTGTTCGGGAGGCTAAAGTCTTTTGACTATACTGCCTACCTTAACTACAATATGGCAATTGAGAATTGTTTTTGACACTTGGCAAAGACAATTCCGTCAAATTCGTCGAGTTGGAATATCGATTGGGCTCGATATTAAGTTAAATTACCTGTATTGCTCAATTTGAATTGAATTTATTAGTAATTGTACGCCCCCGTAATCGTTTTTTATTTGAGAATAATATAAAATGAGAATAAATACTGACTGTAAACACCAGATTCTCTAAGCAAAACATAAAATAGTATAAAATTAAATTTTGTCCGCTCTGAAATAAACACAACAATACACAAAGAAAATGTAAAGTAACAATACACAGATAATAATAAAAAAGCTGTATCATACATCAATGAATCAATTTATTAAGTACTTACCGAAGTATCTCCCTGAAATAATACACAATATGCCAAAATTGAATACAAGAATTCTAAATATTTACTCTATGGTCAGTTTTCTAGCTAAAAGCAACAACTCTATTATATACTAATATTCTCTATGGTCCATGGCTGCCGCTTAGGAATTTTAGTAATTAATATTATAATTATGAAAAAGTTCTTAGTTTGGATATAAAAGGAATAATTTACTTCGTCATTATTTTAATAAGGTGAGTTATTTATTAATGAAGATGAGAAAACATTATACGAGCAACTTGACTAACTAATTTAGTTTCCTACTTGTACTTACCTACTTAACCTAAATAGCGCAGTAAACACAACCATTTCACGAGCAACAAATTGTGACTTTATTAAGCCACGGACGTTCATAAGCAGCCTAGCATATACTAATTATGTTGAATGATTTCAGATTCAAGAATAACCTATGATGAAATATGTATGTGATAATCCAAATATTGCATAACCTATTCTACAGCCATACAAATCACTTGTATCCTGGTCACGGCACCAAAATTGTAAAAAACCCCTCCTACCTTACTAAACTATCTTACATATATAACTAAATATAACTATCTAACTAACTAATATATATATCTATAAACTAAGAGGGAAGAAAGAAAGGAAAGGACTATAAATAAATACAGAAAGAAAGAAAGACTAAGAAGAAGGAAAACCTAGAATATGGAAGGAATTATATCTAGAATAAATTGAACATGGATTATATTTTTTTTTTTTTCAATTCTGGACGGAGAATCTGAAATACATGGAAAGCTGCATTATAATCGTCTAAAATGATTATACTAGTCTATCTGATAAGATGATAGTATATCAACTATATAGTTCCATTTAGAATACCTATAAAGTACTTCTAATATGAACTTTTACTGAAGATTGGCCAAAGTGATCGATCGTCTAGTGATTAGTGGTAGGACTCTACGTTGTGTCATAGCAAACCGGATTCTTTTTTGTGATTATGCGCTCAGAACTATAATGTAAGACCTAAATAGTGCTTCTAATTTCAACCCTAAATAAGTGAAGTTAATATCTTATAGTGATTCTAAATTATTTGTTAGACCTAACTAGTGCTTTTAATTTCCTAAACCTAGACAAGTTGTTCTAGTAACTCAGATTGTCCTATCAGTAATAGATGAAAGGTATTTTAGTGTCAATCGTGTACATAACCTAAAAGTGACATTAATATTGATAATATTATTCTGGATTACTGTAATAAATTATTAAAGTTTTAACAACAAGTGAGTACCTATTTATTTATAATAAGATATTGAATTTATTGTGGTTATTATAGAACTTAGGGATGTAACATACAGACTAGTTGCAATAATTAAATGTTTACCGAATGGTCATGATAATTAGGAGGGGTAATGGACTGTAGGTAATTAGGTATCAATGTGGGGTTGGAAATAGCCTTCACTGCCCCAGCCACGCAGAGGCTGACTGAGAATCAATCCATACACCATATTCTCTCGTGAAGATATTTTTGGATGATGAAGCAGCTTGAACAGCTGATCACGAAGGGATTAGAACGAGTTCCAGATCCACAAAATTGATGTTAATATTATCAATAGGTAAGTATACCCAGTGATAGCCATAATAGTTCAGCTAGGAGTTATGCTTGGCAAGAACCTCCAAAGCTTATTGGTACATCTGAGATCATGTTCATACAAACAGTCTCATGAATTATAAAATGACGAATTGTAGAAGATCCGAGGATACATCTACCGTAGAAACCCTGATCCAATGATACATCAACTCTATCTCGATCTGGTCCAGTCAAGGAAATCCAGTGAGTCCGGAGCAGTGCTCAAATTCACAAGGGCTGCCCATGAAATACAATCAGCAATACACGATACAGTCTATCTCGTCTTGCCCTTGGGCCAAGAGAGTCCGGACCATCGGTAAGCCAAGTTGCAACCATGCCAGCAAAGTGGTTGAAGTTGTAAACATATGAATGTCCGTACCACAAACACTCAGATATACATCAAGATAGTTATCATTAATGTAACATAAATCCATTCTGAACTATTTTAGCAGATAGATACAAGTATTTAAGAATTAGCTTCTGGTAACCCGAGTAGGATTAATATAGGATGAAGGGATAAGTAAGTATGGATTTTATGATTATAGTTTATACATTTGCTTGACCACAATGGGAAAAGTAGGTATAATAAAACAACCATATTTATTGTAGAGTATTTATTGAATAATTACCTTCACCTATGTAGAATAGCCTTCTTGAAAATGTATTATGTAATTGTTATTTACATTCTACAGATAGATCAGAATAAGTACTATAAGGAGTGGGTAAGTTGGGTAGGAGTTCACTCAATATTCCATTGTTGTGCCAAGTAATATCAAGCTAGTCTGACTTGGATATCGGAGTTCTAAACGAACCAGGCTGTTAGAACTACTTAGGTTTCTCTTATAAATTCCAATCTCCTCTGGTGAGACATAGCTCCGAGTAGACTGGAGGATACCCAGGTATGTTATAACCTTGAAAATATGCAAGCGCCAAACGCTTAGTAGACCAAGATTTAATCGATTTCTGAGATGAGCAAATACAGCTACATCTTCATGTATATCAACTGAAGCTTGTTCAGCATACCAGGAAACAATTTAACCCAAGATTAAAATGCTTCCATCTCAAACCATCCGCTATCCAAAATCTTACAAAATTGGAAATTCCTATAATAAAACACATGGGGAGTAGTATTATTCTGATACTATCATTCCATTAGCGGTTTCAATAATAAAGGTATGCGAGATGAATTCAAGAAGGAATTCCCACAGGCTTATGAACCAAGTTACCTCACCTATTACCATGATTCACCAAATATATAATTAGGTATCACACAGTAAAGGTTACTAATATAAATTAATTTAGTTTATGCCATCCTAGGCATAGCTCCGACAATGGACTGGTTTTACCAATCCTTGCATGAAAGATTTGGCGAATATAGACACACTCAAGTATGCTAACATAATTTGTTTCAACCTCACCTAGGTGCTTCTGATTACGGACGAGGATTACCAATCATTACAGGAATGATATAGCGAATGTGGTACACTAAAGTGTATATGTAATTCAGATCAATCCTCCTAATGGTTTATGACTCTGTTCATACACCTCAAGTTATTCGCTGGTTAGTTCAGGGTGGTCAAGCAACGGTATGAAATATAATATGTATGTAGGTAATATACAATAAAGATATTAGAATCAGCATTGTAAATATATTCAATTTTGGACAACTTTTCGATTCACAATATTCATTAATTAGGTAGGTAGGTAGGTTGATATGTAGTAGGTAGTAAGTATGATAATATGACCATTATTTACGGGTAGTTCCTACCACGCTTCCTACTTCGGTTCAAGACGATTTCATCAAAATTATCTCGTTAAAATTGGCTAAGTAGTGATTATTTAGTCATTACTACACGCACTAACAGAACTAATTAGAATTGACACTGGAGATTCGATTATGCTGTTACAGTCATTTAACTAGAATGTACCTAGAATGTTGTACGCACTACCAGGACAATATAGAACATTTAAATAACGCTGGATGTCTATAAACTACTCTGGATTTATCGCACCTACACATCCTCAATCTGAACAAAATGGACACTTATCTTACGACAATTACACTGAATCATGAATTTATCCTTACTTTATCGTTCATGTACGCATTCCGAGCCCTTAGACAAATTTTACCATAATTTTTACCATATTCATCAGATTACACGCTAAAACTCTAGAAATCATTCGTCAGTTCGTTGTCCATACGGTGTGACCAATTTCTAAATTATCAAAAATATGTGGGTAAACTTCATGACATTGGTAAATACATGGAGGGTATTTGGATAAAATAATTCACAACGATTTTAATAGAATGAAAAGATCTGACCTCAAAATGACGTCTTCCTCGACTCCTTGTTGCTCTGCAGCTGCATCTTGAATCACTTAAATTAGTGCTAGTCTCATAGCGCGGACTAGTATGTACTGTCGTACACTTATCGCCAAGAGACCAGACTCAATCTCTTTCCCAAATGCAATAGATATAAAATATCTATTCATTTCTATCCCCAGAAGTCTTAGAAGCGATAAATGCTTGAGTAAAATGTGTGTGTATCCCTCTGAATAGAATCTGGCCAGGACTCTAAACAAAGGCGTATAATAAAATAAATACATATATATAATAAATAATTGTAGGGGTAGGTGTATTGTGCAGGTACCTAAGATACTCACATGTCGACGGTCGAAACGCGCACTAGGTGATACCGACCACTCAGAGGACAAGCAGAGTTCCGATACGACGAAATTCCGAAAATCAAAGAGGACGAGCAGAGTTACGTTACTATTGAAAACCAGGAGATCAAAGAGCTACGTTACCGACGAAATTCCGAAAATCAAAGAGTTCCGATACTGATGATAATTCGCAGAGAAAAGAGCTTGTTATACCGTCGAAAATGCGAAAGGAAAAGAGAGCTACGTTACCGACGAAATTCCGAAAATCAAAGAGGACGAGCAGAGTTACGTTACTATTGAAAACCAGGAGATCAAAGAGCTACGTTACCGACGAAATTCCGAAAATCAAAGAGGACGAGCAGAGTTACGTTACTATTGAAAACCAGGAGATCAAAGAGCTACGTTACCGACGAAATTCCGAAAATCAAAGAGTTCCGATACTGATGATAATTCGCAGAGAAAAGAGGACGAGAATCCCGCACTCTCGTTTTTATAACCTTGTCCTAAACCACCTCCCATATCCGTATCATTCGTTCTTTTCCCGTAAAACCCATTCTATAACCTAGCAACACCGATCTACACTCTTTCCCACTTCCAACAATTCCAATAACCATTAACTAACTTTAAATCTTAATTATGTAATCTAAACATACAGAACCCATTCAAATGTACCTAAATTCTAAATAAAATTAATAAATATAATAAGTGGTTTAGAATATCTCATTATCTTTCTCTAATAAAATTAATATTTATGAATAAGTGTTTTTGGAATATTCTAGTACGGTCTCTAAAGAATTGTGAAAAGTCCAACGTTATATCAATTAATATACTATTTATCTAAATTTAGTGCCAAGAAATTTCATTCATACATGTATATTATTTCTAATAATAATAACTTGATATAAACCTAACTGATATGTATTTCAACCACTTCTAAGAATATAAGGCTCTATGATGTATTCTAACAATACAATATTGTAACATTTTAATCTGTATTGAAGTTATTAATTTTGGTAATCTGAATTTTCTATCTAAATTAATGTTTATCTGGCTTCTACCTATTATTCTGATATCTACATAGCTTCTACTTATAAGAACTTGTCACTCTTCATCATGGGACACCTCAAATTTGAAGAAACAATTGTAATGAATTGTTAAAATTTTGGTAAATTAATCTTTATTTTCTACCACTAAACTCCTAATATTTCCTACTTCCCTGCTATATTCTAGTTTATATGTAGTCTACATTCCTCAGATATGTTAGTACTTCATAATAATTACAGGCATTGGCATAGTTTTAACAGATTGAATTTTCACTAAGTTACTGGACCAATATTTTTAAGTATAATGTGAATTTCTCAATTCATAAGCAAACTCATGTTTATAGCTAACAGTGATACCTCATGAACTTATAGGAGTAGAATTTATCTCATTTTTAGCATATTCTTTTGGTTAAATGTGAAATTTTAAGATATTTTTATAGCTTACTTATCCTGAATTTTGAATGTTTGGGATTCAATATTTCTACTACATAACTTAATTTGTACTTGGCATTCTAATTGAATTTACATAATACATAATATGTATTTGCTCATTTAATAGATACATACATCAATCATAACTTGTATTCAAAATTATACCTAGGGTCTAAGTTTGACTAAATTGACTGTCTTTTCTATTCAATACTTTCATATTTTTGACCATAACTTTATTATTAATTGGAATTTTAATGTTATATTTTGAATGGTAGTCGTAAGTACTGGCACAATCAATATTCTAACATCAATCATTGCCAGTCTATCAATAATTTGAAATCCAACATAAACCCTAATTCCCTTCCTAAACTAATATATGCCTTTCCAGATTTATGAATTCTACTTCTACATTGGCTATAAAGTGACAACTAATGAACCAATCACCCCTAAGGTACTGTGTCTTACTTATACTTACGTTTAATAACTAGACATGCTGAAAATAAGTAAATTATTAAAATTTAATAAATTGATTCATTTAAAATTTATAACTAGCGCCATCTAGTGATAATAGGATGAACTAAGTACTATTTGCTTAGAGAATATAGTGTATCCGACATTGATTTTTAAATGTAATTGTTAATTGCCAACAGATGGCAGTTATAAATAATTTTTATCATATCAAAATGAGATTTATTCAATTAAGAATGATATTTTTTTAAGGGGAATTAAAACAATCGAATCTTATTATTCTTTATTTTATGTTTCCAATTTGAAGGTCTTCTTCAAGAAGAATTAGCGTTGCAGACATAAATTTATCATACGGATCTACTCGTGTGAGTAGAGATCCGTTACACCCTGAATCCTTCAGCAATGTGCTAAGTGGATTCAGTGCTAAACAGAACCACAATGGACTCAAACTGTCGCCCTGGAATATACCACGCTCAATCCTAATCAAGTCACGCGGACCAGAAGCGCACTCACCACTACCTGGTTGACGAAGGACTGTGGTCCACTGCCCCATACACGAGACTAAGAAGGATTTAAGAGTCGGATTAATTTTATACAACTCTAAAATCCTCCTCAGCCATGAATGAGGCACCGAATCATAGGCCTTCTTGTAGTCAATCCAGGCAGTAGAGAGGGCGCCCCTACTCCGCTTGGCTTGTTGGCTAATGGCCATATCAATGAGGAGTAGCTCCTTAGTACCACGAGACCCAGCCCTACATCCATTCTGAGCGTTATCTAAGATATTATTAGATACTATGTGCGAGTTTATTTTACTTCTCAGAATAGATGTAAGGAGCTTGTAGATGGTAGGTAAGCAAGTGATGGGTCTATAGTTTTTAGGTTCCGTGGTACTACCTGATTTATGGAGCAGGAAGGTGATGCCAGTGGTCATGAAAGCGGGTAAGGAACCAGACTCGATGGCTTCTTGATACTGTGTTGCCAAGCATTCATGCGAGCTCTGAACCCACTTTATCCAAAAGTTGTGCAATCCATCCGGCCCAGGAATCTTCCAGTTCGGGGCCGTACGAATTGCACAACTAACGTCTTCGTAGTCTATGGTAATAGACTCCATGGGTTCGATGGTATTGCATTCACGCTCGACGACACGGATCCAGTCGCCCTCCGAATGTTCGACGGGCACCGACCATATGTCACGCCAGAATTGATTCATGGTGTGAGCATCTGGCAGTTGTCCATCGCTCAAACGTTGTCCAGTTCCCTCCCACTCTCGGTACACCTTCCTTTGGTCACTTTGGAAGATGCGATTCTGCCAGTATCTATTTACACGCTCTCTATAACGACGGATACGGCTTGCCCATGCATACACTTTCTGTTTCAGAAAGTCAATACGTTCCGTGACATTGGCTAAGTATTGCTGGGGACGAATACCGGTCCCAGCAAATGCCTGAGTCACGAAACGCATGACCCGGGGACGACTATTTCCCCGGCTGAAAGAGATAAGCTTTGCAATGAGAGTCCTAAATGTGCCGATACGTCGCTCGATTCTTGCCTGCCATACGGGAACACCATCCGGTCGTGGTGCACGGTTAACTTCAGGGAATTTAACGCGTGCAACACGACAAGCGGCAATCGCTCCACAGTAAAGAATCGAGTGAGTATCAAGCAAATCACTGCTAGTCCGTAAGTACGGTTCTAGCAATGCATTTAGGGCTCCCATCAACGCCAGATTTCGCTTATGCATTGGCAAGCGTGGTAGCCGCGGTCTAGAATTAGGTATAAACCTATACTGCGAGATCACATCTTCCAAAGTACTCCTCAATTGCTCGCTTACCTGGATAGACGTATCACTCGTATCATTTTCTGCGTCGAATGCGGGTTCCGCTAACGTCGCACTTGTAGCAACCGTCTGTGTCACAGGTGACGGTGCTCTCGTTGACACTGGAGCTGTACGAGTAGATAATACTTCCAGGCGTAGTTGATCAAGCCCAGATTGATCCAACAACTTACATCGTTGGATAGCCCGCACTTGATCCGATAGTCATTGGACGGCAACGGTAATTGTTGGTTCAAGAGCCTGAAACAAAGGAAGCATCCTTGAACGATACGCAGTCAGGTTGGTTTCCCCATCTGTAGCCTCATAATATGCCCGCATAACGTTTTCATTGATGGATGAAGTCCATCGCATACGGTGCACAATACCACCGGTAGTGGGGACCCTACTCGAAGCTGGCAGGCTTCGGGGCCCCAAACTGCTCGGCGGCCGGCCTCTCCCTCGCCGGCGTACAGGTGTTGGCGACGACGGCGGAGAGAAATACTCGTCACTTGAAGAGCTCGACGCCTCAGCGAGCACCTGTGTCAGCGATGTGCGGTCCGGTGCCTGCGAGGCAGAGTTTAGTGACGAGTCCGGGGGTGTTATTTGCGCATTTCTGCTTCTGGCTCTTGTTTGCATCTCACAATCACTTCATATTGTTTGGCCATAATATTGAATGTGATGTTGATATTTTTGAATTAATTGAATGACATGTGTCAAATCTTCGTTGCATATTTTGTAGACTATGTTTATTGTTCTAAAATATTATAAAATCCTTTATGTATTGACTTTTTGCTGATATTATTATGAAATCTGAAGTAATTGTATAAATTTAGGTATATTATATATGAATAAAAATATTAAAATATTTTAAGAATGAAAATGATGTCTGAGACGTTCAGAGTTGCCAGTTATTATTATTATTATTATTCCCTTTATTACATTTTATTACATATTTACTATATTTTTAAATAAACTTATAAAAAACACAAATATATTTAAAAATATAAAAAATAGTGACCCACCGGTATCGAGTACAGTGACCAAGCTACCGGTGGTTAGGGCTCCAGAGATAGGAACTTCCGCACAATACGGGCCGTATCCAACAGAACCGCCTTCTGCATCAAGCCCTTGACCCAGCTGCCTAACGCGAGCCTCTGTAGGTGGTGGTCGAGGCTCTTGGCTATTAAACCATGAGCAGATACGACTATCGGAACAATAATCGCCGAATCCACATCCCACATGTCGACAATCTCGTGAGCTAAGTCCAAATATTTAATTTGTTTATCTTTTTCTGCTTTCACGAGATTCTCGTCATGCGGCACAGTGATATCGACAATTATTGCAAGGCGTTTTAATCGATCTATTATCACTATATCTGGTTTGTTGGCTATAATAGTCCTATCAGTGATAATAGACCGATCCCAATACAATGTAGCATGGCCATTTTCAAGAACTGGGTCGGGCACATACCTGTAATAAGGTATCTCTAAGTCAACAAGGTTATATTTTAGAGCAAGTTGTTGGTGGATAATCCTGGCTACTTGGTTGTGTCTGTGCAAATACTCACCGTTCGCAAGACGGGAACAACCAGAGATAATATGTCTTAAAGATTCTCCGGGACGATGACATGCCCGACAGATGTCTAGCGTCCCATCTTTGACAATAAATCTCCGATAGTTATTCGTCATCATAACTTCGCAGTGATTGCACAGATGAAACCTTCAGTTTCTCCAAAGAGATCACCGAAACGTAACCAGGATACGGAAGCTGTAAAATCAACATCGGGCCCGTGTAGAGCCCGATAAAAACGACCGGGAAGCTCTTTGCTCTTCCATATTTCCTTGCGATCAGATACACCTAGTATTACCGGTTTGCGCCAGTTCTCTTTAGCTAGGGAGAGTGGGGTCAGTCCGTTATCAATTGCCACGACATCTCGATGCAGACCCACATCCACCTGCAAGAAGTACTCTCTAAGGTTGCATATCTCACGGTTATGGAGACTCTTAGCGTTTAAAAATCCTCGACCTCCACATTTCCGTGGGATATACAACCTCATTACTGACGAACGTGGGTGGTGCATTCGGTATGAAGTCAATAGACAACGTACCTTTCTATCCAGAGCTTCTAATTCGGTCTGAGTCCATCTAAGTATGCCAAAAGAGTATACTAAGACTGGCATGGCCCAGCCGTTAACAGCCCGTACCTTGTTACCGCCTGACAAGAGACTTTTCAATACTTTTTTCAGGCGGCCTAAGAAACGGTCTTGCAACGTCTGTTTCATGTCAGTCTCAGCAATACACAGAGTTTGGGACATAGAGATATTTGTAGGTTTCGGTTGCGGAGAGCGACTCAAATTGTGTGAAATCCGAAAGACTGACTCCTTCAGATTCCACAATCCCGCCCTTTTTCACATGCATGACCGCACACTTATCTACCCCGAACTCCATACTGATAGCCTTGCTAAAAGTTTCAGTAACTTTTAGTAAAGCCATCAATTCGGGGTCATTAGGGGCAAATAACTTTAGGTCATCCATGTAAAAAAGGTGGGATAAAATTTGACCCCCTCTCCGCATCCGATAGCCTAACCCTGAACCCTCTAGTAGCGTACTGAGAGGATTCAGTGCTAGACAAAACCATAACGGACTCAGACTATCGCCCTGGAATATTCCTCTCTCGATCCCTATTGGTACACCACCTCCTAGAAATGACGACATCCTAGATAAACCAAAACCGTATTCCATTGTCTCATACATGACCTCAAAAAGGTGCACAGAGTTGCATCAATTTTATACAAATCCAGCACCTTTAGAAGCCATGTATGAGGTACAGAATCATACGCTTTTTTGTAGTCAATCCAGCATGTTGCAAGGTTCTTTCGGTTGCGGCGTACCTGCTGACAAACAGCCATGTCAAGAATAAGGAGCTCTTTAGTACCACGTGCCCCACTTTTACATCCATTCTGAGAGATGGACAATATATTGTTGTTTTCTATATGTGAATACATTTTGACTCTCAGAATAGATGTAAAAAGTTTGTATATAGTTGGTAAACAAGTAATGGGTCTGTAATTTTTGGGGTCTGTGGTACCACCAGATTTATAAAGAAGGTGAGTAACTCCGGTAGTCATAAAAGATGGAAGCGACGCTAACTCAAGGGATGACTGGAAGCAAGATGCCAAGCAGGCGTGTGAGCTACGGAACCATTTTAGCCAAAAGTTGTGCAGTCCGTCCGGTCCAGCTGATTTCCAATTTGGTAAAGAACGAACTGCACAACCAATATCATCTTCAGATATGGTTATAGGTTCCATAGCTTGTATTGGTTCACACGCCCGCTCTACATCCCCAATCCACCCACCCTGCGTATGACTGACGGGTGTCGACCAAATGCTTTTCAAAAAGGCAACTGTAGCATCAGCATCAGGTAGACTCCCATCAGTCACATCTGAATCAGGTCGCTCCCACCTTCTGTATACCCACCTCTCGTCTTTTTGGAACAAGCGATTTTGTGTATATCTGTCTACTCTCTTTTTATATCGCCTTATACGGTTTGCCCACGCATAGATTTTCTGCTTCAGGAAATCAATGCGCTCCGTGACTCGTACAGAGTATTCACGGGGACTCACGTTAGTTCCCGCGAATGCCCGGGTCACGAAGCGCATGACTCTCGGGCGTGTATTGCCCGTCCTGAAGCAGTGTAGCTTGCCTATGAGCACCCTAGCCTCGGTAATGCGACGTTCAATCCTGCATTGCCAAGCTGGTACTGTAGGTCTTGGTCGAGCAGCTGATTCTTGCTTATTAAATTTAACACCAGCTACTCGACATACTGTAACAGCCGCACAATACAGGATTGAATGCGCATCAGTGAGATCATCACAATTGAGAAAATAAGATGTTAAAATCGAGTCTAGGGCACACACTAGCGCTATATTTTTTCTATGCGTAGGCAAACGTGGAAGCCGCGGTCTACACTGAATAGGGACAGATCTAAACTCACCAATCGCTTGTTCCAAAACGCTCCTTAATTCATCATTGCATTGTATACTTACAGATGTAGCAGCATCATTTACTTCTTCATTAACTGTTATTATTATTTCGTTTATTCCTTTACATTCTTATTTTATACATTTTTAAATACATTTATAAAAAAAAAACAAATACATTTAAAAATATAAAAAATAGTGACCCACCAGTAGCGGAGTAGGACCCAAACTACCGGCGGTGGAGGCTACAGACTAAGAAACCTCCTAACAATACGGCGTGTGTCGAGGATAACAGCCTTCTGAATCTGACTCTTGATCCAACAATCTAACGAGAGTCTCTTGAGATGTTGATCGAGACTCTTCGCTATTAATCCGTTTGCCGAAACGACCACCGGGACAATGATCGTCGAGTCTACGTCGCACATGGCGGTTATCTCGAAGGACAGATCAAGGTATTTACTAAGTTTGTCCTTCTCTGCCTTCACGAGATTTTCGTCATGCGGGACGGCGATATCGACGAGCACTGCCCGACACTGGGTCCGATCAACCCACACGATATCGGGCCTATTTGCAACAATAGTCCTGTCCGTGATGATAGATCGGTCCCAGTAGAGCAATGCACGACCATTCTCAAGAACTGGCACTGGTGTATACTTATAGTACGGTACTTCAAACTCAATAAGGCCATATTGAAGAGCAAGTTGCTGGTGGATGATCCTGGCTACTTGATTGTGCCTATGCAAGTACTCGGTGTTAGCAAGATACGAACAACCGGAAATAATATGGCGAAGTGATTCACCAGGACGGTGGCATGCTCGACAAATGTCGACCGTACCGTCCTTCATGATGTATTTCCGATAGTTGTTCGTCTTGATAACCTCATCTGCAATTGCACAGGAAAAACCTTCAGTTTCCCCAAAGAGGTCCCCAAAACGCAGCCAGTTCACCGAAGCGAGCAGGTCTACGTCGGGTCCTGTTAAGACCCGGTAGAACCGCCCGTGTAGCTCCATACTCTTCCATACGTCCCTACGGTCTTCAGTACCTAGCACCTTTGGTTTACGCCAGTTCTCGTTAGCCAAGGAAAGAGGTGTCAGGCCCTTGTCAACCATCATGACATCGCAATGAATGTCACACCCGTTCTGTAGAAAGTAATCTCTCAGACTGCACACTTCACGGTTGTGGAGGTTCTTGGCATTCAAAAAGCCTCGACCCCCCCACTTCCGCGGAATGTACAGTCTCATTACAGAAGATCGTGGGTGTAACATTCGATGCGATGTCAGTTGTTGACGGACTCGCCTATCCAGGGTGTCTAGTTCCGTTTGAGTCCACCTAAGTATGCCAAAGGAGTATAACAATAAAGGTATCACCCAACCGTTGAAAGCCCGCATTTTGTTACCACCGGACAAAGAACTGTTAAGAACTTTTGTCAGGCGGCCAAAAAAACGTTCTTTCACCGATTTCTTGATATCCTCTACCGCTATACCCAATGACTCTGACATACCTAGGTATTTGTATGTTTCGGTCTCGGAGAGAGATCTGAGAGTTATTATCTCAGAAAGTTGTAAATTCGGTGAATTTACAACCTTCCCCCGTTGTACATGCATAACCGCACACTTATCAACACCGAACTCCATCTTAATGGCATTACTAAAAACTTCCGTAGTTTTTAATAATGTCACTAAATCTTGGTGCTTCAGTGTGAAAAGTTTGAGGTCATCCATGTACATCAGGTGAGATAGAACCTCACCCCCTCTACGAAACCGATAGCCTAGCCCTGAATCCTTCAGCAATGTGCTAAGTGGATTCAGTGCTAAACAAAACCACAATGGACTCAAACTGTCGCCCTGGAATATACCACGCTCGATCCTTATCAAGCCTTGCGGGTCAGAGGCGTGCCCACCACTACCTGGTTGACGAAGGACTGTGGTCCACTGTCCCATACACGAGACTAAGAAGGATTTAAGAGTCGGATTAATTTTATACAACTCTAAAATCCTCCTCAGCCATGAATGAGGCACCGAATCATAGGCCTTCTTGTAGTCAATCCAGGCAGTAGAGAGGGCGCCCCTACTCCGCTTGACTTGTTGGCTAATGGCCATATCAATGAGGAGTAGCTCCTTAGTACCACGTGACCCAGCCCTACATCCATTCTGAGCGTTATCTAAGATATTATTAGATACTATGTGCGAGTTTATTTTACTTCTCAGAATAGATGTAAGGAGCTTGTAGATGGTAGGTAAGCAAGTTATGGGTCTATAGTTTTTAGGATCCGTGGTACTACCTGATTTATGGAGCAGGAAGGTGATGCCAGTGGTCATAAAAGCGGGTAAGGAACCAGACTCAAGGGCTTCTTGATACTGTGTTGCCAAGCGTTCATGCGAGCTATGAACCCACTTTATCCAAAAGTTGTGCAATCCATCCGGCCCAGGACTTTTCCAGTTCGGGGCCGTACGCATTGCATAACTAACGTCTTCGGAGTCTATGGTAATAGACTCCATGGGTTCGATGATACTGCATTCACGCTCGACGACACGGATCCAGTCGCCCTCCGAATGTTCGACGGGCACCGACCATATGTCACGCCAAAATTTATTCATGGTGTGAGCATCTGGCAGTTGTCCGTCGCTCAAACGTTGTCCAGTTCCCTCCCACTCTCGGTACACCTTCCTTTGGTCACTTTGGAAGATGCGATTTTGCCAGTATCTATTTACACGCTCTCTATAACGACGGATACGGCTTGCCCATGCATATACTTTCTGTTTCAGAAAGTCAATACGTTCCGTGACATTGGCTAAGTATTGCTGGGGACGAATACCGGTTCCAGAAAATGCCTGAGTCACGAACCGCATGACCCGGGGACGACTATTTCCCCGGCTGAAAGAGATAAGCTTTGCAATGAGAGTCCTAAATGTGCCGATACGTCGCTCGATTCTTCCCTGCCATACGGGAACACCGTCCGGTCGTGGTGCACGGTTAACTTCGGGGAATTTAACGCGTGCAACACGACAGGCGGCAATGGCTCCACAGTAAAGAATCGAGTGAGTATCAAGCAAATCACTGCTAGTCCGTAAGTACGGCTCTAGCAATGCATTCAGGGCTCCCATCAACGCCAGATTTCGTTTATGCATTGGCAAGCGTGGTAGCCGCGGTCTAGAATTAGGTATAAACCTATACTGCGAGATCACATCTTCCGAAGTACTCCTCAATTGCTCGCTTACCTGGATAGATGTATCACTCGTATCATTTCCCACGTCGGGTGCGGGCGTCGCTAACGTCACACTTGTAGCAACCGTTAGTGTCACAGGTGACGATGCTCTCGTTGACACTGGATCTGTACGAGTAGATAATATTTCCAGGCGTAGTCGATCAAGCACAGATTGATCCAACAACTTACATCGTTGGATAGCCCGCACTTGATCCGATAGTCGTTGGACGGCAACGGTCATTGTTGGTTCAAGAGCCTGAAACAAAGGAAGCATCCTTGAACGGTACGCAGTCAGGTTGGTTTCCCCATCTGTAGCCTCATAATATGCCCGCATGACGTTTTCATTGATGGATGAAGTCCATCGCATGCGGTGCACAATACCACCGGTAGTGGGGACCCTACTCGAAGCTGGTAGGCTTCGGGGCCCCAAACTGCTCGGCGGCCGGCCTCTCCCTCGCCGGTGTACAGGTGTTGGCGACGTCGGCGGAGAGAAATACTCGTCACTTGAAGAGCTCGACGCCTCAGCGAGCACCTGTGTCAGCGATGTGCGGTCCGGTGCCTGCGAGGCGGAGTTTAGTGACGAGTCCGGGGGTGTTATTTGCGCATTTCTGCTTCTGGCTCTTGTTTGCATCTCAATCACTTCATTTTGAATTTAGCCATAATATTGTTGATATTTTCGTAGGTATTCATATGACATGTGTCAAATCTTCTATGTTAATTTTGTAGACTTTGTTTATTGTTATAAAATATTATAAAATCCTTTATTTATTGAATTTTTGCTTATATTAATTTGGTATCTGAAGTAATTGTATAAATGTAGGCAATAATATGTAAATAAAAATATTAAAATATTTTAAGAATGAAAATGATGTATGAGATGTTCAGAGTTGCCAGTTATATTATTATTATTTCGTTTATTCATTACTATTCTTATTTCATACATTTTTAAATACATTTATAAAAAAAAAACAAATACATTTAAAAATATAAAAAATAGTGACCCACCAGTAGCGGAGTAGGACCCAAACTACCGGCGGTGGAGGCTACAGACTGAGAAACCTCCTAACAATACGGCACGTGTCGAGGATAACAGCCTTCTGAATCTGACTCTTGATCCAGCAATCTAACGAGAGTCTCTTGAGATGGTGATCGAGACTCTTCGCTATTAATCCGTTTGCCGAAACGACCACCGGGACAATGATCGTCGAGTCTACGTCCCACATGGCGGTTATCTCGAAGGACAGATCAAGGTACTTACTAAGTTTGTCCTTCTCTGCCTTCACGAGATTTTCGTCATGCGGGACGGTGATATCGACGAGCACTGCCCGACGCTGGGTCCGATCAACCAACACGATATCGGGCCTATTGGCAACAATAGTCCTGTCCGTGATGATTGATCGGTCCCAGTAGAGCAATGCACGACCATTCTCAAGAACTGGCACTGGTGTGTACTTATAGTACGGTACTTCAAACTCAATAAGGCCATATTGAAGAGCAAGTTGCTGGTGGATGATCCTGGCTACTTGATTGTGCCTATGCAAGTACTCGGTGTTAGCAAGATACGAACAACCGGAAATAATATGGCGAAGTGATTCACCAGGACGGTGGCATGCACGACATATGTCGACCGTACCGTCCTTCATGATGTATTTCCGATAGTTGTTCGTCTTGATAACCTCATCTGCAATTGCACAGGCAAAACCTTCAGTTTCCCCAAAGAGGTCCCCAAAACGCAGCCAGTTCACCGAAGCGAGCAGGTCTACGTCGGGTCCTGTTAAGACCCGGTAGAACCGCCCGTGTAGCTCCTTACTCTTCCATACGTCCCTACGGTCTTCAGTATGTAGGTCTTTGGTTTACGCCAGTTCTCGTTAGCCAAGGAAAGAGGTGTCAGGCCCTTGTCAACCATCACGACATCGCTATGAATGTCACACCCGTTCTGTAGAAAGTAATCTCTCAGACTGCACACTTCACGGTTGTGGAGGTTCTTGGCATTCAAAAAGCCTCGACCCCCCCACTTCCGCGGAATGTACAGTCTCATGACAGAAGATCGTGGGTGTAACATTCGATGCGATGTCAGTTGTTGACGGACTCGCCTATCCAGAGCGTCTAGTTCCGTTTGAGTCCACCTAAGTTTGCCAAAGGAGTATAACAATAAAGGTATCACCCAACCGTTGAAAGCCCGCATTTTGTTACCACCGGACAAAGAACTGTTAAGAACTTTTGTCAGGCGGCCAAAAAAACGTTCTTTCACCGATTTCTTGATATCCTCTACCGCTATACCCGATGACTCTGACATACCTAGGTATTTGTATGTTTCGGTCTCGGAGAGAGATCTGAGAGTTATTATCTCAGAAAGTTGTAAATTCGGTGAATTTACAACCTTCCCCCGTTGTACATGCATAACCGCACACTTATCAACACCGAACTCCATCTTAATGGCATTACTAAAAACTTCCGTAGTTTTTAATAATGTCACTAAATCTTGGTACTTCAGTGTGAAAAGTTTGAGGTCATCCATGTACATCAGGTGAGATAGAACCTCACCCCCTCTACGAAACCGATAGCCTAGCCCTGAATCCTTCAGCAATGTGCTAAGTGGATTCAGTGCTAAACAAAACCACAATGGACTCAAACTGTCGCCCTGGAATATACCACGCTCGATCCTTATCAAGCCTTGCGGGTCAGACGCGTGCCCACCACTACCTGGTTGACGAAGGACTGTGGTCCACTGTCCCATACACGAGACTAAGAAGGATTTAAGAGTCGGATTAATTTTATACAACTCTAAAATCCTCCTCAGCCATGAATGAGGCACCGAATCATAGGCCTTCTTGTAGTCAATCCAGGCAGTAGAGAGGGCGCCCCTACTCCGCTTGACTTGTTGGCTAATGGCCATATCAATGAGGAGTAGCTCCTTAGTACCACGAGACCCAGCCCTACATCCATTCTGAGCGTTATCTAAGATATTATTAGATACTATGTGCGAGTTTATTTTACTTCTCAGAATAGATGTAAGGAGCTTGTAGATGGTAGGTAAGCAAGTGATGGGTCTATAGTTTTTAGGTTCCGTGGTACTACCTGATTTATGGAGCAGGAAGGTGATGCCAGTGGTCATAAAAGCGGGTAAGGAACCAGACTCAAGGGCTTCTTGATACTGTGTTGCCAAGCGTTCATGCGAGCTCTGAACCCACTTTATCCAAAAGTTGTGCAATCCATCCGGCCCAGGACTTTTCCAGTTCGGGGCCGTACGCATTGCACAACTAACGTCTTCGGAGTCTATGGTAATAGATTCCATGGGTTCGATGATACTGCATTCACGCTCGACGACACGGATCCAGTCGCCCTCCGAATGTTCGACGGGCACCGACCATATGTCACGCCAAAATTTATTCATGGTGTGAGCATCTGGCAGTTGTCCGTCGCTCAAACGTTGTCCAGTTCCCTCCCACTCTCGGTACACCTTCCTTTGGTCACTTTGGAAGATGCGATTCTGCCAGTATCTATTTACACGCTCTCTATAACGACGGATACGGCTTGCCCATGCATATACTTTCTGTTTCAGAAAGTCAATACGTTCCGTGACATTGGCTAAGTATTGCTGGGGACGAATACCGGTTCCAGATTATTATTATTATTTCGTTTATTCAATAACATTCTTGTTTTATACATTTTTAAATAGATTTATAAAAAACACAAATACATTTAAAAATATAAAAAATAGTGTCCCACCAGTAGCGGAGTAGGACCCAAACTACCGGCGGTGGAGGCTACAGACTGAGAAACCTCCTAACAATACGGCACGTGTCGAGGATAACAGCCTTCTGAATCTGACTCTTGATCCAACAATCTAACGAGAGTCTCTTGAGGTGTTGATCGAAACTCTTAGCTATTAGTCCGTTTGCCGAAACGACCATCGGGACAATGATCGTCGAGTCTACGTTCCACATGGCGGTTATCTCGAAGGACAGATCAAGGTACTTACTAAGTTTGTCCTTCTCTGCCTTAACAAGATTCTCGTCATGCGGGACGGCGACATCGACGAGCACTGCATGACGCTGGGTCCGATCAACCAACACGATATCGGGCCTATTGGCAACAATAGTCCTGTCCGTGATGATTGATCGGTCCCAGTAGAGCAATGCACGACCATTCTCAAGAACTGGCACTGGTGTGTACTTATAGTACGGTACTTCAGACTCAATAAGGTCATATTGAAGAGCAAGTTGCTGGTGGATGATCCTGGCTACTTGATTGTGTGTAAAACCCTCTTACTATTACTTGACCAACGCGTAATCTGAAAGCCACCACTTTTATGAATAAGTGTTATATCATTGACCAACTTTATGGCTTCAAGTTCTGTATCGCATGAATGTAAACAATCATCCATATAATGATTATTTACTATGGCCTCTACAGCCTCGGGATACAAATCCTGATATTTTAATGCATTTTTATTTCTTATATATTGAGCAATAAAAGGAGAACAAGTAGCGCCAAAAATAAGACTCTGCATAACACAAACTTTCAAAGGTAAATCTATAGCTTCTTGCCATAAAAATCTTAAAACATTTTGATCTTCAGACCTAATTTTAATTCGAAGAAACATATCTTTAATGTCCCCAATTAAAACAACTTTATGTTCACGAAATCGTAACATTATGCTTAACAATGAGCTATACAAATCAGGACCTGTAAGTAAATAGTCATTGAGGCTCACCCTTTGTACCTTCCCTGCACCATCAAATACTAATCTCAGCTTACCAGGTTTGTTAGGGTTTTGTACACCAAAGTGTGATAGATACCAGTTGCGATCAGTTGACCGCTCATGTGCTTGTAGTTCTCGTGCATAGCCTTGCTGAAAAAGCTTGTCCATCTCCACTTTATACCTGTCTGCATACTGCTTATCTGCCTGAATTTTTTTCAATAAACCTTGTAATCTCGACCGTGCATAACTGTAACTGTCCGGCATAGTAAAAATATCTTTAACAAATGGTAAGCCAACCTCCCATTGATCACCTATTAAACGTGCTGTTTCATCTAAAATACGTACAGCTCTCATTTGTGCCGTATTCTCACGGCGAATTGATGAAATTCCAATGGAGTCCAACTCGAATAATGTTTTTAATAAATTATTTAGTTGCTCGGCGTCACTTACCTGGGCATCGGAGTGAGCGACATGCAATATACTACCAGTTGTATAGGAGTGAGTGCGACCATAACAGCCATGAATGGACCAGCCCAATCTGCACCGTGTGGCATATGGCTCATGTTTATTCCCATTGTGTAATATTTCTAGAGGAGCTAAAAGATAAAATTATCTTCCCCTATTAATAAGCGAGGCACTACACATTCTTTACAAACAAAGTCTTTGACTTTACATAAATGTTTACAATTTATACTGTTTATAAATGACAATTCCTGCATAGGTAATTTCAATCTGTCAACTTGACGTAAACAAATGTCATAATAAATTTTATCTTTACCACAGATCTTAGTAGATGGTCGAGGTGTCGCAAAGAGGGTCCCATACAAAAATGAAGTCAAAATTTTCTAAGTCCCGGATTGCTTAAAAAGTGTATATTAGGATTTTTTTTTAAAATCTTTTTTTTTTAATATTTTTTTTTAATTTTTTTTTTTTTAGTTTTTTTTTTTAAAGATTTAAAACTTATTTGGTCTAATATGAACGATTAACAGATAGGTCGACGGAGCCCCGCTTCGCGGGGCTCCTATTTCTGGGTGGTTCAAACAAAATAAAAAAAACCTGGAGTCGGGGTGTTAACCATAATGATTTTCCAAGGTCATCCTCAACGACACCCGCACCTCCCCCAATAGGTCGACAAAAATACAAGTCCGTGCCCTATACAAAAATCAGTCGGAAATTCGGCTATGTCCGGGACCCTCTTTGCGACACTAGGTGAAGTCGTGAAAATTTTACAAGTCTCTGCTTCATACAAAAATCATTCGAAATTTTTCTAAGTCCGGGACCCTCTTTGCGACACCCTAACCCTTAAGAGACTTAAACCCTAATTGTGACACTAAATCTTTATCTATCGTAGATATTGAAGCACCATCATCTAATAATGCATAAGTGGTTACATTACCCAGAGGTCCCTGTAAATGCACCTTCACAACTTTCAGAGCAACTTTCTCAATGGAGTCGGATGTTGTGAGCTCTGACACGCTACTGCTTGCTTGCTGTTGATGCTCTGAGGTCTCTGTTGCAACATGAGCCACCGTCGATGTTTCATTCACTTGGCTGATCTGTGGCTGCTCTGACTGTTCCGTTTGTGTGGCAGTGGGTTTGTTATAATGCAACAACTTGTGGTGTGGGAGTTTGCAATTATCTATGTCACACACTGGTGCTGGACAAATATTGTTATCATGTTTGTTTTGTAAACAGCAAAAACATAAAGAGTTTTACATACCGCCAGCGGTCCTTTCTCATTGCTCTTCGAAACACACGGCAATCAGGCAGTGTGTGTGTAGACTTCTTGCAAAAATTACACAACTGCACATTGTCTTTCATTGTAGTAATCAGAACAGGTTTGTTGTTGTAACGTTGTGTCTGATGATAGGATTTCTCATGTGAACCCTTTTTAACTAACTTTTCAGTTTCTATCTTCGGTACTGTAATGCCTACTAGTGCCATAGTGTCAGCTTCTTGCTTCAGGAAAGCTGCCATCAACTTGAGCTTTGGTGTGTCAATGTGAATGTTTTGGTATGCATAGTCCATCCATCGGCTCAGCAAAACAGTTGAAAACTTCGATGTGATGGCAGAAACTAGCTCAGGGCTTCGCAAATAGTCCTGTTGATCAGTAGCAAGCAAAGCAGCAACACAGTTTATCTTTATTGAAAAGTTAATTAGTTCTTGTTGGTAATCGGTCGGCAGTGGTGATAACTGCTTGATTTGTGAGGTTAGATATTGCACCACAATCTCAGACCGACCAAATCTAAGTTCTAGAGCATCCAAGACATGCTGTGGAGGTGAATTACCTATCAGTAGGTCGGTCACTGCCTCCCTAGCTTCACCCCTCAAGGCCTTCCGCAGTCTCCACAAATTTTCTGTATCTGTAAACTTGCATACCTTGGTAGATTCTTGGTAGGCGATCTTGAAGTGTAGCCATTCAATGCAATCACCACTGAATAATGGGAGCTCCCGCGGTGTTGACATTCTTGTTAAGAGATGATTTTCAGAGACACTGAAGACGTCATCATCTTTTGTAATGTTTGAGCCAACTGTAGCACATGGTCGACAGGTTGTCCGGGTATAGGTGCATGGCATTCATTTGTAGCCAGCGGTTCCGGGACCGTCGTGGTACCTATGTGGCTCTTGTTCAACCACTCTTCAACTGTTTCACGTGGTTCCTTTTCATATTGTGAACATAACGACTGTTCTTCGTCATCAATAAAGGCTAAATTGGCTTCCAGCTGTTTATCAATCAATTCCATCTGTATTTTCGCCTTTGCCTGCGCGGCTTCAAGTTCAAGCTGCACGCGTCGAGCTCGTGACGAAGATGTGTTCTTTGATGAAAATGATGGTGGAGATCGAGGATTCTCCTTTTTTGTATTTTGCACATGCAAACTTTGTGCATCACGAGCTGGGTATTGTACTGCTGAGTGTTCGCCAAGCACATACTCAGACGCGCATTCCAATCTATCGGACATTTTAATGTGATCTTTTACTTTTTTACCTGGCATGACTGGCGGAGTGTTGAACATGTCCACGGTCACTGATTTTAGATTTGGGTCGAAGGATCAGAAAGATTATAGCCGATGGAAAATAAAAGAACTTTGTAGTTGAAATTGCGCTTGTGCGAAACTCGAGAGCAGTGTTCGATGCCATTACCAAAGAGCGTAGTTATGACCAATCAAAAAGGCCTGTAACTTTTTAAGTATAATGTTGCCACATAATTGCTGACATGGAACCGAGCTGAGAGTTCGCCTTGCACTTTTAATAATAAAAAACATGTTGCGTATACTATGTACAATATTCTTATATATTAAATGACATAAGTAGTCAAAAAAAAAGGTTATACAAAATTTAATTTTGATAATTATAAATTAATATGGTTGCATCGCCCTACACTGCCATTTTTTATTTCGTAAACTTGGGCGCACCAAAACCTCTTTCTTTTAAATTTTTTTTATTGTAATAAAAATTACAACTGCGGTGGCAGTGCTGATGATTTCTTTATTCATTGTAACTAAAAATATGTACTTCACTAGCGTTCTACATGACTGTCGCAACCGGAATTATGCTTGGCTGCTATGCGCAGCTTATGCCGGCGGCTTGTATTGCGGGCGGTTTAGCCTCTCGGCATAAACGCGGCGGCACTACCGCCGGCACTGTGTGTAGCAGCCTTAAGACTCGCAAATGTTCGTTTCTAATCAATGATTTTTAAGTTATGGTTTTTTTTGTTTCCCTAAGACAAGATATCAGTTTTTGTTTGTTTAAATATAATATCACAATCACATTAATATTATTTTTTTCAATCAATATTTACAAGACAATATTCCACACGACTTTACAAATAGTCGGCATTGCGGTTCTTCAAACGAAGTCATTTTATCGTGTTGGCTTTTTAAGTCTAAACATATTTAGACTTAAAAAGCCAACACGATGATTTCCACACACGGGAATGATGGGGAACTTTGAAATTTTATTTATAATTATGTTCTGAACAATTTTACTGATTTTCAGCTTGCTGGGACTTTATGCACCTTCGAATGTCTAAATTGACCGGACTACTAGTCGCCGTGACTGCCGCTAGACGCCGTGTCTCGCGCCGCCGCCGAACTGATTCATGTATTTATTTCAGTCACACGCCGCGCCGCCAGTAGCCCGTGCGATTCGCTCGGTACATTTCGCCGGTCGCCGCTCCACGTGGCTTGATAAGTACATTTCTATTAATTTATTCACAACACAATAATCAAATCAATCAAATTATGAATAATCTGTGATAGATATTTTTTTTAATAACTCTAAGTTTAGAATATTATAAAGACTTAGAATATTAACCAATAAGGAATGATTGTTTTATATAATAGGGAATTAAAACATAAATAAAAAAGTGTAGGTAGTAATTAATAATAGTAATAAATAATAATAATATGTTGATCGGTACAAAAAAAAGAATTATTGTAAATATTACACTGATTAATCTGTGATAGATATGTTTCAAAAATAAGGAATTATTATAAATTATAAACAAAATTTATTTATAGTAAGAATTAGAATATACCTAATTATATACTAAAAATATTTAGATCATTCTACTAACTATATACTAATAATAAATACTTTTATTTACAATAAGAATTATAAGTAAACTGATTAATCTGTAATAGCTATGTTTAGAAAGTAACTATATAAGTTACAGAGTACCTGTAAGTTCAGAATATTATAAAACCTCAATTATTATTAATATGTATTGATTAATCTGTAAAAGATATATTTGATATCTGTGATCTGTATGAAAAAAAAAACTATATTAGTAACATAATTATTTTATTACCAGTAAATTTAGAATATGATCAAACGTCAATTATTGTGAATATTATACTCATTTGTGATACTAAAATAAAAAATGCGATTAGAATGTTCGGGATATTTACCATGTAACATTATATTATCGAGTCTCCGATATTTCGGCGCTGTTGCAAGCGCCATGATCCCGAACATTCTAATCGTAATGTTAATGGCCATGATAGTTTAAATAAAACTAGGTATGCAATGCATGCTACTAATTGCAAATGTTGAGCGGAGCAAATTTTCTTAATTTTTTTTATGCTCTAATATCATGATTTCAGAGATATGCTCTCCCGGGTATGATGTCGACCAGCATGCCAAATTTGATCAAAATCGGTCGAGCCGTTTCGGAGGAGTTGGCACACAAACGATTTACACTTGTCGTCTAAGATACGCTACGCTTCGCTCCGCTCAATAAAAATTATTGAATTTAGTTATAAATTGTGTTCTTATTTCTTATTCTTATTCTATGATAGTAATATCAGAAAATAACTACATTATACATAATATAAGTAATATATCGATACCTTGCGGCTTAAAGGGCGTAACCACCATTTTGGCCCAAATTACTGTTGAATGCCATCTTACTTAGTTTTTTCGCCGCTATCGAACTATATATTTAGTTTTCTCAAATTCTGAAAACGGTGGTGAATACGACCTCAAATTTTAAGGCTAGTGATGCAGATTTTTTGTATTTTTTGGAAGTAAAAGCAATCATTATTAGGCGTCATCAAAGTATTGGTCGTAAGCAACACTTGCAAATAAAATTTTAAAAACAATTTATGGATATTAAACTTACGAAGGAGTTATGCCCCAAGGTATTTTATGTTTTGAAATTGATTGACTGTTACGCCCCAGTCAGTGTGATTTGATAAAATTATAATGACTCTTACTACCATGATTCTTTTCTATTTGAAACTAAGTTATTATGTTACGCCCCATAATAGTAATCCTGCGACTATAACGCATAGAGTGAAATGGAATAACGAGCGAGATAGCAATAAAGCAATGCGGGTAGCGGGGGTTACGCCCACGTGACCCGTTTTGACAAGTGTATGCAGGCGCTGGCGGCGGTCAGTGCAGTGGCGATCAGTTTCAAGCAAAAATTGTACGAAGTGCATCAATTATCTAATACCTAGGTGTTTCTTTACTTTGAAAAGATTTATTGAAATACAAATTACAAAGTGCTGTTGTAATCAAATAGTGGTGTGTTATTGTCAAATATGAGCAGTGAAAAGAAACCAAACAAACTGGACGCTTTGTCAAAACGGCGCTGGCAAGTAGCTTTATTGGATGAAAGTAAAAACAAAATGATGTTTTTAATGTTTATCAATTTTTCATTATATTCTCAAATAATAAAATAAAATAAAATAAAATAACGTTTATTATCTTTGAAATTTTCAGAAAATTATTTAGATTCGTCAGAAGTTGGTGTGACTCTACCGAGGGTTCCAAAATGCAACGAGACTGAGAAGAGCCCTCAAGAAACTCAGCTCGGCTTTTTTCAAAATATTTCATCTTAAATCTAATACAGAGTTATTTAGAAAGGAGCAATTCGTTACTTTGTTACAACCAGGCCGCCTTGTCATCTAAGAAATCATTAATACTATAATAAGCTTTATGGCACAATTTACTTTTTATTAGTTTTTTAAATTTATTGACAGATAAATTTGCTATTTCGGTTGGCAATGTATTGTACATTCGAATAAAGTTCCCCGCAAAAGAATTACTCACTTTATGAAGCCTAAATTTAGGAACAGCCAGTTTATCCTTATTTCTTAAGTTTAGATTATGATTATCACTATTTTTCACAAACTTACTTTTGTTCTTGTGGGTATACAATAAAATTTCATAAATATACTGTGAATACACTGTAAGGATGTTAATATGCTTAAACTTATCTCTTAATGACTCCCGAGACCCCATTCTATAGATAGTCCGGATAGCCCTCTTCTGCAACACAAAGATGCATTCAATATCGGCAGCGTTACCCCACAGTAGTATGCCATATGTCATGATACTGTGGAAGTAGCTGAAGTAGACAAGACGCGCCGTTTTAATGTCTGTAAGTTGTCGGATCTTTTTGACAGCATAGGCTGCTGAACTAAGCCTGGCCGAAATTTTCCCGATATGAGGCCCCCATTGCAATTTGGAGTCTAACGTTATGCCCAGAAAGACAGTGTCATCGACCAATTCTATTATATCATCCCTAACCTTAACACTGGTTTTAACAAGTCTTACATTAGGTAAGGTGAATCTTACACATTTAGTTTTATTTTCATTTAATAATAAATTATTAGCACAAAACCAGTGGACTATCCTAGAGAGGGCAATGTTTACATCGTCAAGTTCGCGCTGTCCACGTTTAACTTTAAATATTAAAGAAGTGTCATCAGCAAACAAAACTACCTCGTGGTCGTCTCTTATGAGGTGAGGGAGATCATTAATATATACTAGAAAAAGAAAAGGTCCCAAAATTGAACCCTGCGGTACCCCCATTGCTACAGGAGAACCAGGTGACTGTTTACCATTGATCACTACTTTCTGGACCCTATCACTTAAGTAAGAATTGACGAAGTTCAAGGCTGTCCCCCGGATTCCGTAATGATCAAGTTTCTTAATTAAAGTCTGGTGCTGAACGCAATCGAAGGCCTTAGATAAGTCACAGAATACACCATAAGCATCATATGACTCATCCCAGGCCCTGTATATACACTCTAATAATTTAATTCCGGCATCAGTGGTGGACCGACCACGAGTGAAACCGAATTGTTTTGTATGTTATAGTTTATTGCTCAATCAAATGCAAAATCACTTTAACGTGATTTTGCATTTGATTGAGCATAATTTTTTCAAAAATTTTACTAAATGTAGGTAGTACAGAAATGGGACGGAAATTGGACGGATCTGAAGTACTACCCGATTTAAACAGGGGAATTAATTTATTATATTTCATTAAATCAGGGAACACACCACTATCAACACAATTATTAAATATTATTACTAGTTCAGGAGCAACCATTTCAATAAAAGAATTTACTAAATACACAGAGATGCCCCAGAGGTCAGCTGTTTTCTTGATATTTAAAGATTTAAAAGTTTTTAAGATAGTGTTTATGTTAACTTTACTGAATTTAAATATAACGTTACAACAAGGAACGTTTGCTTTTAACAAAGATTCTGCAATGGGGGTTGAAGAGCCTAGGGTTTTTGTCAAATCTACAGGAATTCGGGAGAAAAAAATTTCCAATTCGTTAGCGACCTCGAAGTCTGATGTAGTTATTTTACCATTTATATTAAGTTTAAAATGATTATCATTTAATTTTTGTTGACCTCTTTCCGCGTTTATAATTTTCCAAGTAGATTTAACTTTGTCCGCACTATTGAGAATTTTATCACTTATATATTTTGATTTAGCTGCTAAACAATCTGCTTTAAACTTTTTTGAATAAGTTTTAACATAATCTAGAAATTCAACTGATCTATTAAGCTGTCTTTCTGAGTATAGTTCATAAAGTTTTTGTCTACTTTTGTGTATACCCTCAGTGGCCCATTCACTGAAAGTAGGACTATCACTAATCATGACCTCCTTAGACTTGAATATGGAGTTGAACTCGTTGTAAAAAGAATCAAAAAATAATTTATACATTACATTTGGATCTATGCCAGTGTCTAAGAATGGAATTTTATTGCAAAGTCCAACCCTCATACGTTCCAAGCGGTCACCAGTTATTGGTCTACATAATATTTTACGTTTTATAACTTTTTCTTTAGTGATTTTAAAAGATGCTATTTGCCCACAATGATCTGAATCTAGCTTTTTTATAATACTTTTACTTTCTGGCAACATATCGCTGTATATATTATCCAGGCAAGTGGCTATTGTATTACAATATCTAGTAGGCTCCAAAAATAAGTTTGTAAGATTGTGTGATTTAAATAAATTTAAAATATTATAACTCATAGGCGTATTAACAAGTAAATCGACATTAAAATCACCACATACTATTAGGTACTTATTAGTTTTTCCAAGTTTACATAGAACTTTGTCAATTAGTTCCTCAAATTCGCAAAAGGGTGAGGTTCCAGGTTTATACACGCATACTACTATGAATTGCTCCATTTCCACGCACGACAGTTCGACTTTACACTCTAGAGAAAGAGACACAATATCTTTCCGTTCTTTAAATTTAAGTTGTTTATTTAATAAAATCAAAGATCCCCCCCGTACTGTGGTCACCCTGCAGAATGCACTACCAACCCGGTGATTACTGAAATTGAACATGAGCTCGTACGACTTACGCATATGTTCTGTAATACAAAAAATATCAATATTGTCTGAATTCATTAACAGTTCCAACTCTAACTCTTTGCCATGTGTTAAACCACCAATATTTTGATGCCCTATGTTGATATAATTTACATTTTTTGATTTGGTTTGATTTGGAGGGCATTTTTTAACATAATTAATATTTGTAACTAAATTTAATTCAATTAATTGACTATGTCTGCTAAAGGGTAATATTGCCTCTGTTGTCGTAGAACTTAATTTAAATTACTTGGAACAGATTCCAAAGTCTTAACACTAAATCTACATTGCTCAATAAAAGCAGTTTTGTCAGCCAAGTTCTTGGCTGAAGTGTAAAAATAATTGAATAGCAAACTTGCTATTTGTCTCTTATAATGCTTTGGTAGAAAATACCTACCTTTGTTTACATAAACAATATGTTTGTTATTGTTAAAGTTACTGTCAGAAGTTGACAAATTGTATTTGTATACAGTTCTCTTAAAAACAGAATTAAAGTCAATTACATGGAATTTATTATTATATTGGCTAGTTAAATTGAGTTGTAAATTTATCTTATATCTAAGAGAATTTTCCACGTCTGGCACATCTTTTATGTGTGGTAATGTAAACATTACTACATGTTCAACATTTAAGTTTTGCATTTTGTCAAAGTATAGGGATAGTTCATTTTTGTTAATTTTACCCCTGTTTGAGCAGAAAATAATTATTTTACTGTTTGAGTCAAAATTATATTCTAATATCTTTTGCATAATTTCATTTAAAGATGCACCTGGATAACAGTTATTAATAATTGAATAACAATTTGAATTAAATTGTTGTATCAGAAAAGAACTAAAATCAGTTCCAATATCATAACTAAATAAAACTAGTTTAGTATATCCAGTATGACTATTACTTTTTACACTGTCACACAATTCATACACTAATGAAGTAGAAGGTGAGCAAGATGTAAGGGAAGCCTGGTTCTCCAATGATTGAGAAGGACTTGTGCAATTGATATTGCATGAGTGGTTATTTATGAAGGTATTAAGGCGCTCAGTATTATAATTAGATGTTTTGAGTACCTTATCTATACTTGATGAACACTTATTAAAGTCTTTTAGAGACCATTCATATTTCTTAGTTACATACTCTAATTCAAATTGCAAATTTTTTATTTGTGACTCTAAGCGTTGTGTGTCAGTGTAATATTTTAAATGACTTTGTTTAAGTTCTAACATAGATAATTTAGCTTGTTCTCTTAATTTTAAACTAGAGTTAACATTTTTACACTTTTTGATCAAGATTCTATGATATTTTAATTGTTTCTTTGATTTTAAAATTAATTTCTTTATTTTTAGGTATTTTTTTAGTTTATTCCTGCTGCAAAAATAAACTGGCTTGTCCAGTTGGTATGAACTGTCATTGGTAAGATCTATAGTAGACAAGTCCAGGTTTGGAACTGTTGCAGAAGGAACAAACTGCGGAGTACCACTCATTAGCTCGTTATAAAGGTTATCCGTTTGTTGGACTACGACTTGCTTGGCAGCTGACTCCAAGTGTAAGATGTGCCCCTGGGCATCCCGTAGCTCCTGTTCCAGCAAGGTAGTCCTCCTCAAGGTCCCTTCATACTCGTCACTGCACTCTTGAAACCTATCTACTATTGATTGAAGGTGGTTCCGCTGCATTACAATTTCATCATAACTAATATGAAGCCTAGCTAGTTCAGATTTTAGTTTTTTACTATCGTCTAAAGCACCTATCAACAAGTTTTCATTTTCTTCTCTTTCTTTTTCTAATTATAAACAGAGCTCTGTTTTAGATTTAAGTTCCTGCAACACCAGCTGAAGTTTGGGCTCCTCCTGCTGGCGGGTTAAGGCTCTACGGCTACGGGTATTCATATTCACGACAAATAAGTGCAATTAAACGCAATTTAGAAAATACAAGTAGGTAGTTCGAGGTTATGTTAGGTACCGGTAAATTAAAATCAAAACTTTTCTGTACTTACGAAAATAGATCGCCTGTTTTCAATGTTGAGTATATGAATAAACACGTATAATAAAATAATTTTATCTATTATAGGAGAAACATTATGTATTTACGTGAAATAACATTGAACAATACGGTCAGCTGATTCGTCACTTTTTAGCTTATTTTTACACTAATATACACAAAATTCTTTGAAATGATTATTTTCGCACTACTATTGTGATGATATTGGAGTTATCTGATGTAATTTGTATTTATTTCACTAATAAATTTATAGGAGCTAAAATTTTACGACTGTTCAATAGTGTTGCCAGACGCAGAAAAACAAAATAATAAAATATAAATACTAGATACTATTTTTATCGATATTTGTTTTTGTTTTGTAGCAGAGAGGCAAGTAGTGTTTAACCAGATGATTATTTTAGGTACCTACACTTATATTTGGTGGTGGATACGCCCCATTTTATTTAATAAAATATTAAGATTGGTGATTACGACCATTAGAAATACAAATATTTTACTAAGTATTACTAGACAGGTGGTCGGAATTCAGCCTACATATACCACACTGGCCAGACGGATTGGTATAGGGTGCAGTGTAGAGTTACGGTGGATACGCCCCAATTATTTTTGTAAAATAATAATAGATTGGTGTTTACGACCATCAAATATAGACATTGTAATAATTATTACTATTACGGTGGTGAAAACACCCCGATATCCTTTACCAAAAAAAATATTGGGTGATTAAGACTGTAAAATTTTGAAGTGTGCTCTTGATATAACTAAGTTAGTACACCCCAGTGGACAGAACACCCCATTTCTTTTCCTAAAATAACATTTATTTAAGCAGTAGACGTCCACAGAATTCTATAATAATTATTTTTAAAAGTAGACCTACCTACTTGATGGGTATGATTTGGAGAAACATATTAAAATAAATCATTGTTGGTCTTTTAAATTTTAAGGAAGTGAATTGTTGTTTCAGACCGTCAACTTCTAAACATAATGAAGAAATTGATGCTGAAAAAGAAAAATCATATAAACGGAAGAAAATAAGCGAGCATAACAAATTGAGGGATGAATGACCTAATTACCACGTCCATTGTTTCTTTCCATCGAGATCATGCTCATTTTGCGAGCCCGCAAAAAGAAAATACAACCACAAGCTGTTCTTCAGGGAAAAAAAATACATATTATTTCGGATGTTAAAATTAAAGGGCCAGAGTTTACTTCTAGTTCGGGTACAAAACAAACAGTTAATCCTTTAATAAAAAACGATACCAATGCACATACAGTTACCACAATAACAGAAGACTCTGTCGCTTATCCCAATACAATTCCACTGGTTACTTCGTCTTCCATGATCGAAAAAGTTTCTACTTTGCCTGAAATATCCACAACACTTTCAAACGCTATCGCTTATCCTATATTCAATACGCGAACTGATGCATCGCCTTCTAAGCTCGAAGAAGACGCCTGAAGAATCATCTTCTAAGCTCGATGATGTTCTTACCGTACCTGAAATATTGAGAAGACCACCTAATGCTAATACTAATGCTAATGCTTATTCTAAGATTAACATACCACCTGCCGCACTGCCTTCCGAGTTCAAAGATGTTCTTGCTGCACCTGATACATCGACGAAGCCAACGGACCCTGAAACTATAAAGACACCTGAAGAATCACTTTCCAAGTTTGATGATGTTCTAACCGTACCTGAAATATCGAGAACACCACCTAATGTAAACGCTAATACCAGCACACCATCTGACTTATCACCTTCCATTATCGAAGCTACGACTAGATCCAGACCATTTATGAAACAGTTGTCTTTGACTATCATGGACGTCCCTACTAAATTCGTAAACACAACAGGTAATAATGCCAGTCACCAAGAAACTACCACGTCCGCTGACACGCCATTTACTTCGACCAATAATATTTCATTTGCTGTCTCAAGAAAAGCAAGATCTGCTGATATATCAGAAGAAACTAAAACTGACAATGACACAATTCCAAAAAAAAAAGAAAACGTATGTGTGCTTCTTCTAAAAAAATGTACTTGGACTTTTTATCCGATGAAAATCAGGATTTTTCAGCCCGAAGTTCCGACTTTTGGTCTTGTGATGAATCGGACTATTCTAACGACGATTAAAAAAAAAGAGACGAAAGAAGCTTAAAAATATTAAATAAACTGTCGAAAATAATAGCGTAGATATCCCAATATCAACAGAAAAGAAAAAAAAAAACGATGCAATAAACGGATTGTTAAAAAAAGATTAAATAGTGAAGGTAAACCTTATGAAAATAGACAGGGTAATATTGTAGAAGAAAAGAGATTGCAGATCAACCCTTGCGTGGAAGGAAAATTTTAATGTTCAAAACGTTGATTTGAAATACCTGAGGGGGGACGTTCGTCTTTGTTCAATTACTTTTACAGTTACAGTACAGAGAACTACCGCAGATGATAAATGAAGGAGAAGACCATAGAGCAGTAAGTCAAAAGTTTTTGCTAGCTACATTAGATATAACCCAAATTTTTTTACGGTATAGGTACAATACTAAATTCTACTAATGACATGGCTAAAAAGACATGAGAATACCTAATGTCTCAGAAAAATATACAGAGCAGGCAAAAGAGTACGTTCATATATACATAAAAAACTACCTGTAATGCCGTCACACTACAGACGAAAAAGAAGCCGTAAACTGTATTTGCCACAAGAATTTAAAAACGTTGCAAATATATATCGCAAGTACATAGAAGATTGTGAATTAAATAAGCAAGAAATAGTTAGTTGTACTATTATAATTTGGGAATTCATTATCCTAAAAAAGACAAGTGTGTTTTGTGCACGAAAGCAGAAAATAATAAAGAAAACATGTGGACGAAGACAAAGAAAAATTGAAAGAGCATCTTGAGGAAAAAAGCGCAATGTATAAACGTTTTGAATTTCATTCCACCACCATCTTTAGAACAAAAGTATTCAGCGAACTCTTCTCTCACTATGTAACGGATCTCTACTCACACGAGTAGATCCGTATGATAAATTTATGTCTGCAACGCTAATTCTTCTTGAAGAAGACCTTCAAATTGGAAACATAAAATAAAGAATAATAAGATTCGATTGTTTTAATTCCCCTTTAAAAAATATCATTCTTAAGGGCCCAGATCGTGAAAATCACCGAAAAGAGTGTTACAATTTTTTAAATTTAACCTATTTACATATGATTAATAACAACGATAATTTGTATATATTAAAATGAAAGACCAAAAATGATGTTAGTGCTAATTTTAACTCTTAAAACCCTGTAGTTGTTATATAATAAACGTCAACAAACGCACAAAATTGAGAAAAAATTCGAAAACCTGCCTTCGTATTTTTCAGATTTAACCCAATAAATCAACACAAATTGATAAAAAGAAACACTTTTTGAATACTGAAAAAGCCAATAAATATAACCATGTACTTTTTTTTGTACCTTTACAAACAAAGACTTCCCCTTTTAAAGCCCTAAAATCTAGATATGTTTTACGTAAATTCTCCATAGAAAAATGTATGCAAATTCAAACGCGTCCCGATAGAACGATCGTCGCAACTAATCGCCAGTGCGCCATAGAATTTCAAAGTGACTCCACGCGTGTCGGATGCTACAGCAAAATTACGTGTTGTGAATTTGTGTTTTTTGTGAAAAACTGTAAGTACAATATTTTTATAACTAATTTACTTTCAGTAAATAGAAAGTACCGATATAATGAAAGTCTGAAAGAAAACCATGATGGAACTAGATATAAATCGTAAGAAATACAAAATTATTTACTTTGTTGCGTAGGTCATTTTATGAACCTTGTAAAGTAGGTATCAATTCAGGCTTGAAACAATCAAAGCCCTGCCCACCTTATTTTCTCGAGATATGAACTGGCGGGGTATATAGTTCTCTGCACGACATACATAGATTTTTCAACATGATAAAGGCAATAGGTATCATAAACGTAATTGGTAATCGAGGGTCTCTTTTCGCAGGATAATTTGCTGAGTGCCATGCCAGCGAAAAGAAAATTTAGTACGCATTATAAAAACGTGAAAGCCAAAAGATCTCGGAATAAAATGTAAGTTCCTCCCTACTTATTTATTTACCTGCCTACTTGACTACGTCTTGTCCTAAATACCTAGAAAAAATTTACTAGATTTGTGTTAGTGTCAAGTAAAAATCCTAGTTTTATTACTTTTATTTGTATGTATGCTTATCATGTCTTAGTAGTAATAATAATATAATCTATTTGCATTTTGAACAGGGTAGGTACATTACAAAGCAAATAGGTACAATGATTTAGATCGCCTGATTCAGACATATACCTACAACAGCATGTAAATATTGATTTGACATGTAATTAGATAGGTACACAATTAGGTATGTCAGTCTAAGAAGAAAAATTACAATGTCCAGTAGGTAATAATTACGTAATTTCAATATCTATATAAGTAATAAAGTCAATTTCTATAGGAACAATTTTCATAATAATAAATTTTATTACATAATATAGTATTAGTTTTCATATATTTATGTATTTCAAAGCAATGAGTTTGCTTACACTATTATTAGTTACAGTATTATTAGTTTTCATGTTCATCATGTCTAAATATGTGGAAGTGGAAGTAGGTATGTTTCCTATCAGAAATTGCACGGGCGCGCGCGCGCCGTGCCTGGCGTAGGGTTGTACAAAAATTACAAAATAAATAAAAAGTGGATATTGATGAATAATATTTCCAGTACTGAAAATGAAGAAAACCTTCAGGCCGAGACTCCGAGCAACACTGCTACGCGCTGTATAGAGGTAAGTTGTTATACGTAATTCTTGTAGACTTGTTACATAAATAAACAAACTAGCTAGTGATGGGCGAAGACAAAATCTCAGTACCTACAGTTTTTTTTTGCAATATTTGTTATTTTCATTGTGAGACAAACACATACTTCTCAATTACTTTCTCAAAAGAAAATTCACGTTCAAATCTCGTATTTTACCAAAATCAAGAATTTTTTTGTAAAATATTATCTTTTACGCGACTGGTGTACGTATGTATGTATGTATACTAAGTAATATATCTTTGTGGCATGATAAGTTCAAAATTATTGAACCGATTTTAATGTTTTTAGTATCATTAGAATTGTCTTCTAAGCCCGAGTGACATAGAATAAGTGACGCCATAAAAAACCAATACGTATAGCGTAAAGGAAATTTATAATTTCTGTTCATCACGAACATAATATTGTATGAATTCTTTTGCACTTTTATATTTGTCTTCGTCAGTTATGAATATAAATAAATAAACAATAAAAATGTTAAAACCCGACAGATTAAAAAATGAAAATGTGTAATAAAAATAAATAACAACACCATTGTAATATAGCGTATTTAGCAGTCGAGGCCTATTTCTAAAGAAATATTTAGCTAGTCAGGAATATCTTCGAGCCTGTGAGGATTTCAATGGGTCTCAACTGTTGAATTCGATTTATTACATTAGTGTTCTTATTTATTAACATAATTCAAGACCGTAGACTTGTTTTCTTTTTACCTTTTGAGTTTTTATGCATATAGTCGGATTTATTAAATTTATGACGTGATAACGTCTTATAAATCGATGAACACCGGCAACACGCACAAAAAAGTGTCACATTATGTCACGCTAGGGTCAAGCGAGAGCGCAGTACAAGCGATGGAGAATAATATTATGACAAATAAAATAAATCTAACTACTTTGCAATATTCCGCCACATGCAAATTACCCAACTCTCGTATTTATTCATGCACAAATCCGCCCTCCAATCCCACTTAGGCCGAAAGAATAGAGAAATAATTTTGAAAATAGAATAAATATGAGAGTTGTGTTATCGTGCAAAAAATAATAAAAAACCTCGACACGTGTTTTGCCCCCAACCAGGGGCATCATCAGGAGATGTCGATGGCTCGGCGCACGGCGACCGAATTCGGTCGCCGTGCGCCGAGCCATCGACATCTAAGTGGGCCTAAGTGGGATTGGAGGGCGGATTTGTGCATGAATAAATACGAGAGTTGGGTAATTTGCATGTGGCGGAATATTGCAAAGTAGTTAGATTTATTTTATTTACCTATGGACTTTCGAAAAGTAACGCCTGATAGTATTAACTTTAATATTATGACGTTATCCGATAAAATTATCGTCCTAAACCGACTTTACAAGCAACCAGTTTTTTATTATGTTTATTTATTCACTTTCATAATTGACGAAGACTGATAAAAACGTTTAAGATTTTGATCTAGTGTTCTGTGTTTCAAAGATGTATTCTAAGGGAGTTCTTAGCTATGTTTGAAGAAATTTGGCCCATACCTTTTGAATTATTTTTTATAATAAAAATCAAGCCATTATCTTTCTTTACAGGAACTAGTTATTGACAACCGTCAAGAGGGAAAGGTGGATGAAGTGGAAGTTGGGCGTAGAGTAGTGGATATTTCTTTTTTTTTTAAAGCTCTTCAGGCCATAGGGGACCACGGTCCAATGGATTGTAAGTTAAGTTACCTCAGTATAATAGGTGAAGTAAAAGTTGGTCTGGACTCAAAACTCATCATAAAATGTAGTATGTGTAATATGAAATTTACTGTGTGTTTGGTTGAAAAGAAAGAAGATAGCATGGAAGTGAATCATCAAATTGTGTCTGGTATCATATCATCTGGTGGGAGCTACTCTCAGTTAAAAACATTAAGTGCCGCAGTAGCCCTACCAATCATGTCACCTTCATTGTACAATGAAATTAATAATACAGTTTGCGATTGGTGGGAAAAGACAGCAGCACATTCCATGGCAGAAGCTGTCAAGGAAGAAGCGGAGTACGCAGTGTCTATAGGTAGTGTTGATAAAAATGGTACACCATTAATATCTGTTGCTGTTGACGGTTGTTGGAGCAAGAGATCTTATGGTAAGAATTTTTCCGCCTTATCCGGCGCAGCTGCGATAATTGGCATTAAAACTAATAAAGTATTGTTTTTTGGAGTTAAAAATAAATACTGCGTAGTCTGTGCACGAGCCGCAAAGAACAACAGTCAGCCCCCGGAACACCATTGTTTCAAGAATTATTCAGGATCATCTACCGGGATGGAATCGACCATAATAGTTGAGGGGTTTAAACGTTCCTTTGTTGATCACGGTGTAATTTATAATAAATTTGTAGCAGACGGCGATTCCAGTACTTATAAAAAAATATTAGATTCGCGTCCGTACGATAATTTAATAGTAGAGAAAATTGAATGCAAAAATCATCTTTTACGAAACTACTGCAATAGCTTGGAGAAATTGTCGAAAGACACTAAGTATCCTTGCGAGTTGCGGAAATTCCTAAAAGAAAGGTATTTGCGTTTAAGAACGGGTGTAAAATGCGCGATTAAATATTGGGGGGATCAAAATCAGTCACTCGAAGAAAAAATAAAAAATCTTAGTGAAGATATTCTAAATGGTCCACAACACGTATTTGGTAATCACCAACATTGCAAGGAGTATTTTTGTAGACCTGACACTCGTCGAATAGAACCTGTTGGGTTACTTCCAGCAATTGTTGGATGCGGATTAATGGACGCGGTAGAAATTTTAAGTAAAAGACTGTCATATCATTCTAGAAGTTTAATTCATAATTGCACAAGTAATATAGTTGAAAGTTTTAACGGAGTAATTGCCAAATTAGTTGGGGGTAAGCGTGTAAATTATTCTTCCCGTGGTTCTTATGCGGGCCGATGCGCAGCTGCTGTTGTGTCTTTTAATACGGGATCGATTCATAGTAAAACTCATGAAGTCATATTTAAATCTAGTCCTAATCCTTTGATCGCGAAAGTGGAAAATAGTAATCGTAGAAACCGTTTAATTGCTAAACCTAAATTAAGATTGAAAAAAAGCCACAGCGCTGTATCGAAAGACGCTCACTATGGACCAAACTGCGAAAAACCTGATCTGAGTCCAGAATTATATGAGAAAGCCAAGTCATCTTTTTTAGTTGATTTAAAGTTGTCTTGTGCTGAAAGAGAGGAGCTTAAAAGGTCGACCCATTTGCAAAGAAGTAGTGCTGAGTGGATGAGTACAAGGAGAAAATTACTAACCTCATCATCGTTCGGGGAAGTTTGTAAAAAACGAGAGAGCACAAGTTGTGCTGCTCTTGTTTGTAAAATCGTTTATGGTAGTAATATCTCCAGTTTGCCTGCTGTACGGTACGGTATCGAAAACGAAGAAACTGCAATTAGACAGTTAGAAATTCAAGAGAATATTAGTATACAAGGTTGCGGTTTGTTCGTCGACGATCAATATGAATTTCTTGGTACTACACCAGATGGCATTTATGCAAACGGTTTAATTGAAATTAAGTGCCCACATTCTTTAGCTGGCATGACTCTTGATGAAGCAATGGCCAAACATACCTTTTGGGTTAAGGACAAGGCTTCCAAGGGTTATGTCATAAATAAAAATCATTACTGGTATTTCCAAATTCAGGGACAGTTACATATAACTAAAAGAAACGTTTGCATGCTTGGCATCTGGTTTGGTGCTACTGTACCTATGAAAGTTTATATTATAGAAAAGGACGACAAATTTTGGAAGGAGAAAATGGAGATGAAATTAGTTAGATTTTATTACGATTGCCTCCTTCCAGAATTAGTTGATCCTCGGCAGTCACGAAGCATGCCTATTCGTGACCCGCCCAATGTCATAGAGGCTATGAAAGAGAGGAAAGAAAGAGCTTTACGTGTTTTGAAAGAGAAGAACGTCTAATGATTTTGAAAAAGACTGAGGTAACTTAACTACCCAGCCGGTCGATTCACGTAAACACGCCAGTTCAAAAGTCGTTTTAACTTAGAAACTTAGAAATCGCCTTTTGGTTTTCTGTTTTTAACGCACTTACTTATCTAGTCTTGGATTGTCATAAATCTTCCAATAGCTCAATTTCTATACAATTCCTATACGATTTTGAAGAGTTACCTGGTGTAAACCCAAGGTCCGATCCTAATGAAATTAAAATGTGACCACACGGGATCACCAGCTTTCAAATAAAAAAAAAAATCATCAAAATCGGTTCAAAAAATACAGCGAATTGAGAATCTTCTTCTTTTTTTAAGTCGGTTAAAAAGTGTGCGAAGTGACATTTTTAAGTCACTACGCTACGGTTTTTATTACGTGAATCGGGCAGCTGGTAACATTTTCATTCTGATAGGTTTTGCAATAGCAATTGATTTTATCATCAAATTAGTAGAAATCAGAATTTGATCAGTAATCATTAAAATGAAAAAAACATTAGAAACTCTTAAACTCATATTTTGTTATTGTTTACTTTCGTTTAATTAAGTATATGAATAATTTATAAATTTCATGTTTGTTTATAACTAATTTTTGTACAACCCTAGCACGCTTTTTAGGTGGCGACTCATATTTTGTTATTGTTTACTTACTTTTAATTATATGAACCATTTTTATACTTGTGTTTCATTTATTGACAATTTTTTGTACAACCCTAGAAGATTTTTTAGATTGCGAGGTGATCGTAAGCAAAAAGTATTTGAGTTTACTCAATAGGCACATTTCCTTGCGTAGATATAAACACTAGCGAGGAAAGGCGTGATGTTATTTCGACCGTACTTCCTACTGAATTTGCAATTATTTTATTGAATGAAAATTTTACGAAATAAGAATAAACTTTGGTAGTAAAATTACAAATAAATACATAGGTACTCGTAGTTGGAATTTTAGGTAAGTAGAATACAAAAAGGTCAGTCCGGACCTGCTCTTGATTGTTTATTATAAATAGAAAATCATAAAAATTGTGTCTCAAACTACTCTTATTTATTTATCTAGTAATTAGGATCATTTTATAACGAAAACTACTCTTGGAATATTTTACAAATAGGCAGTCGTTTATTTCCAATAATTCAACATTTTTGTTATGCTGTAAATATTCAACTTCAATAACAATAACTCAACGTGGAACGTTTGTCGCAAAACATTTTCAAAATCGCGCTCTCTGGGTCATTCACCCGCCCGTCGGATGATTCGGGCAACAATAGCGCTGCTGTCGCTCAAAATCGACTTTATCCGTGCGCGGTCTGGGCCCTTAATTGAATACATCTCATTTTGATATGATAAAAATTATTTATAACTGCCATCTGCTGGCAATTAACAATTACATTTAAAATCAATGTCGGATACACTATATTCTCTAAGCAAATAGTACTTAGTTCATCCTATTATCACTAGATGGCGCTAATTATAAATTTTAAATGAATAAATTTATTAAATTTTAATAATTTACTTATTTTCAGCATGTCTAGTTATTAAACGTAAGTATAAGTAAGACACAGTACCTTAGGGGTGATTGGTTCATTAGTTGTCACTTTATAGCCAATGTAGAAGTAGAATAGGTAAATCTGGAAATACATATATATTATTTTAGGAAGGGAATTAAGGTTTATGTTGGATTTCAAATTATTGATAGATTGGCAATAATTGATGTTAGAATATTGATTGTGCCAGTACCTACGACTACCATTCAAAATATAACATTAAAATTCCAATTAATAATAAAGTTATGATCAAAAATATGAAAGTATTGAATAGAAAAGACAGTCAATTTAGTCAAACTTAGACCCTTTTTTTTTTTTTTTTTTTTAATCCGCGGCCAAGGCCGCGGCCGCTCTAACGTCCGTTGCCGGGCGTCTCTGGTTACTAGCAGAGGGTATGTCCAGTGGCGCCCGGCAAACTTAGACCCTAGGTATAATTTTGAATACAAGTTATGATTGATGTATGTATCTATTAAATAAGTAAATATATACTATGTATTATGTAAATTCAATTAGAATGCCAAGTACCAATTAAGTTATGTAGTAGAAACATTGAATCCCAAACATTCAAAATTCAGGATAAGTAAGCTATAAAAATATCTTAAAATTTCACATTTAACCAAAAGAATATGCTAAAAATGAGATAAATTCTACTCCTATAAGTTCATGAGGTATCACTGTTAGTTATAAACATGAGTTTGCTTAAGAATTGATAAATTCACATTATACTTAAAAATATTGGTCCAGTAACTTAGTGAAAATTCAATCTGTTAAAACTATGCTAATGCCTGTAATTATTATGAAATACTAACATATCTGAGGAATGTAGACTACATATAAAGTAGAATATAGCAGGGAAGTAGGAAATATTAGGAGTTTAGTGGTAGAAAATAAAGATTAATTTACCAAAATTTTAACAATTCATTACAATTGTTTCTTCAAATTTGAGGTGTCCCATGATGAAGAGTGACAAGTTCTTATAAGTAGAATCTATGTAGATATCAGAATAATAGGTAGAAGCCAGATAAACATTAATTTAGATAGAAAATTTAGATTACCAAAATTAATAACTTCAATACAGATTAAAATGTTACAATTTTGTATTGTTAGAATACATCATAGAGCCTAATATTCTTAAAAGTGGTTGAAATACATATCAGTTAGGTTTATATCAAGTTATTATTGCTAGAAATAATATACATGTATGAATGAAATTTCTTGGCACTAAATTTAGATAAATAGTAAATTAATTGATATAACGTTGGACTTTTCACAATTCTTTAGAGATCGTACTAGAATATTCCAAAAACACTTATTCATAAATATTAATTTTATTAGAGAAAGATAATGAGGTATTCTAAACCATTATTATATTTATTAATTTTATTTAGAATTTAGGTACATTTGAATGGGTTCTTTTTTTTTTTTTTTTTTTTATATTTGGTTCGCCAAATTGACGCCGCCCGCCTGGTGGTAAGTCGTGACGACGTCTAGCGATTGTGGGCCACTCTCACAGCACACATTACTATTGAGAGTGGCCCTCAACTTGACGACCTACTGATGTGCCTCTTCACGCTCCGCTTAAAGAACCCAGGATTATATGTGGGAGGAAACACGTGCACAGGCAGGGCGTTCCAGGCCACTATCGTTCGGCAGAGAAACGAACGTTTAAAACGTTCGGTTCTCGCGAACATGCTATCCACTGTGTGGGGGTGGCATCTCTGCCCGGCACGAGTCGTTCGGGATCGGAAGGAAGAGGGTGGTATCAGATTGAAGAGGTCTTCAGAACACTCGCCGTGGTAAATACGGTAGAATGCGGCCAAGGAAGCTATTGTTCGGCGCTGAACTAGCGGCTCAAGGCTTCCCGTTACCTCCGGACAATCTATAATACGGATAGCCCGTCGCTGCATAGCGTCGAGAGCGTCCAGCAGATACTTCGCGGAGCCGTCCCAGAGGTGAGAGCAGTATTCGACGCAGGGTCTAATCTGCGTCTTGTACAGCAGACACCTCTGGTCCGGTGTAAAGAATCTCTTTACCTTATTCAGTATTCCTAGTTTCCGCGAAGCTAGCCCTATACATCTTTCGATGTAGTTTTTATTATTGAGCTCTCGACGAACGTCTATGCCAAGGATATCAAGGTTGTCCTTCATTGGTAATAATGCATTCTGAAGAGAGGGTAGGGGAAGGAAAGGGGATTTCTTCGCAGTAAATGCACACGCCTGTGTTTTGCGGGCATTGAACTCGACCAGGTTCTCGGTACCCCATTGAGAGATACTGTCGAGGTTACGGTCGAGATCAGCCACGAGTCGTCGTCTCTCCTCCTCAATCTCAGATCGCCCCGCCGTCGGACGAACCGAGTAACTCCCGTGCAGTGTGCTGTCATCTGCATAGCAATGAATGTTCCCGAGGGATAGCATATCATTGATATGCAGAAGAAAGAGAGTTGGTGATAGTACGGACCCCTGCGGTACCCCGGCATTCACTTGCAAGAAGCGAGAAGCCTGGCCATCGCAGAGGACCCGCACTCGGCGCTCGTTTAAAAAACTGGCAATCCAGCTGCACAGTTGAGGAGGTAGACCATATGCCGGAAGCTTGGAAAGGAGCGAAGCATGCCAGACCCTATCGAAGGCTTTGGCGATGTCCAGGCTAATAGCCAAGGACTCGCCGTGCCTTTCCATAGCCCCACCCCAGACATGCGTTACGAATGCCAGAAGATCACCCGTTGATCGCTTTGGCCTGAAGCCGTATTGTCGATCATTGATTAGCGAGTGATCCGCTAGGAATTGCATGAGCTGCTTATTTATAAGGAGCTCAAGCACCTTGCAAATGACTGAGGTGACAGCTATGGGTCGATAGTTGCCTGGATCGGACCGATCCCCTTTCTTGGGGATCGGTTGTACGTTAGCCTCCTTCCAGACCTCCGGCACGAGCCCTGAAGAGTATGACAGGCGGTACAGACGCGTTAATACTGGAGACAACTCAGCTGCACATTTTCGTAGCACCACCGCCGGAATGCCGTCAGGGCCACTGGCTTTCCGCGTGTCGAGTGACCGCAGTACTGCCCGTACATCACATTGCCTGATAACAATATCAGGCATTGTGTGGCCACAGTTGGCGATGGCGGGGGGCTGCAGGCCACGGTCGTCGACCCGGGAATTAGCCGCAAAGAGGTCTGCGAGCATATCCGCTTTCTCTTGGGCTTTGTGAGCCAGTGTTCCATCTGGGTAACGCAGTGGTGGCAGCGAGGGCTGACAAAAGTTAGATTGCACGGCTTTGGCCAGTTGCCAGAATCCACGGCTGCCCGTGGGATGGGAAGTGAGCTCCTGACCAAGCCGCGCGACGCGCTGGGCATCCGCTCTCTTAAAGGCCCTCTTACTCGACTTTGTGGCCAGGTTGTACGCTGCTTTGAGGTGGCCCACGTTTGGGTCGCGCACAGCCCGGGCCCTGATCCAGGCGCGATATGCCGACTGTTTTTGTCGAACAGCTTTGGCACAATCTCGCCCGAACCAGGGACGGGCTCTGCGGATACTGGCGACATCAGTGAAAGGGATGTAATAATCCATCCCTAAACTGATCTCGCCAGCAATAGCAGAAGCACTATCCGAAGGAGCCTTTCCTACAAAGCAGCGCTGGCTCCAGGGGACGGACGCATAATAATCGCGTAGACCGTCCCAATCCGCTGACGAGTAGTGCCATAGTCGTCGTGACGTTTGTACAGGACGTGCAGGAGGTGACACCTTCATGCCAGCGTGAACAACACAGTGGTCGGAACTACCCAGTGGGGCTCCTACTGAAACACTGTACTGGGCTGGGCGACTCGTCAGCAGTAGATCCAGCAGAGCGGGCGCGTGATCTGACCTGTCTGGTATCCGGGTGATCCCGCATACCATCTGGGTCAGACCGTGGGAGAGAGCGAACGCATGGGCGGCTCTACCCGCATGATCAGTCTTGAGGGACCCCAGCCATTCAATGTGATGGCCATTGAAGTCCCCCAGAAATACTAGGTCAGCGTTCGGGAACCGCACCTGCGCTTCATCAGCCGTCTCGCTGAGGTACTGGAAGAGCTTTGTTGTCTCAGAATCCCCTGTGTGGGATCGGTAGACGCACACGTAGATCTGGCTCATAGAGCCATGGTCTACGTGCAGCCAAAGGACGGAATTGGAGGGGTTCTCTAGGCAGCGCAACCGGCGGCAGCAAACATCCGCCCTAACGAACACGCACACCCCGGCTTTGTCTCGAAATTGTTCCTCGATGACATAGCCGGGGTAACACAGGTAAGACGTGTCGTCAGGGCGGCGTATTTGTGTCTCCGTGAGGAACATCACAGCGGGCCGTGCCGTCTCAAGGTGGTGGTGGACGGTATCGAGGTTCGCATGGAGTCCACGGACGTTAGTGAACTCCACCTCGAAATGTGAAGTTGTGGGGTTTCCTAGGGCCGCTGTGTACCCCCCCGGACCAACACTGTTGTACCACCTGGTACCCACGTAGGGGCCGAAGCCACTCCATAGGTACCGTAAATTAACGAGCCTCGTCCGTTTATCAGCAGGTGCGCCACTAGCAGGTGAGGTCGCTGGGGCCCTATAGATGTTGGTAGAGCCCCTTTGCACCCATTCTTTGCACCCCGGTTCTGTATGTTTAGATTACATAATTAAGATTTAAAGTTAGTTAATGGTTATTGGAATTGTTGGAAGTGGGAGGGAGTGTAGATCGGTGTTGCTAGGTTATAGAATGGGTTTTACGGGAAAAGAACGAATGATACGGATATGGGAGGTGGTTTAGGAAAAGGTTATAAAAACGAGAGTGCGGGATTCTCGTCCTCTTTTCTTTTCGCAATTTCGATAGTATCGGAACTCTGCTCGTCTCCTGAGTGGTCGGTATCATCTAGTGCGCGTTTCGACCGTCGACATGTGAGTATTTCAAGTACCTGCACAATACACCTACCCCTACAATTATTTATTATATATATATGTATTTATTTTATTATACGCCTTTGTCTAGAATCCTGGCCAGATTCTATTCAGAGGGATACACACACATTTTACTCAAGCATTTATCGCTTCTAAGACTTCTGGGGATAGAAATGAATAGATATTTATATCTATTGCATTTGGGAAAGAGATTGAGTCTGGTCTCTTGGCGATAAGTATACGACATTACATACTAGTCCGCGCTATGAGACTAGCACTAATTTAAGTGATTCAAGATGCAGCTGCAGAGCAACGAGGAGTCGAGGAAGACGTCATTTTGAGGTCAGATCTTTTCATTCTATTAAAATCTTTGTGAATTATTTTATCCAAATACCCTCCATGTATTTACCAATGTCATGAAGTTTTACCCACATATTTTTGATAATTTAGAAATTGGTCACACCGTATGGACAACGAACTGACGGATGATTTCTAGAGTTTTAGCGTGTAATCTGATAAATATGCATAAAATTTATGGTAAAATTTGTCTAAGGGCTTGGAATGTGTACATGAACTATAAATTAAGGATAAATTCATGATTCAGTGTAATTGTCGTAAGACAAGCGTCCATTTTGTTCAGATTGAGGATGTGTAGATGCGATAAATCCAGTGTAGTTTATAGACATCCAGCGTTATTTAAATGTTCTATATTGTCCTGGTAGTGCGTACAACATTCTAGGTACATTCTAGCTCAATGACTGTAACAGCATAATCGAATCTCCAGTGTCAATTCTAATTAGTTCTGTTAGTGCGTGTAGTAATGACTAAATAATTACTACTTGCCAAATTTAACGAGATAATCTTGACGAAATCGTCTTGAACAGAAGTAGGAAGCGTGGTAGGAATTACCCGTAAATAATGGTCATATTATCATACTTACTACCTGCTACATATCTACCTACCTACCTACCTTCTTTTCTACCTACCTAATTAATGAATATTTTGAATTGGAAAGTTGTCCAAAATTAAAAAATATAATTACAATACTGATTCTAATATCTTTATTGTATATTACTTACATACATATTATATTTCATACTGTTGCTTGACCACCCTGAACTAACCAGCGAATAACCTGAGGTGTATGAACAGAGTCATAAACCATTAGGAGGATTGATCTGAATTACATATACACTTTAGTGTACCACAATTCGCTATATCATTCCTGTAATGATTGGTAATCCTCGTCCGTAATCAGAAGCACCTAGGTGAGGTTGAAACAAATTATGTTAGCATACTTGAGTGTATCTATATTTCGCCAAATCTTTCATGCAATGATTGGTAAAACCAGTCCATTGTCGGAGCTACGCCTAGGATGGCATAAACTAAATTAATTTATATTAGTAACCTTTACTGTGTGATACCAAATTATATAGTTGGTGAATCATGGTAATAGGTGTGGTAACTTGGTTCATAAGCCTGTGGGAATTCCTTCTTGAATTCATCTCGCATACCTTTATTAGTAGTAAAGTATCAGAATAATACTACCCCCTATGTGTTTTATTATAGGAATTTCCAATTTTGTAAGATTTTGGAAAGCGGATGGTTTGAGATGGAAACATTTTAATCTTGGATTAAATTGTTTCCTGGTATGCTGAACAAGCTTCAGTTGATATACATGAAGATGTAGCTGTATTTGCTCATCTCAGAAATCGATTAAATCTTGGTCTACTAAGCGTTTGGCGCTTGCATATTTTCAAGGTTATAACATACCTGGGTATCCTCCAGTCTACTCGGAGCTATGTCTCACCAGAGGAGATTGGAATTTATAAGAGAAACCTAAGTAGTTCTAACAGCCTGGTTCGTTTAGAACTCCGATATCCAAGTCAGACTAGCTTGATATTACTTGGCACAACAATGGAATATTGAGTGAACTCCTACCCAACTTACCCACTCCTTATAGTACTTATTCTGATCTATCCGTAGAATGTAAATAACAATTACATAATACATTTCAAGAAGGCTATTCTACATAGGTGAAGGTAATTATTCAATAAATACTCTACAATAAATATGGTTGTTTTATTATACCTACTTTTCCCATTGTGGTCAAGCAAATGTATAAACTATAATCATAAAACCCCATACTTGCTTATCCTTCATCCTATATTAATCCTACTCGGGTTACCAGAAGCTAATTCTTAAATACTTGTATCTATCTGCTAAAATAGTTCAGAATGGATTTATGTTACATTAATGATAACTATCTTGATGTATATCTGAGTGTTTGTGGTACGGACATTCATATGATTACAACTTCAACCACTTTGCTGGCATGGTTGCAACTTGGCTTACCGATGGTCCGGACTCTCTTGGCCTAAGGGCAAGACGAGATAGACTGTATCGTGTATTGCTGATTGTATTTCATGGGCAGCCCTTGTGAATTTGAGCACTGCTCCGGACTCACTGGATTTCCTTGACTGGACCAGATTGAGATAGAGTTGATGTATCATTGGATCAGGGTTTCTACGGTAGATGTATCCTCGGATCTTCTACAATTCGTCATTTTATAATTCATGAGACTGTTTGTATGAACATGATCTCAGATATACCAATAAGCTTTGGAGGTTCTTGCCAAGCATAACTCCTAGCTGAACTATTATGGCTATCACTGGGTATACTTACCTATCGATAATATTAACATCAATTCTGTGGATCTGGAACTCGTTCTAATCCCTTCGTGATCAGCTGTTCAAGCTGCTTCATCATCCAAAAATATCTTCACGAGAGAATATGGTGTATGGATTGATTCTCAGTCAGCCTCTGCGTGGCTGGGGCAGTCAAGGCTATTTCCAACCCCACATTGATACCTAATTACCTACAGTCCATTACCCCTCCTAATTATCATGACCATTCGGTAAAAATTTAATTATTGCAACTAGTCTGTATGTTACATCCCTAAGTTCTATAATAACCACAATAAATTCACTATCTCATTATAAATAAATAGGTACTCCCTTGTTGATAAAGCTTTAATAATTTATTACAGTAATCTAGAATATTATTATCAATATTAATGTCACTTTTAGGTTATGTACACAATTGACACTAAAATACCTTTCATCTATTACTGATAGGACAATCTGAGTTACTAGAACAACTTGTCTAGGTTTAGGAAATTAAAAGCACTAGTTAGGTCTAACAAATAATTTAGAATCACTATAAGATATTAACTTCACTTATTTAGGTTTGAATTAGAAGCACTATTTAGGTCTTACATTATAGTTCTGAGCGCATAATCACAAAAAAGAATCCGGTTTACTATGACACAACGTAGAGTCCTACCACTAATCACTAGACGATCGATCACTTTGGGCAATCTTCAGTAAAAGTTCATATTAGAAGTACATTATAGGTATTCTAAAAGGAACTATATAGTTGATATACTATCATCTTATCAGATAGAATAGTTTAATCATTTTAGACGATTATATTGCAGCTTTCCATGTATTTCAGATTCTCCATCCAGAATTCAAAAATTTATAATCCATGTTCAATTTATTCTAGATATAATTCCTTCCATATTCTAGGTTTTCCTTCTTAGTCTTTCTTTCTTCTGTATATATATATTTCCTTTCTTTCTTCGTTTTTAGTATAGAGTTATATATTAGATAATTCTAGTTATACTTAGATAGTTATAGATATTAGTTAGTTAGATAGTTTTAGTAAGGGGGGGTTTTTTACAATTTGGTGGCGCCGTAGACCAGGATACAAGTCATTTGTATGGCTGTAGAATAGGTTATGCAATATTTGGATTATCACATACATATTCCATCATAGGTTATTTTCTTGAATCTGAAATCATTCAACATAATTAGTACATGCTAGGCTGCTTATGAACGTCCGTGGCTTAATAAAGTCACAATTTGTTGCTCGTGAAATGGTTGTGTTTACTGCGCTATCATCAGAATACTTAATACATGATTTTATACGTAATGTGCTATTTAGGTTAAGTAGGTAAGTACAAGTAGGAAACTAAATTAGTTAGTCAAGTTGCTCGTATAATGTTTTCTCATCTTCATTAATAAATAACTCACCTTATTAAAATAATGACGAAGTAAATTATTCCTTTTATATCCAAACTAAGAACTTTTTCATAATTATAATAATATGGTTAATATGTTCCTTCCTAAGCGGCAGCCATGGACCATAGAGAATATTAGTATATAATAGAGTTGTTGCTTTTAGCTAGAAATCAGACCATAGAGTAAATATTTAGAATTCTTGTATTCAATTTTGGAATATTGTGTATTATTTCAGGGAGATACTTCGGTAAGTACTTAATAAATTGATTCATTGATGTATGATACAGCTTTTCTATTATTATCTGTGTATTGTTACTTTACATTTTCTTTGTGTATTGTTGTGTTTATTTCAGAGCGGACAAAATTTAATTTTATACTATTTTATGTTTTGCTTAGAGAATCTGGTGTTTACAGTCAGTAATTGTTCTCATTTATATTATTCTCAAATAAATAACGATTACGGGGGCGTACAATTACTAATAAATTCAATTCAAATTGAGCAATACAGGTAATTTAACTTAATATCGAGCCCAATGGATATTCCAACTCGACGATTTTGACGGAATTGTCTTTGCCAAGTGTCAAAAACAATTCTCAATTGTCATATTGTAGTTAAGGTAGGCAGTATAATCAAAAGACTTTAGCCTCCCGAACAATCTGTCATGTCATGTCAGTTGTCAAAGGTTTGACTTCAACATAGTAGCTGTCAAGTCAAATTGAACTTGGTAAATATATTTACGTTACCGTTACGAAGTTTTAAAAGTTTATTATTTGTTTTAAATTAATTGTTTTACAAAATCGGGTCAATATTAGCGAATTAGTTCAATTAATTACGTAAAGAGTAATGCATTGCGTTCAGTGAAAGTTATGGAAGTGTGAAAGTTTGTTGTTGTGAAGTTTCAGCTATGAAAGTTGCCGGTAAAAATGTATGAGTGAGTTCAAATAGTGTGTTTATATTGGAATTACAATAAATACAGCGGTAAGTTGAATCATACATGTACTTACGTGTACTTATGCTACCATTGTTGCATAATACGGTAAAACAAAGTTATTGTCACACTAGCTTTGGTTTAGAAGTTGTACAGGGAATTTATGCGTTTACTATGAAGTAGATTAAATATCATACTAGTTAACCTGCCTTAGCGCTCCTTACGTATATGTATGTCTAATAAAAAGTCTAGCCATTAGAATTACATATGACCTGCATTGAGTTAGATTAGGTAATTATAATATATACTATAATGAATTGGGTAAATCTTTCACAAATATAAAATAAAATAACATAGGTATATACTTGCTATATCCTTCTTTACATGAAATGAAATACTTTATCAGTGATTAGAATAAATAATAATAAGTGATTGTGATTTATAACGTTAACAGTGAAATACTTTTATCAGTGAGTAAATAAATAATAATAAATAAGTTGATTGTGATTTATAACTTTATCAGTGAAATACTTTTATCAGTGATTAAAATAAATAATAATAATAAGTGATTGTGATTTATAACTTTATCAGTGAAATACTTTTATCAGTGATTAGAATAAATAATAATAAGTGATTGTGATTTATAACTTAATCAGTGAAATACTTTTATCAGTGAGTGAATAAATAATAAATAAGTTTGATTGTGATTTATAATTAGTTGAATAACTGTTACATCTGTGTCCATTAAATAATACAAGTGTTAGTTAAAATGAATCGAGCACCGAGAAAGAGATTGGCTAAAGCTTCAAATATCAATGCAGCAAGCGACAGCCCAAAACCAAAACGAAACAAGATAGATCCAATAACTTATATGACAAAAATGATAAAACAGGCTGTGACCCCAATATGTATGAAACTGTCTCAACTAGAAGGGCAAATACGGTCTGCATCTTCTTCAGCAAGCAGCGAATCAACTAATCAGCAATTTCAACCTACAACCAACACCAATGCAATGAGACCTATTGAAGGTATGGGAGTTGTTTCTAGAGGTTACCCGTATCTCCAGCCACAACTAGATAAACCTAGGTATCCTGGGAGTAAAAAGAAACATCCTGTTACTTTTATAGAAGACCTTACAGCATATTTAAAGAAGATTCCTAGTGGGATGACAAATATAGATCTCATTATAGAATGTTTAGAAGGGGAGACTCGTGATTGGGCCAGACTTTATAAGGACAGGTGGATGCAGTTTGACGATTTTAAGAGGGACTTCCTGGATCATTACTGGGGAGAAACGGAACAAAATAACTTGCGTCGTAGGATAGTTCAAAACACTTGGGACGGTTCAAGAACGACTATGCAGGGACATTTTATTGGTCTATGTGGCCAATCAAAAATGTTAACGTATCCAATGCAAGAGAATCAACTCGTGGGGGATATAATACGCCATTTCCCGAAGGATGTACAGTTTGCTTGGTCAACTAGTAACGCTTCAACTATTTTAGAGGCCACTGAATTTTTAAGGAAACTAGACAATATCAACATTCAACGGGGGCGCGATCTTCAAGACACTCCTAAGTCTTCTCTTCCACCATCACATCGGCAACATGCTTCTTCAGGTCGACAGTTTAACAAGAAATTCAACTATCAACGGCAATTCTTCTGATAGAATGCAACGCAACGTGGTGATAAGGAAGAAAATAATGTATTGGTATCAGTAGTTAACGATGTTAGTGATAGGGAATCTAATAATTTAACCATTGTTGGTGACATGTGCTCCAATGCACCAACTACGACAGGAGCATAAATATTATCTGTATCTTTACATAAATGTTGTCCATGGGGTGGAAGCCTGGATCAGGATTAGGTCGGCGTCTACAGGAATCTTAAAACCAATTAGACCTAGGGGACAGGTTAATAGATTAGGTTTAGGTCACGAATTATACAATCTATGATTTTTTTTGATTATCCTAATACAATCATAGAATTATTTAAGCTTAAGTCTGATGTAAATAGTAGTGATTTAATTAAAACAGTAGGGACAGTTAATTCATTGTTCGAGGAAGAAGACCATATCGTACCAGAGATACAGCAAGAAGTAAAATCTGAAATAGTTGTCGGGGTGTTAGGGAAGAATGTAGTTAGCTTAGTCGATACCGGTAGTGATATTACATGTATTTCAGGGACTCTTTGGGAATTAATATACTCTGAGCTAAAAGATAAAGTTCCTTTGCTTCCAGTTAGGTCAATTCAAGTTAAAAGTGCTTGGGGTGGGAAGAGTTCAAAAATTCAACAGATGACTATATTACCAGTTGAATTTAATAATATTACTATTGATACTAGATTTTTAATAATACCTAACTTAGTGAATCATATGATTTTAGGGTTTGATTGGTTATTAGCGAATAAAGTAATTATTCAATTAGAGAATCCACCCTTTGGATTAGAAATTGTTAAAGATAATGTCAAATGTTCTATACCATTCTGTGAATATAAATTATTAAGAAGAATAACTACGGAACCTAGCTTTCCTGAATGTTTAAGTAAAATTAAAACCGGATTGCCTCTTCAAGAAATTCAAATTAATAAATTAAAGGAAGTCCTTAGCTTACATAGAGAAGTATTTACTAACAAGTTAGGGTTGGCTAATTGCTATGAGCATGAAATTAAAATGACTAATCAAGCTCCAATAATTAAACGATCTTATCCTGTACCGTACGCATATAGACAAAAAATGGAGGACAAACTAACAGAAATGGTTGATATGGGCATAATAAGCCGTGGCTCTACGCCTTATAGCAGTCCACTAACGTTTACTATTAAGCCTGACGGTTCAATAAGAGTATTGTTAGACGCTAGAGAAATAAATAAACACATGATTCCGGAATCAGAAACACCAACAATGCAAATAGATGTCTTAAATTCCTTTCATGGGGTAAATTTCATTAGTATTATAGATCTAAATAATGCCTATTTTCAAATTCCTATATCTAAAGACAGTAGAAAATACACTGGGTTTACTTTTAATGGTAGAAGTTATTTCTATAATCGTCTACCGCAGGGCCTCCGCACGTCTGTAGGAAGCTTTAGTAGGGCTATAGATCTAATACTAGGACAGGAAGTACGTGATTTCTGTGTCAATTATTTAGATGATTTAGCTATTCTGACAACCGGAACCTTAGTAGAACACTTAGATCATATTAGTATCATTTTGAATAAACTAAAGTCCGCCGGTCTCACTTGCAATATACAGAAATGTAAATTCATGTGTAAGGAAGTTAAGATGCTAGGGCATATTATCTCTACCGAAGGAATTAGAACGGATCCTGAAAAAATAGAATCTATTAAGAACTTTCCCGTACCTAAAAAGATAAAACACTTAAGGGCATTCCTAGGCTTGTGTAACTATTATAGGAGATTTATACCGAATTATAATGCTAGTATTCAACCATTATGTAGATTACTTAGGAAGGATAAGGCATGGTCTTGGGATCATGAGGCTCAACAAGCTTTCGAAGATCTAAAGGATAGGTTTTTACAAACTATCATGTTACATCATCCGGATATGTCTAGGCCATTTTACTTACAGACTGATAGTTCAGGAGTGGTTTTGGGTGCAAAGGGGCTCTACCAACATCTATAGGGCCCCAGCGACCTCACCTGCTAGTGGCGCACCTGCTGATAAACGGACGAGGCTCGTTAATTTACGGTACCTATGGAGTGGCTTCGGCCCCTACGTGGGTACCAGGTGGTACAACAGTGTTGGTCCGGGGGGGTACCACCGTGCAGCTGTGCTAAAGCCCCCCAAGTAACCCAGCCCAGGCTGGGTTGCGTTAGGGGTTCAGCAGCTGCACCGCCGGGCCCGGGGCGATGTATGGTGCAGCAGGCATGGGACCAGTGGGGGCGAAACGGAGTCTAGTGTGGGTGGTGTGGGTCGATTCGCCGGCCAGGGAGACCCTTAGCAACGGCGTTGCCGCGGCCGCCCGCAACACAGTCATGGGGCCCGCCTGGGGCCAACCACCCCAGGAGGCTGCCCCACATGTTGCGCATAATCCTGATGTGGGATCGCCGCTCCGGGTGGTAACCGGTGTGGGGTAGCGGCGGCCTTGCATCAGGGGGGTTTGGGAGCCCTTCCGTCCGGCGGGTCGGCTCCGACCTAACCACATGGTTCTAGACAAAGCTAGCCCCTGCGCTTTGTCACTTACTGCTGCACCAAATGTCGCCCTGTCTTCACGCTTCTTCTTCAAAATCTACAATGGCAGTGCAACAAAAAAGAAATAAACGTTACACAGCGGCCCTAGGAAACCCCACAACTTCACATTTCGAGGTGGAGTTCACTAACGTCCGTGGACTCCATGCGAACCTCGATACCGTCCACCACCACCTTGAGACGGCACGGCCCGCTGTGATGTTCCTCACGGAGACACAAATACGCCGCCCTGACGACACGTCTTACCTGTGTTACCCCGGCTATGTCATCGAGGAACAATTTCGAGACAAAGCCGGGGTGTGCGTGTTCGTTAGGGCGGATGTTTGCTGCCGCCGGTTGCGCTGCCTAGAGAACCCCTCCAATTCCGTCCTTTGGCTGCACGTAGACCATGGCTCTATGAGCCAGATCTACGTGTGCGTCTACCGATCCCACACAGGGGATTCTGAGACAACAAAGCTCTTCCAGTACCTCAGCGAGACGGCTGATGAAGCGCAGGTGCGGTTCCCGAACGCTGACCTAGTGTTTCTGGGGGACTTCAATGGCCATCACATTGAATGGCTGGGGTCCCTCAAGACTGATCATGCGGGTAGAGCCGCCCATGCGTTCGCTCTCTCCCACGGTCTGACCCAGATGGTATGCGGGATCACCCGGATACCAGACAGGTCAGATCACGCGCCCGCTCTGCTGGATCTACTGCTGACGAGTCGCCCAGCCCAGTACAGTGTTTCGGTAGGAGCCCCACTGGGTAGTTCCGACCACTGTGTTGTTCACGCTGGCATGAAGGTGTCACCTCCTGCACGTCCTGTGCAAACGTCACGACGACTATGGCACTACTCGTCAGCGGATTGGGACGGTCTACGCGATTATTTTGCGTCCGTCCCCTGGAGCCAGCGCTGCTTTGTAGGAAAGGCTCCTTCGGATAGTGCTTCTGCTATTGCTGGCGAGATCAGTTTAGGGATGGATTATTACATCCCTTTCACTGATGTCGCCAGTATCCGCAGAGCCCGTCCCTGGTTCGGGCGAGATTGTGCCAAAGCTGTTCGACAAAAACAGTCGGCATATCGCGCCTGGATCAGGGCCCGGGCTGTGCGCGACCCAAACGTGGGCCACCTCAAAGCAGCGTACAACCGGGCCACAAAGTCGAGTAAGAGGGCCTTTAAGAGAGCGGATGCCCAGCGCGTCGCGCGGCTTGGTCAGGAGCTCACTTCCCATCCCACGGGCAGCCGTGGATTCTGGCAACTGGCCAAAGCCGTGCAATCTAACTTTTGTCAGCCCTCGCTGCCACCGCTGCGTTACCCAGATGGAACACTGGCTCACAAAGCCCAAGAGAAAGCGGATATGCTCGCAGACCTCTTTGCGGCTAATTCCCGGGTCGACGACCGTGGCCTGCAGCCCCCCGCCATCGCCAACTGTGGCCACACAATGCCTGATATTGTTATCAGGCAATGTGATGTACGGGCAGTGCTGCGGTCACTCGACACGCGGAAAGCCAGTGGCCCTGACGGCATTCCGGCGGTGGTGCTACGAAAATGTGCAGCTGAGTTGTCTCCAGTATTAACGCGTCTGTACCGCCTGTCATACTCTTCAGGGCTCGTGCCGGAGGTCTGGAAGGAGGCGAACGTACAACCGATCCCCAAGAAAGGGGATCGGTCCGATCCAGGCAACTATCGACCCATAGCTGTCACCTCAGTCATTTGCAAGGTGCTTGAGCTCCTTATAAATAAGCAGCTCATGCAATTCCTAGAGGATCACTCGCTAATCAATGATCGACAATACGGCTTCAGGCCAAAGCGATCAACGGGTGATCTTCTGGCATTCGTAACGCATGTCTGGGGTGGGGCTATGGAAAGGCACGGCGAGTCCTTGGCTATTAGCCTGGACATCGCCAAAGCCTTCGATAGGGTCTGGCATGCTTCACTCCTTTCCAAGCTTCCGGCATATGGTCTACCTCCTCAACTGTGCAGCTGGATTGCCAGCTTTTTAAACGAGCGCCGAGTGCGGGTCCTCTGCGATGGCCAGGCTTCTCGCTTCTTGCAAGTGAATGCCGGGGTACCGCAGGGGTCCGTACTATCACCAACTCTCTTTCTTCTGCATATCAATGATATGCTATCCCTCGGGAACATTCATTGCTATGCAGATGACAGCACACTGCACGGGAGTTACTCGGTTCGTCCGACGGCGGGGCGATCTGAGATTGAGGAGGAGAGACGACGACTCGTGGCTGATCTCGACCGTAACCTCGACAGTATCTCTCAATGGGGTACCGAGAACCTGGTCGAGTTCAATGCCCGCAAAACACAGGCGTGTGCATTTACTGCGAAGAAATCCCCTTTCCTTCCCCTACCCTCTCTTCAGAATGCATTATTACCAATGAAGGACAACCTTGATATCCTTGGCATAGACGTTCGTCGAGAGCTCAATAATAAAAACTACATCGAAAGATGTATAGGGCTAGCTTCGCGGAAACTAGGAATACTGAATAAGGTAAAGAGATTCTTTACACCGGACCAGAGGTGTCTGCTGTACAAGACGCAGATTAGACCCTGCGTCGAATACTGCTCTCACCTCTGGGACGGCTCCGCGAAGTATCTGCTGGACGCTCTCGACGCTATGCAGCGACGGGCTATCCGTATTATTGGTTGTCCGGAGGTAACGGGAAGCCTTGAGCCGCTAGCTCAGCGCCGAACAATAGCTTCCTTGGCCGCATTCTACCGTATTTACCACGGCGAGTGTTCTGAAGAGCTCTTCAATCTGATCCCACCCTCTTCCTTCCGATCCCGAACGACTCGTGCCGGGCAGAGATGCCACCCCCACACAGTGGATAGCATGTTCGCGAGAACCGAACGTTTTAAACGTTCGTTTCTCTGCCGAACGATAGTGGCCTGGAACGCCCTGCCTGTGCACGTGTTTCCTCCCACATATAATCCTGGGTTCTTTAAGCGGAGCGTGAAGAGGCACATCAGTAGGTCGTCAAGTTGAGGGCCACTCTCAATAGTAATGTGTGCTGTGAGAGTGGCCCACAATCGCTAGACGTCGTCACGACTTACCACCAGGCGGGCGGCGTCAATTTGGCGAACCAAATATAAAAAAAAAAAAAAAGAAAAAAAAGGTATAGCAGGAGTATTATTTCAACGTGATGGTCAGGGGGAAATGAAAATAATTGGGTTTTGCAGTAGGGCATTAAGAGGGGCCGAGCTAAGATGGACTGTAACTGAACAAGAGTTTTGGGCTATTATTTAGTGTTTAAGGAAATATGAAACTTATGTTAGAGGCGCGCCGCGGCTGATTATAATTACAGATCATAAAGCTTTGACTTCACTACGAACTTGGAAATTATTCAATAGCCGGATAATTAGGTGGATATTATATTTAGAGCAATTCAATTATACAGTTGAACACGTTAAAGGAACTGATAATGTAGCGGTAGACGTCCTTTCTAGGTTTCCACCTGGTGGGACATGTGTACAAGATGATAAGGATAATTATCCCGAGATTCATTACATGGAATCCACTAGAAATAATAAATTGATAAGTGATTTAAAAAATATAGCATCTTTCCAGTCCAATGACAGTGAAATTAAAGAAATTATAAAAATTTTGAACAACCCAAGGGATATAACTATTAAAAGGAGATTAAGAAACATTGCACAACGTTGTCATTTCAAGGAAAGTGTGTTGTATTTTTCCACAGGGACCAATAAAGTAGTTACATATTTGCCTGCTGAATTAAGGGGACCTGTAACTTTGCAAATTCATGAGGAAATGGGACATCAAGGGGTACATAAGATCTTAGCATATTTAAAGGATAGATTTTATTGGATTGGTATGATAAAACTAGTTAAAGATGTTTTAAAGAAATGTCATATTTGTCAGTTATCTAAGAGCGATAATGTTAAATATGTAGGGGAATGTCAATCAATAGTAACCGAGCAAGTAGGTGATATAGTTATGGCGGATCTTTATGGTCCCTTACCAAAAGGAAAATTTGGTGTTGCTTATATTTTAGTAATACAAGATTCATTCAGTAAATTCATAAAGTTGTATGGTTTAGCTAAAGCCACATCACAAGCAGTATTGCAGTAACTAAATTAAAACATTTTTCTAAAATAATAAAGCCTAAAGTAGTTATGACGGATAATGGTAGTCAGTTTAGTTGTAATACATGGAAAAATTCATTAAAAGATATGTCTATTAAGCCAATATATACAACAGTTCGCAATCCTAGACCTAATACAACTGAACGGGTTAATAAAGAACTAGGAAGATTGTTTAGGGCATATTGTCATAAGAACCACAAGGGATGGGCGACAATATTACCTCGTATAGAGTCTCTTTACAATAACACATTCCATGAGAGTACAGGATTCACACCTAGGGAAGTTCTTTTTGGTAATCCTAATCGTATGTCATTTGACAATTGTTTGCCAGAATTAATTAGAACAAAAGACGCTGACTTAGTTCGGATTAAAGTTAAAGAAAACTTAAAACAAAACAGTGTGAAACGACAAAAAACATATAACCGCTCACACCGTTTAATTAAATTTGAGATTGGAGAATTAGTAAAGATTAGGAAGGCTAATAAATCTGTAGCCCAAAAGAAGGTAATTAAGAAATTTGAACTCTTATATGAAGGACCATATATAGTAGCCGCTATACCATACACCAATGTATATACGTTGGTGGACCCTAAAACTAACATTATTAGAGGTAAATTCAATGCTATTCATTTAAATAGGTATTACAGGTAATAATTAAATTGATAAGATAGAAGTTAAACATGTGTTGTAAAATAATTCTCTATTTAAATTCTTCAATTATTAATAATAATTATTGATTATATATTCTTGACTTAGGTAAATACTAAATTATTTTATTCTTGTATAATACTTTAAAAATTAGTAAGAACTTAATTACAAATCATTGATTAGCATTGTAGACATCCTTTATCAATTAGTAAATTGTAAATTAGTTTTCCGGCAAGTTCCAAACTAATTTAGGGGGCGGTTGTAACGGATCTCTACTCACACGAGTAGATCCGTATGATAAATTTATGTCTGTAACGCTAATTCTTCTTGAAGAAGACCTTCAAATTGGAAACATAAAATAAAGAATAATAAGATTCGATTGTTTTAATTCCCCTTTAAAAAATATCATTCTTAATTGAATAAATCTCATTTTGATATGATAAAAATTATTTATAACTGCCATCTGCTGGCAATTAACAATTACATTTAAAATCAATGTCGGATACACTATATTCTCTAAGCAAATAGTACTTAGATCATCCTATTATCACTAGATGGCGCTAATTATAAATTTTAAATGAATCAATTTATTAAATTTTAATAATTTACTTATTTTCAGCATGTCTAGTTATTAAACGTAAGTATAAGTAAGACACAGTACCTTAGGGGTGATTGGTTCATTAGTTGTCACTTTATAGCCAATGTAGAAGTAGAATTCGTAAATCTGGAAATGCATATATTAGTTTAGGAAGGGAATTAAGGTTTATGTTGGATTTCAAATTATTGATAGATTGGCAATAATTGATGTTAGAATATTGATTGTGCCAGTACCTACGACTACCATTCAAAATATAACATTAAAATTCCAATTAATAATAAAGTTATGATCAAAAATATGAAAGTATTGAATAGAAAAGACAGTCAATTTAGTCAAACTTAGACCCTAGGTATAATTTTGAATACAAGTTATGATTGATGTATGTATCTATTAAATAAGTAAATATATACTATGTATTATGTAAATTCAATTAGAATGCCAAGTACCAATTAAGTTATGTAGTAGAAACATTGAATCCCAAACATTCAAAATTCAGGATAAGTAAGCTATAAAAATATCTTAAAATTTCACATTTAACCAAAAGAATATGCTAAAAATGAGATAAATTCTACTCCTATAAGTTCATGAGGTATCACTGTTAGTTATAAACATGAGTTTGCTTAAGAATTGATAAATTCACATTATACTTAAAAATATTGGTCCAGTAACTTAGTGAAAATTCAATCTGTTAAAACTATGCTAATGCCTTTTTTTTTTTTTTTTTTTTTTTTTAATCCCGCGGCCCAAGGCCGCGGCCGCTCTAACGTCCGTTGCCGGGCGTCCCTGGTTACTAGCAGAGGGTATGTCCAGTGGCGCCCGGCGGACTTTGACCACCCCTGTGGTCTCTGCGGGTGTTTGGTCGGGACGGGAATCCCGCGTCATTGGGGTCGGGTTTTATCCCGCGTCAGTGAGTGAATCTGGTTGCGTGCTATGGGGCAAAGGCCCCGCAGCACGCAACCCTTCTAGCCTGCTTCTGTAAGGACGGTGGGTGGCGATCCCGCCGTCCTCAGGCCCCGATCATGGAGGACGATAGTCTTGGGCGTAGTCGCGTAGTCTGGGGCGGCCTGGCCGCCGACTACGGAACTCGGCGGGGAGGGTACGCTCCCTCTCCCTCCCGGCCGCCTCCTTCGCGAGCATGACTTGCTCGCAGAAGGACACGGCCGCGTTCCACCTACTCCCGCTGGATACCATGGCTTGAAGCATGGTCCCCAGCGAGAGGGTATCCACGCCCAGACCCACTACGAGGTCCCGGCGCTGACTCGCCCACGCTGAGCACTCCACCAACGTGTGGAGTGCGGTGTCGTCGTCGGAAACCTCGCAGTGTTGACACCGGGGTGTGACCTCACGATGCATGCGAAACAGATAGCTACCGAAGCATCCATGCCCGGCCACCATGCTGCCTCTGCAGCCAATCGTCCATGATCGGTCTCACCGCCGCGATGAAGATGGCACCCCCCTTGGGTTGCTCAAGTCGCACCCTCCATGACTCCATGAGATCCTGGCGGAGTTGGGACCGCTGGTCCTCGATTTCTCGAGACGCAGGCCTGTGGTCCCGCTCCAGCGCCTCCTTGCGCCATTGGAACAATGACGCAAGGGCTCTCGCTTCCAGGTCCCATGGAGGGGTCCCGGCTAGGAGACATGCAGCCTCTCCGGAGATCGTGCGGTACCCCCGTACGGTTCTGGCGGCCAAGGTTCTAAGTGGTCTGTTTAACAGAGTCACGTTCCCCTTGACCGCCAACCTATCCGCCCATACGAACTATGCTAATGCCTGTAATTATTATGAAATACTAACATATCTGAGGAATGTAGACTACATATAAAGTAGAATATAGCAGGAAGTAGGAAATATTAGGAGTTTAGTGGTAGAAAATAAAGATTAATTTACCAAAATTTTAACAATTCATTACAATTGTTTCTTCAAATTTGAGGTGTCCCATGATGAAGAGTGACAAGTTCTTATAAGTAGAATCTATGTAGATATCAGAATAATAGGTAGAAGCCAGATAAACATTAATTTAGATAGAAAATTTAGATTACCAAAATTAATAACTTCAATACAGATTAAAATGTTACAATATTGTATTGTTAGAATACATCATAGAGCCTAATATTCTTAAAAGTGGTTGAAATACATATCAGTTAGGTTTATATCAAGTTATTATTGCTAGAAATAATATACATGTATGAATGAAATTTCTTGGCACTAAATTTAGATAAATAGTAAATTAATTGATATAACGTTGGACTTTTCACAATTCTTTAGAGATCGTACTAGAATATTCCAAAAACACTTATTCATAAATATTAATTTTATTAGAGAAAGATAATGAGGTATTCTAAACCATTATTATATTTATTAATTTTATTTAGAATTTAGGTACATTTGAATGGGTTCTGTATGTTTAGATTACATAATTAAGATTTAAAGTTAGTTAATGGTTATTGGAATTGTTGGAAGTGGGAGAGAGTGTAGATCGGTGTTGCTAGGTTATAGAATGGGTTTTACGGGAAAAGAACGAATGATACGGATATGGGAGGTGGTTTAGGAAAAGGTTATAAAAACGAGAGTGCGGGATTCTCGTCCTCTTTTCTTTTCGCAATTTCGATAGTATCGGAACTCTGCTCGTCTCCTGAGTGGTCGGTATCATCTAGTGCGCGTTTCGACCGTCGACATGTGAGTATTTTAAGTACCTGCACAATACACCTACCCCTACAATTATTTATTATATATATATGTATTTATTTTATTATACGCCTTTGTCTAGAATCCTGGCCAGATTCTATTCAGAGGGATACACACACATTTTACTCAAGCATTTATCGCTTCTAAGACTTCTGGGGATAGAAATGAATAGATATTTATATCTATTGCATTTGGGAAAGAGATTGAGTCTGGTCTCTTGGCGATAAGTATACGACATTACATACTAGTCCGCGCTATGAGACTAGCACTAATTTAAGTGATTCAAGATGCAGCTGCAGAGCAACGAGGAGTCGAGGAAGACGTCATTTTGAGGTCAGATCTTTTTATTCTATTAAAATCTTTGTGAATTATTTTATCCAAATACCCTCCATGTATTTACCAATGTCATGAAGTTTTACCCACATATTTTTGATAATTTAGAAATTGGTCACACCGTATGGACAACGAACTGACGGATGATTTCTACAGTTTTAGCGTGTAATCTGATAAATATGCATAAAATTTATGGTAAAATTTGTCTAAGGGCTTGGAATGTGTACATGAACTATAAATTAAGGATAAATTCATGATTCAGTGTAATTGTCGTAAGACAAGCGTCCATTTTGTTCAGATTGAGGATGTGGAGATGCGATAAATCCAGTGTAGTTTATAGACATCCAGCGTTATTTAAATGTTCTATATTGTCCTGGTAGTGCGTACAACATTCTAGGTACATTCTAGCTCAATGACTGTAACAGCATAATCGAATCTCCAGTGTCAATTCTAATTAGTTCTGTTAGTGCGTGTAGTAATGACTAAATAATCACTACTTAGCCAAATTTAACGAGATAATCTTGACGAAATCGTCTTGAACAGAAGTAGGAAGCGTGGTAGGAATTACCCGTAAATAATGGTCATATTATCATACTTACTACCTGCTACATATCTACCTACCTACCTACCTTCTTTTCTACCTACCTAATTAATGAATATTTTGAATTGGAAAGTTGTCCAAAATTGAATATAATTACAATACTGATTCTAATGAATTTCATACTGTTGCTTGACCACCCTGAACTAACCAGCGAATAACCTGAGGTGTATGAACAGAGTCATAAACCATTAGGAGGATTGATCTGAATTACATATACACTTTAGTGTACCACAATTCGCTATATCATTCCTGTAATGATTGGTAATCCTCGTCCGTAATCAGAAGCACCTAGGTGAGGTTGAAACAAATTATGTTAGCATACTTGAGTGTTGGGTATTGGTAAAACCAGTCCATTGTCGGAGCTACGCCTAGGATGGCATAAACTAAATTAATTTATATTAGTAACCTTTACTGTGTGATACCAAATTATATAGTTGGTGAATCATGGTAATAGGTGAGGTAACTTGGTTCATAAGCCTGTGGGAATTCCTTCTTGAATTCATCTCGCATACCTTTATTATTGAAACCGCTAATGGAATGATAGTATCAGAATAATACTACCCCCTATGTATTTTATTATAGGAATTTCCAATTTTGTAAGATTTTGGATAGCGGATGGTTTGAGATGGAAACATTTTAATCTTGGGTTAAATTGTTTCCTGGTATGCTGAACAAGCTTCAGTTGATATACATGAAGATGTAGCTGTATTTGCTCATCTCAGAAATCGATTAAATCTTGGTCTACTAAGCGTTTGGCGCTTGCATATTTTCAAGGTTATAACATACCTGGGTATCCTCCAGTCTACTCGGAGCTATGTCTCACCAGAGGAGATTGGAATTTATAAGAGAAACCTAAGTAGTTCTAACAGCCTGGTTCGTTTAGAACTCCGATATCCAAGTCAGACTAGCTTGATATTACTTGGCACAACAATGGAATATTGAGTGAACTCCTACCCAACTTACCCACTCCTTATAGTACTTATTCTGATCTATCCGTAGAATGTAAATAACAATTACATAATACATTTCAAGAAGGCTATTCTACATAGGTGAAGGTAATTATTCAATAAATACTCTACAATAAATATGGTTGTTTTATTATACCTACTTTTCCCATTGTGGTCAAGCAAATGTATAAACTATAATCATAAAACCCCATACTTACTTATCCTTCATCCTATATTAATCCTACTCGGGTTACCAGAAGCTAATTCTTAAATACTTGTATCTATCTGCTAAAATAGTTCAGAATGGATTTATGTTACATTAATGATAACTATCTTGATGTATATCTGAGTGTTTGTGGTACGGACATTCATATGATTACAACTTCAACCACTTTGCTGGCATGGTTGCAACTTGGCTTACCGATGGTCCGGACTCTCTTGGCCTAAGGGCAAGACGAGATAGACTGTATCGTGTATTGCTGATTGTATTTCATGGGCAGCCCTTGTGAATTTGAGCACTGCTCCGGACTCACTGGATTTCTTTGACTGGACCAGATTGAGATAGAGTTGATGTATCATTGGATCAGGGTTTCTACGGTAGATGTATCCTCGGATCTTCTTCAATTCGTCATTTTATAATTCATGAGACTGTTTGTATGAACATGATCTCAGATATACCAATAAGCTTTGGAGGTTCTTGCCAAGCATAACTCCTAGCTGAACTATTATGGCTATCACTGGGTATACTTACCTATTGATAATATTAACATCAATTTTGTGGATCTGGAACTCGTTCTAATCCCTTCGTGATCAGCTGTTCAAGCTGCTTCATCATCCAAAAATATCTTCACGAGAGAATATGGTGTATGGATTGATTCTCAGTCAGCCTCTGCGTGGCTGGGGCAGTGAAGGCTATTTCCAACCCCACATTGATACCTAATTACCTACAGTCCATTACCCCTCCTAATTATCATGACCATTCGGTAAAAATTTAATTATTGCAACTAGTCTGTATGTTACATCCCTAAGTTCTATAATAACCACAATAAATTCACTATCTCATTATAAATAAATAGGTACTCCCTTGTTGATAAAGCTTTAATAATTTATTACAGTAATCTAGAATATTATTATCAATATTAATGTCACTTTTAGGTTATGTACACAATTGACACTAAAATACCTTTCATCTATTACTGATAGGACAATCTGAGTTACTAGAACAACTTGTCTAGGTTTAGGAAATTAAAAGCACTAGTTAGGTCTAACAAATAATTTAGAATCACTATAAGATATTAACTTCACTTATTTAGGTTTGAATTAGAAGCACTATTTAGGTCTTACATTATAGTTCTGAGCGCATAATCACAAAAAAGAATCCGGTTTACTATGACACAACGTAGAGTCCTACCACTAATCACTAGACGATCGATCACTTTGGGCAATCTTCAGTAAAAGTTCATATTAGAAGTACATTATAGGTATTCTAAAAGGAACTATATAGTTGATATACTATCATCTTATCAGATAGAATAGTATAATCATTTTAGACGATTATATTGCAGCTTTCCATGTATTTCAGATTCTCCATCCAGAATTCAAAAATTTATAATCCATGTTCAATTTATTCTAGATATAATTCCTTCCATATTCTAGGTTTTCCTTCTTAGTCTTTCTTTCTTCTGTATATATATATTTCCTTTCTTTCTTCGTTTTTAGTATAGAGTTATATATTAGATAATTCTAGTTATACTTAGATAGTTATAGATATTAGTTAGTTAGATAGTTTTAGTAAGGGGGGGGTTTTTACAACTAGTTCAGCTGGAGTTGGTAAGCTGTAGAATTGTACAGATCACTGAATTTCTGGTGGCTGTATTATTTCGGAATCTGCACTCTGATTTATGTTATTTGAATAGCGCAATTCTAAAGACCTGTAACTCTCACAATTTCTTCTTAAATAGTTGTGAAGATAAGTCGTAGCTAACACTATATTTTCCACATTTTTCGGCTGAAGATGAAAAGGCCTTCGAAGACAGCGAAATACTGCACTTAAAATGCCGAATGTGCTTTCTACCATTTGGCGAGCCCTACTCAACCTATAATTAAAAATTCGCACCTTTGATCCTTTTCGCCCTAATTCGAGAAATGGCTTCATTAAATTTTCAGAAATAGGGAAGGCATTGTCACCTATAAAACATATGGTGTAAGACAACTTCTTCCAGGCAATGCACTTTCTTTTGGGATTCCTCGTAGATTCATGGAATTCAAAATAGTATTTCCAAATACACCACCGTCAGAAATACGACCTTGGCACCCAATATCGCAGTACATAAAATTGTAATTCGCATCCACTACAGCCATTAGGACAATACTGTGAACTCCCTTGTAGTTAAAGTATGTGCTCCCACTGTTACTTGGAGCTCGCATATTTATATGTTTCCCATCTATTGTACCCAGACAGTGGGGAAAATTCCACAGCACTTCAAAATCTCTTGCAATGTTGAGCCATCCTTCTTCCGTGCTTGGCATCTGTAAAATAAATATATACAATGTAAACATATTGAATATGAGCTACCACTCGCGGCTTTGCTCGCGTAACTTATGTCAGCTCATATAATATTTTTTTAAATTATACCTACGAGTATTTAAAATATTTGTATATAATTTTGTTTCAGATAAATTCACAAGCATCTGAGTCGGGGATGGACAGTTCCGTTGATAGTGAAGGTAGTCGTAAAAGGCGCCTCAAACCAAATGATGCCGCAATAGAAAAAACGTTGGAGCTGGTTGATTCTTTGATTCGCAATAGAAAAGATGTTGATGAGTACACATTGTTTGCAGAACAAATAGCATTTAAATTGAGGACACTAAAAACGGACTACGCGCGTATTACCGTACAGCATCATATAAATAATCTAATTTACGAAGCTCAACTTGGTAAATATGACTATCATAAACACAAAATCAAGGATACTACACCACGCTGTATTCTACAAATGCACAATCTTCACAGTCCAACCTTCCATCCACTTCACAATACGCAAGAGATTCTACTGGATATAGCTTGTCGCTGGATAATATCAACCTTCCATCCACAAGTGGAAATAATACAACAGTAGAGTCATTGGATAATTTCGAAGATGTCTCATCTGACTTGCAAGAAAATTAAACAATATGTTTATATGGTTACTGTTTCTCTGGAAAAATTATAATAAAACTGAAATACTATGTATATTTTATATTTTTAATTTCTTCTAGCTTATATCAGAGATACATGATTATGAGATACCTTTACAACTTAACTTACCTTATATATAACTTAACTTACGATTACAAGTCCAAGAATACTTACTTGTATGTAATCCCTGAGAGAACATATAATTGCACACTTCTGGAATTATACAAGAAATACTTTGTTGTGAAATTTTAAACGTTAGCACTAGACTTTGATATGAATCACCACTGGCTAAAAATCTGAGTGTTATAAGTAACCGATTTTTAGGTGAAATTGATTGTCTGTAATTGGTATCCAATTTTTTAATTAAAGGAGCCACCATATTTAAGAGATTTTCAATATCACTGTTACTCATTCGAAAAGCATCCAAAAAACCGCTATTTAAAATGTCATTTGGATAAGATAAGCGATCTTTGGCTTTAGAAAATGGTCGCATCCAGAGTGTTCTGCGTTTGCGTCTCCGTAATAATAGTACGAGTAACATTGTACTGGCCAACAACAACGCGTCCTCTTGTGAATACATTTTGAAAGAAACTGATGGAATATAGTCGGAGTTAATCGATCAACGTCGACCGGTGCCAGTAGTCGAACAGTATCTGTCGATCAATTAAAGTTACTAGACCAGTCGATCAACTTCGATCGATGCCATCAACCGGCAATGGATCGATTGGTTAGTCGAACAGTATCTGTCGATCAATTAAAGTTACTAGACCAGTCGATCAACTTCGATCGATGCCGTCGATCGACGATCGATCGATTGGTTAGTCGAACAGTATCTGTCGATCAATTAAAGTTACTAGACCAGTCGATCAACTTCGATCGATGCCATCAACCGGCAATGGATCGATTGGTTAGTCGAACAGTATCTGTCGATCAATTAAAGTTACTAGACCAGTCGATCAACTTCGATCGATGCCGTCGATCGACGATCGATCGATTGGTCTGGTAACACCCTAACACTCCACATGGGGAGAGTATGTTGCTGTACGAAAGCACCACTCAAGATGCTTTTGACGTGAATACGTCTTTAAAATTGCTTCCATAGTGGGAGGCAAGTCAAAAAAACCAATGATAACAAAATCGGGGGATACAATTTGATGCTGCAGATTCATATCTATCATCCCCATCCTAAATTCAATTACACCATTGAATAGCTAAAGAATCAAAGAATTCATTTCGCCAAGTAAAGACTGCGACGCATCGCGCGTGGGGGAGGGGGAAGCGCCGCCATTTTGAGATGATTTTGCTGCGTATCGAGATTTCAACTTAGTATAACTTTTGACTTGAAAGAGCTACGAGGTTTGTTTAAGTTTCAATAGTCAGCTCGCGCCAAAAGCTATCGATTGTGTATAAAACCTTAGTGCAAAATAGTGACAGTGAATGTTATACGTTAAAATAATAAAATAATCATATAAAAAATATACAATGTCGGCCTATACGCGTCAAAAAGCCAAATCAAAATACAAAGATCGTATACGGTTGGAAAGGGCTTCTCAAGAAGAATCTAATGGCACCAAAAAACACCATATGACCGAGTCAAGCAGTGCAGGGAACGTAAAAGAATAAATGTGGCCGAGCGGATCAACGACGGAAAACATTAATTGTTACGTAAAAACGTATTCACGTACAACACACGGCCGTGTCCACGACACAGGCAAACCCAAATTTTTTGTTATACTTGGGGAGAAACTGAAGGCAACCGCGGCAGTAACGAAAGTGCTACCTGTTTATAAAAATATTTACAAAATGTAGATAGCAGAGCCATCAAAAACTTACTACTATACTGCGATTCATTTTTTAACTGTTTCCGTACATTTAGAAACCGTACAAATCAACTTTCTATTACCCGGGCATACATATATGCCCGTGGATTCAGTCCACGCAGTGATTGAGAGGGAGGTGAAGAGATTGATTGTATGGGGCCCTTCACAATGGGCGACCTACTTTGAGTCGGCTCGAAAAAACCTGCACCCTACAAAGTGAATGTGCTTGATCATTCCGATTTTATTGATCTAGGAGATCTGGCTAATCAAACATTCACGAAAACTACATTGAAAAATATTCAGATCAAAAATTTAAAAATTGCAACATTCAGGAAGAAATATACAGTTACCATCCAGATAAAATACTCAATGAAAAATGACGCAGAAGAATTTAATATCAAATTATTTCAGCAACAGCAAACAAAGAAATGGAAAGGGAAAGCGATAGGGAAAGGGAAAGGAAAAGGCAAGAGCACACCAAATCGAAATGCAAAGATTGATAGCTTTCTGGAAGTAGGTAAACCAGTAGATATAATACTAACTAAACTAAACTGTACATTATGTGCGAACTACTCGAGGGATAGCAGACATGGAGGATGTTGTATTCTAATTAAAAACCACCTTAAAGGGGTACAATTGAATGTCAATAAATGGTGCAGAACAGAGATTCTGGAGTGTTGTGCCGCGGAATTACTTGCTCAATCTATGATAATATTGTGTATCTATAGGCCGACTAAATATGATAATCACTCGATAAACAATTTTTTAAGATTATTGGGTGACATGTTAAGTGAAATATATGTGACGCGCAATAAGAATATCATTATATGTGGAGACTTTAATGTAGATATTATAAAGAAAAATTAGCTTCAGATAACTTTATAAGCTTGATACAAAGCTACCATCTAAAACTAGGCGTAAAAACCCCAACGCGTCTTAGTAGTGGTACTTGTATAGATAATATCTTACATAATATTAAAGGCAGTAGTTGCGAAATTGTCGATTTAGCATTGTCGGACCACACTTCACAAATAATTCAATGTCCCGTAAGGAAAACGTGCATTTTACCGTACTGGTTTACACAAAAGCGTAATTATTGTTCACAAAACATGACTAAATACTTTAACTCCTTAATTAAAATTACATTCCAGAGCTCCTTTGATAGTTCTGATGTAAATTACGCATTTAACGAATTTCATGGCACATTTAAAATTCATATACGAACAATGTTTTCCAAGTAAAAAAAATAAAAATATGCGACAAAAAGACCAAAATGGATTAGCAGGGGCATAATGCTACTCGTAAAAGGGAAATGCTATGGACGTTTCGGAAAGCTCCTACTTCTGAGAATAAAAATAGGTTCAAAACATATTCAATGCGTTTGAAACACATTATTCGATTGACTCAGAAAGCACAGAACTCCAATTTTATAAATAAGTCTAGTAATAAAAGTAAGGCGACATGGCAAATTATTAATAAAAGCAAAAACAATAAAATATCTCAAGGTGTAGAAATAATTGACATTGATAATAAAAAAATCAGTAATCCACATGACATAGCTCAAATATTTAATGACTTTTTTATTAATGAAATCGAATCTGTAGTATGCAATAATAATCTTATCAGTAGTAATTTAAAAATTGACATGCAATGCAATTCTTTATTTTTTAATCCGACTATACCAGAAGACATTATTAGAATCATTAAATCATTGAAAAATACCAATAGCTCAGGATATGACGATATTACGACTAGGGTGGTTAAATCGGTATCAACCGTCATTACGCCAGTGTTTAGCCATATTACAAATCTGTGTTTAGAGACAGGAACATTCCCTGATCATCTTAAAATATCGGTAATAAAACCTCTTTATAAAAAAGGCCAAAAACAAAATCCCGCTAATTACAGACCTATAGCTCTTTTGCCGATATTTACTAAAATAATAGAAAAGGTTATATATGAAAGACTGTACACATATCTAGAACAGAATAATATTTTAACAGAACAACAATACGGATTTAGAAAGAAGAAGAACATTAATATGGCTATTTACCAATTATATGAAAAAATAATTACACACGTCGACTACGCGCGGCCAGTGGCTGCGTTGTTCATGGACATGAGCAAAGCATTTGATAATGTAGACAGAAAAGTACTTTTTGACAAACTGGAAAGATACGGGGTGAGAGGTAATGCTTTGGACTTAATTAAATCATACTTGACCAATAGGAAACAACTCACACAAATCAATAAAATATGTGTGAGAACAAAAACAGAAAAATCCTATACGTCTTCCAACAGATTAACTACGTATGGTGTACCTCAAGGGAGTATACTAGGTCCTTTATTATTCTTAGTATACATAAACGATATGCCCAAAATAACTCACCATCCCATGGTTCTATTTGCAGATGATAGTACCGCCGTTTTCCACGCAAATAATCTCACAGACTTAGTGAACGATATTAATGTTTTTCTTAATAAAATTATTGACTGGTTAAAACAAAATAACTTAAAAATTAATTTAGATAAAACCAAAATAATGTCCTTCGAACAGAGGACGAACCATGTAACACCACGGGTACAGTATGGGGGAAAGACTATTCAAGAAATCAAGTCTTCCAAGTTTCTGGGACTGGAACTAGAAAAAGATATGTCGTGGAAGTTGCATACTAACAGTATACGTAAACGTTTGAATCAGTACTCTAATGCACTTCGTAATTTATCGAGGGTAGCTGACCGACAGACAGTTCTACATCATACCACGCCTATGTCACCTCCACATTACGATATGTACGTACGTCACGTACGATATGCACGTCATTTGTTGGGGCAGCTCCATAAATGCGGAAGTAATATTTAGGGCAGAAAAACAATGCATAAGAGCAATATGTGGCCTGCAAACTATGGATAGTTGTAACAGGTGAAGTCAACCTTACCCACCGGCGGTTCAGCGGAGGCTCACGAGACAATTGGATGGTATCCCAGGGCGCCAGTTCACATATGAACGGTGTGTGTGATGATTGGAGAATTCAATAAGGTACCACAGTTAGAGGGTTCACAGAGAGTATAATTTATAAGCTTACAATATTGAACAATATATATTGAATTTGGTTGTACAGTTAACACAAAAAGGGTAGGTATGTAGCTGCTAGCCTACTTCTTAAATCTTAGATTATAGGTACAGTAATTATTTTAAACTTGACCTTTATATTATGACGCTAGTTCTTGAAACTGGAGTAGACAGAATTGTGGATGAAGAACACAGGATTAGATGGTGAGCAAAATACTTAGCTTAATTGTTATGGTTCGCGCGGTCAGCTGGGATTGTCAGGGGGCGCACGTGCTGTGGTCCTGTGAGCCCAAGACGACCTCGCGTATCCTTGCCGTAGAATGTTTAGGCTATTTCGGTACTGCTCCAGAAACGTCGACTACCCTTGCAATTCTGCTCCAAAACACCGGACATCAGTAACACTATCAAGAAACGCCCTTTGGAATGCCTAAAACAGAAAAATGCTTCCACGTTGTCCAAGTCGAATGGGAGGGAACACTCCCAGCCTCTTGAGATCACGTTCGATAGGACGCTTGAAAAGTATCGACAATTGCTTCGACTCAATTTATATTATTCCCAGTAAAATAACTTCTTCCAGACTTGTAGGTTAAGTATCAGACAGATGTAGTGATCTAGAGATATTTTCACTAAAGTATCCAGCAGTGGAAAGAGAGCCACGACAGCTCGCGCCGGCTTTTTATCAACTCCGAGGTGTTTCTAGATTCTTCCTTTACTGCAAAAACTAGTTCTAACCACTTTTCTACAAGCAAAACTTATCGTCAGCCGGAAACACCTCTATGGACAAAACGCAAAATCATTGACACATCTTTTTAAGGAAATTTTATGACATGGCTAGATATTACTTTGCCCAGTTCCCACTAAATCCTCTAGAGTGCGCTATACAATTTGTATAACACCGTATGGTAAATGAATAATAGTCAAGACTTGACGTTTGTCGAGTTGACATCTATACATCAACTGACACTATTGACGTTCATAATATCATTACAAATTTTTGTTTACGTTTTGTGAGTGCAATGAAATTACGATGTTACACCACCCCTCCCCTTAAGAGGATTTCCTGTGGGGAAGTATAACCATCACAAGGAAATTCAGAACGAAACACAGTGAGTGACTAAAGTCAGAGAGCTTAATCCTATCCAAACGTTAGCCTAAATAAACGATTTGTATCATGTCCATGATATCAAGGTATTCATGGACATGAGATCAAACCTAACAAGAAAACAAATGCCAATACCTACACTACATCAACAGGAGTAGAATTGTAGTACGACATTGTCCTAATATGAAATAAAGATGTAACCACAAAAACTACATTTTCCTATCTACCTAGAGAAATTTTTAAAACACGCACGGCTTTGAGGAAGGAACGCTCGATACGACGGCCTACCTACATCCCTAAGAGAAATACAAATAAAAGAGGGTAGATTTTTTTTTTTTAAATGCTAATCCAAAATTGATGTACTTTCACCAAAATATAGGTGAAGTTCTAAGAGAGAAACAGTTAAGAGAAGTCAGCATTTTTTTTTTTAAATGCTAAATCAAAATTGATGAACTTTCACCAAAATATAGGTGAAGTTCCGAGAGAAAAGTATATCTATAACCTAATATTCCTTACACTTTACCTGCCTACGTGCCTCTTACCTAACGCAAAAACATACTGGTAAGGACCTCCTATTTTAGGTAGGGTAAAAAATATTAAATATGTTATATTTAGTTAAGATATCTTTAAATTTATTACTACCTAATTGAGACCCATTTTCCATGTAAATAGTTTTACATGCTCCGTGAACTAGAAACACATTCTTATCTATGAACCTGGCCACCTTAGCACCTGTTGCTGTCCGTTTAGGAGTCAACATAACGTTATTGCTAGAGTGGTCAGTCACAACAATCAAACGTTCATCCCTGTTCCCGGAGACTGGAAATGGCCCCAGCAACTCACAAGAAATGGCTTCAATTGGCTTAGAAACAGTTTTAGGATTACCCATAATACCTGGACTAGATGTATTGACGGGCTTACGTAGTTTGCATATTTCGCAACTCCCTACGTATTTCGTCACACTCTCGTACATCTGAGGCCAAAAGTAATTAAGTGACAAATGCTTATGGGTTTTCAATACACCTAGATGAGCACTTACATTATCATCGTGATGTTTTTTTAATAACTCTAGCCTATCTTCTTGTGGAACTACCAGCTTCCATTGAAATTTCGTTGTATGATTGTATTTATTTTTAGAGTACCTATATAAGAGATTATCCCTAATGCTAAAATTATGGTAGTGCTTTGGATTATTAGTGACCCTATTTTTAATATGTAAGTACCAAGGATCTTTATTCATAGTACAATCCACCAAGTCAATCTTGACATGAGGCAAAGCATCGGGGACAACATGATCTTTGCCCTTGCTGTGCTCCATCTCAAGACTGAACTGGCTCAGTCTGACTAAGGGATTACATGAATTAACCCTAACAGAGGGAACAGTTTGTGAAATCAAATTCTTAGCCAACTCAAACTGATGCCAAAAGTCTATCCCAAATACCATCGAGGTCGTGATACCTGGGACGACATAGAATTTAATTACTTTAGTAGTAGAATTATATAAGACGGGTAGAGAGACATAGCCTAAGCACTCAAGGTTAGTGCTGTCGGCAGTCTTAATAGTGAAGCTACGATCCGAGTTAAAGCTTTCCACTTTAAACCCTAGATCTAAGAATATGCGGTGTGAGTCATTGCCTAGCACAGAGCATGACGCACCCGAGTCTAAGAGACCTAATACATTTAAGTTGAGTATTCTCACCTCGAGATAGGGTCGAATATCATTTTCCTCTTTTTTAAAAAGAGGTTCACCGCCAGAGGGACTTGGTATGGTTCCCCTTTCCACCACGTCCGGTGTCAGACTCATGCAAGCAATTTTCTTTGGCTCTAGAGGCATGTTGCATTTAGGGCAGTCAGGCCTCTTCACCCCTTTCTTACCACACCTAAAGCACAATATTTCCCTCGAGCGCTCACATGAGTATGCACTGTGGTCAGAGTCTCCACACCGTAGACATTTTCTACTAGTCGTTGAGGGTCTATTCTCAACAACTGAAACAGATTCATTAGATGAAGGACTACTTTCTACTAGAGAAACCTGTTTTCCAGGTTTAACTATGTTTTTATGTTGGAGTTAATTTAAATCCGAAGAGATTTTAAATGTATCGAGCTCGGGTTCTTTAAAGCTTTGGGCTCTGACACGTGCCAACTCCAACCGTTTACCTAAAGTTTTTAATTGTTCGACACTGTCGACTTCATGTAAGGCTAGTTCCTTCATGTAGTCTGGTCTTATATTATGCATCAAAATATCTAGTTTTTCATTCAGAGACATTGGAAAAGAAAGTCTTGAGAACATGGCAGTCATAATCGAAATGTAACTTGCCATTGTCTCGGTTCGGGCTTGTGTACGACGCCTAATTTCATCACGCAACCTGTAATCGTAATCAGGTGTGTCAAAGTTTAGCTTCAATTCAGTGATCAGCTGTTGATATGAACTGAGGGTGTCCCTATTAGTCCGGTACCACGCTAGAGCAGCACCGTCCAGTAAATCAGAGAAGGCAGCCAATATCTTCGACTCCTTGACTTCACGTGCCTGTCTAAGCTCTTCTAATCTTTCTAGAAATACGCGTACACAGGTTGAACCATCATATTTTAAATTAAAAGTATTTAAGTTGATCGGACGATCTTTGTAAACTATAGTTTCCTGGACAGTAGGAATATCCAGCACACTACTACGCATCGAGCGGTCACTCCTCAAACGCACGGTAGGGATCCTATCATTAAATGGTTGTTCGGACTCGCTGTCAGAATTTTCCGATTCACCATTTGGTTCAACACTAGCGAGAACCTTGATGAGCCTACCTCGGATATTGTTCAGTAACTCACAATTAATTCCACAACGAGCTAAGCGATCTATCAAATAGTTAGCCCTAAGAGCGGACCTCGAACTAACATTCCTATCTCTACCGACCTCACCCGATGTGACAAGTGCCTCTAATTCTTGGACTTTGGGCTCACAAGACTGCAGCTCGATGTGAGGACTCGGTGTCCCGATGGGCATAGCCTTCAAACTGCCACGTCGAGATAATCTGAAGACCGTCCTCAGCTGACTTCGCAGTGAAGTGACCGTTGAAGAAGAGTCAACTGAAACCCCAAGAATTTCGAGTTCATAAAACAGTTCATCCTTTCTCAGGCAAGATATATATTTGTGGATGTATGACATCTTAAAAGGATCTAAGTATAACAGGCAAAAATTAAATTTAAGTTCTCCTAAGTGGAGGTACAAAGAGAATTCAAAAATATTAATAGTTAGAATTAGGTGGTATTAATACAACTGCCTACCTTCTCTACTAGTTTAAATCACTAGATTTAACACTATATTAGTGATAAAGAGCAGAAAGTATTGTTTTACATTAAAGTTAATGAGTAGTTGATAAAGTATTTCTTTATCACTTTGCTCGGTTGCAATAGTTAAAGAAAGTTAAGTTACAATAAAAAACTTTGAGGTTTTATCCTCATCTTAGAAATCAAAAAATATATGGGTCACGCCCTTGGAGAGAAAAATTCTACCCACTATTGAGTAGATAAAATTTATTTATTCGAAAAATATGTTTTTTTTTTTTTTTTTCTTTGATTTCACCCTCAAAAGAGAAAAAAAAAAAAAAGAAAAAAAGGTTTGCCTACTAAGATAGTTAGCAGGCAAACAGACTTAAAACTAATCCGAAAAAAGGGGCCGAATGAATTTAATAATTTTAGCAGCAATTTTAATTTTGAAAATAAATTTTGATTTGGTTGTATCACGAAGTGGAAATGGGAGACAACCTTTCTTACGTACCTGCCGCTTGGTACAGCCAATTAAGGTCCTGGAGAGTTTCAGACCGTATACCCTATTGAAACCCTGACCATCACACACACAAAATGGAGAAAAGCCTCTAAGTTGGGCGACACTTGTAACAGGTGAAGTCAACCTTACCCACCGGCGGTTCAGCGGAGGCTCACGAGACAATTGGATGGTATCCCAGGGCGCCAGTTCACATATGAACGGTGTGTGTGATGATTGGAGAATTCAATAAGGTACCACAGTTAGAGGGTTCACAGAGAGTATAATTTATAAGCTTACAATATTGAACAATATATATTGAATTTGGTTGTACAGTTAACACAAAAAGGGTAGGTATGTAGCTGCTAGCCTACTTCTTAAATCTTAGATTATAGGTACAGTAATTATTTTAAACTTGACCTTTATATTATGACGCTAGTTCTTGAAACTGGAGTAGACAGAATTGTGGATGAAGAACACAGGATTAGATGGTGAGCAAAATACTTAGCTTAATTGTTATGGTTCACGCGGTCAGCTGGGATTGTCAGGGGGCGCACGTGCTGTGGTCCTGTGAGCCCAAGACGACCTCGCGTATCCTTGCCGTAGAATGTTTAGGCTATTTCGGTACTGCTCCAGAAACGTCGACTACCCTTGCAATTCTGCTCCAAAACACCGGACATCAGTAACACTATCAAGAAACGCCCTTTGGAATGCCTAAAACAGAAAAATGCTTCCACGTTGTCCAAGTCGAATGGGAGGG